>CM076573.1:281603653-281811627 GCA_034641835.2 Pinus albicaulis
TAGAGAAGCTGAGAGAGAAGCCTAAAATCTATTAGAAAGAAAGTTCCAAACATCTTTCCGTTGGGTCCCTTATGACCCCTTTGGTTTCATTTGTGAAAAGAGATTAAAAAATAAGTCATCTCCTTATGTACACCACAAGATTCCTTATTTAGAACAGTATGCAAATCAAGATGAATGGGTTGAAGGAACACTTGTCGAAGAAGAAAATGAAGCAGACAAAATAAATAAAATGATGAAAGATGTTGAGAAGAACTTTGACCTAGAAACATATGATCAAATGCAGGTATCCTACATTGGCACATCTTCAGCAGCCACTCTACAGCAAGCATTACAGGAAGACAGTCCATCAGTAGCAGCAGAACCCAAGGGTAAAGGAAAAGAACTTGTTGTTCAGGTCATTGAAACCTTGGTCATGGCAGAAAAACCACAGAGTTCCAAAGCACCAGAACCATCTCAGGTTTCCCCCACACCAGCAATACACATCCAAGTTCCAGAAATGCAGACTCCATTAAATGTAGAAATAGGGAAGAAAAGGTTGGCTCCAGATACCACACCTTCAAAAGGGGCCTCACAGGTTTATCAAACTAAGAAACACAAATCAGATCCACCTCCAGAGGTAGAAATTATAGATGAAGTATTTGATGATGGTAGAGAAGATAGTCAGCAAACTGGCACAACAAGTGAAACAACCATAAGCCAGAAAGGGAAAGCTTTGCAAAAGCAATTAAGCACTGAAGTATCTTCTTTCAGACCGCCAAAGACAGATACTGGAGACATTAAAAGAACCTTCATTAATATTAAAACAAAGAATGATCCATTGAAAATGAAGGTATATGATCAGTATATGAAGATGGCTCCTCATAATCAAGAGAGGCTAATGTCAGCGTTTGACCTTTCCCAAGGTAAAATGCTAATGAGCCACTTCAAAGCAAAGGTGCCAAAGCCAACTTCAACAACAGATTACATCAGAACAAATTTTGAAGTTTTAGCAAAGGATATCCATCCCCTGGACCAGATAGAGCTACATAGACAGACTGGGGAAATGGTTTATTCTACTCTCACCAACAAGGCCATGGCAGCTTTAACGCTGCAAGATTCTTTGAATAACACTACTGCACAATTGAAAATTGAGAAGGCCTCCTCACAGGCCAAAGATAATAGAATAAAGTCTCTAGAAGAGATAATCATTGGTTTGGGTCACAATCCCAAAGACATTAAAGGTATTGAGGCATTGATAAAGAAGAAAGAGGATGATATAGCTGCACTCAGAAAACAGCTAAAACTACCAGCCTCTAGGCACCCTCAGACACAGGAAGTTATAAAAGGAAATTCACAGGAAGAAATGATGGAGTTGCTTTTGAATATGACTGAGCGACTAAATGAAACAGAGAAGGAATTGGAAAAAGCATTGCAGGAACAGGAAATAATCAAGCAGACTTCAACAACAGGTACTACAACCACAGGGCAGCAGGAACAACCAGCTCAGATGAATACTTCTGGCTTGAGTTCTGAGGACTTAATAAAACAGATGGAGAGTTTGCAGCTAAAGGTCACAGAGCTCCAACAAACAAAATTGCAATTGGAAAAAGTGGAGGAAAAATATGACACCTCTAAAAAGACAGCTGCTGACAACATCAGGGAGATAAAAAGATTGGAAAAAAAAAATGTTTGAGGCTGGAAAAGGATCTATTCTGGGAGAAGCTCTAAATAACAAATAAAATGATATATTTGCATAACATCATTGAATTAATATGTAATGGCCCTCTATTCAAGCTATTTTTGAGCAAAATGAGTTAGTGAAGATAGCTCAAGAAGAAATAAATAGAAATCCGGTATACGAATTAAGAGGTGGCTCGAGCACGCCAGCAGCCTCATTCAATCTATGAATTCCGTAACAAAACAAGAAACTTGCATTGTTGTACTCATGTTCGATGTGATGTGCGCTTTTGGAAGCAAAGAGAGTTTTCACCAAGAGGACTTTCATGCAAAATTTAGAAAGAAAGTGTACAGACATTTTGGTTGACATCAACATTTTCAGAGAAAAATTTCAAGCTTTGCTGGATAGTGGGTTACCAAGTCCCATGCTCACAGAAGATCAAATAGTAGACTTGGAAACTTATGAGAAGAGAATAAAAGCTCATGCTAAAAATACAGCTATAGGTTCTACTAGCTCATCAGAACCTGCATTACCAACTGGGAAAAGTATTTATGATAAAGTGAGGAATTTATTTCATCTGGAGCATGAAATAAAGTATCTATTTCCGAACGATCCCACTTTTTATAAACTTACTGAAGCAGATGAAACTTTAAGGAAGCTCAGAAGAACTATGATACCAGATGATCAATGGTGGCAGGAAATGTTGGAGATTTTATGAGAGTTACTTTCAGGATGAGCATTTATCTTTACTATCAAGTAAATGGTAAAAACAGAAAAGCAGATGAAAGAGTATTAGATGAAAGGTTAAAGGGTATCCGTGAAAACAAAGAGTGTTCAACAAGCCAAAGAAATACTACAAAGGAAGCACAGAACTCTATTTTAGCACTCACCTCCAGCACATCCACGGAAAAAGGAACAGCACATCGGCAGTTGCACATTATTCTATCCACGAGACCGTTTGTCTCTTGTTTGTTTGTAAAATATGCTTTAAGTCAGCCTAGATTATGGGCTAAGTTAGTGTAAGATTGTTTTAGATTATTTTGTGTATAAATAAACCCTCAAAGAGAGTGTTGAGGGTGGATTCTATTACTCTGCTGTAACATTGAGATTTTCAGAATAAAAGCATTTTGGAGAAATTTTTCGTGGCTTACTGGATGATGATTTAAAGCACTGGACTTGTTGCAGGATTCATGTGTTGGACTACAGTTCAATAAGTTTTTCTACCCTTTGTCTGAAATTTTATATTAGTTTATAATATCATCATGTCCATTTCTGAATAATTTACATAAATGATTGAATCAGAATTTGCTTAATTGTACTCTGATTTCAAATGTGATTGTTCTTAATGTTTTCCTCTAAATTAGTTATAAGCATGAATTCTTAAATGCTCTTGCTTTGCTAATTTAAACATTGTTGATTACTATAATAAAGAATTCTTCATTGCTCTTTGTTTGTAGTCATCTCATTTATTTCTTTTGAACATGGTGAAAGATTCTTAGCTGCCTTTCATCCCTTCAAGATCATCCCTTCCACTTTAAATTTTAAGGATTGTTCTCTGTCTAGCTATCTTGCCCTGTAATACCATCTTGTGCTTAGAATAGAAATCCAGTAAAGCCATCCTTTGACTCCATAGCCCAATGGACTGAAAGCTCTCAACCTTTCCCTTAGTTTGTGGATTCCACCATTTTCCCAAAACAAACTTTGAATCTATAACTAGCCTAAAACCTTCCAAGAACAAAGATAAATCATAAAGAGAGAGCCCTCTCTGGATGCAGATTGGCTAGATTCTGCATCTAAAAGGTTGGTTTTTGGTTACCTCGGGTACACTTTCCTCTTACACAACTTCTAGGAAAACCTGAGTGATAACATAGTGGCGACCATACTGGGGACCTGAATCATTTTTACTTATTAGTATTGTTCAAATATAAGCTATAGACAGAGTCTGAAGATCAGCCAGGTAGCCTTTGAAATTGCTTTTGCACTGCAAATGCAAAAGTAAATAAAAGCTCCTTCAGTCTATCTCTGATTTAGCTTATATACTGAACCTTAGTTTCAAAAAATTTCAATCAGATTCTCTAGTTTAAATAGATCTTTGAGAAAATCTTAATCACATATCATTATTTCTTAAAGAATTTGTAGAAGTTGTATTTATTTTTCAATTAAAATCCAAAAATCCAAAAACACATAGTCTAAGAAAACTGGCTTCAGAAAGGATTCGACATACTAGGTCAAACCCTGACCCCAATCCACCACCAATATTTGAAAATCCTAATCTGATTCCTAGGATTCTTAGAAGACAAGGAAGTCAAGAAAGTTCTGAAAGAGGAAGTCAAGAAAGTACAAGAAGTTCTAGACCACTTTCTAGATCTGCATCTTGTCCTGTGAAAATTATTTATATTGATGACATTCCTTTTGATGCACGATTTGAAACATCTTTGTTTGTGAATTTTTCTGAGACTGAATTATCTAGATTAGTTCCAGATCCTTTATTCTTTGAGGATTTGCAATACCGATTTGTTTCACATCACCTTGACAGAGAATTGCATAACTCCATTCAATCTGAGCAAACCTTTGAAGAAAGCTCAAACATTTCTGTGATTACTGAAGCATCTCCAAGATCAGTCACTTTTTCTCAAACTTTTCAAACACCTGTTAGACCTCCATCTCCTCCTGTCAGACCTCCATCTCCTCCTGTTAGACCATCAACTCCTGTCACTCCACTTTATCTTCCAATGGCTAATCGATATGCCCCTTTACAGTTACCAGCCAACCCTCCATCTTTACCTCAGGACTACCAAAGTAAGATCACACCTTTTGACGGATCAGGTACCTACACAGCTCAACAACACACCAAAAGGATGACAGATTACTTTGAGTTTTATGAGATTGATACTGATAATATCCGTATGAGAATTTTCGTACAAAGTCTTACCGGAGAAGTTAGAACTTGGTTTAGGGCTCTCACCCCGAACAGTATTGCTGATCTAGAAGCTTTGTATAGGGCATTTTTGAACAGATGGGAGAAAAAGAAGGATCCTCTCCAGATCCTTTCAGAATTTGAAAAATTAAGAAGAAGACCAAATGAAACCGTACAAGATTACATCATAAGATTCAATGAATCATATAATGCAGTTCCTCTAAACCTAAGGCCCCCACCTAATAATGTGTTGGTCAAATTTCAAGATGGTTTTGACTCCGATATAGCTTATTCCCTTAGGGAAAGAGCTCCACAAACACTAGAGGAAATGAAAAGCATATTTGTGAGTGTAGAAGCAAATCTGATAGAAAAACGAGCCAGAGCTAGGGCAGAGAGAAGAATGCCTATGAATGAAGAACCTTCAGCTTTTGAAAAGAAGCTGGATGTAATCATTAAAGGTATGGAAAGATTAGGAGACAGAGTGGAAACCATTGAAATAAAGTCTTCTACTGACAATCAGAATGTTGCAAGAAACCCGAACTTTAGGAGGAATCTGAATCAGAATAGTGGAAAGAATGTTCCTGATCAGAACATTAGGCCACCCTTTCAAGAAAACTTTGTTGAAGGCTCAACTTCTGAAGAACCTACAGAAGATGTAGAAATAAACAATGTAAATGATGATAAAGACGAACCAGAAGTTTTCCTATCTCAGGATGATCAAGAAAACCACATTCTTGAAACATTCCAAACTCACTCAGGAGAGACTTTTGATTTCAAGGAAGGCTATGACACAGCAATCTATGAAGTCCATAAACAGTATAATTTGAGAAGTAGAAGGATTGATGTGCCAGAGAATAATAAACAGAAAACCACAAAACAAAATGTCAAAGGTAAGCAAAACATTCCCCCTGTACAAAACAGTCCCCAGGTACAAATTTTGTCTAGAATAACTCCCAATTCTTCAAATCCAATAATTGAAGATGTCTCTGATAATCAACCAATCAATAAACAACAATCTACTACTTTTCCTCCAGTGGGAAATGAAGAAGACACAGTATAAGTTAGTCCAGAAACATCTTCAAAACAAAACTTTATTCATGAAAAAGAGAAAAACATTGAAGACCCAAAAAACAAAGAGAACTCAACTGTGCAAAACACCAAAACTCAAACAGAAAAACCTTTCAATCTAGAGGCTGAAATAGGCAAACTCAAGATAGTTGTTCCTTTATCAGAATTGGCTAAACATGATGTCTATAGGAGTCAGATAACGAAGTCCCTAAACATTAACATTACTGGATTGGATGATTCAGTAAACATTCTTGATGATCAACCCAAACTTCTTTTTGGCCCAGAGGTTAATGGCAAACCAGAAAGTGGAGGAACCCCTCCATTTTATGTAAGCCTGAATGTTCATGATAAGATACTCCATAATGCAATGCTAGATTCTGGAGCATCTCACAACTTGATGCCAAAAGCAGTAATGGAGAGATTGAATCTAGATATTACCAGGCCTTACAAAGATTTGTTTTCATTCGATTCCAGTGAGGTAAAATGTTTAGGTTTAATTAAAGATCTGTGTGTTACTTTGGTACAATACCCTGCTAAGTCTGTTTTAATGGACATAGTAGTTGCTGATATTCCACCTAAATATGGTATGTTATTGTCTAGATCTTGGGGTGCTAAACTTGGAGGATCTATTCAATTAGACATGTCATATGTAACTATTTCAGTATTTGGTCAGCCTAAAAGATTATATAGAGAAACTTTGATGAAGTACTTAGTGAGTAGCCATGAGAAGCCTGAAAACTTCCCTGTTTATTCTGTACATTCTGATATGGATTCTTTTATTTTATGCAATGCTGAGTTAGATCTTCCTACTGAAATAGAAGCTCCAGAATTGGAAATCACAAACAAAACCACCGTTAAAATTGAAGAAATCTCTGAAAACAAAGAAACAATAGATGATCAAGAAAAACCTCAAGAAACTAAACAGCTAGCTCCTGTCAAGAAACGATTTAAAACAATTGATGAAGATTATGAACATGAAATTCTATGGCATTTAGAGTTTGATGGCTCAGTAAACAGACTAGGGGCAGGAGCTGGGATTTGGTTACACAATGTAGAGAATAATCATGCAGAGGGTCATGCTTATAGGTCAAATTTCAAATGCACTAACAACATGGCGGAGTATGAAGCTCTTTTATTAGGGCTTAAACATGTCAAGAAGTTAGGGGGTATCAGAGTATCAATTATAGGTGACTCCGAATTAATCATCCAACAGATTAAAGGAGAATGTGCAACAAAAGACATGAGACTGAAACAATACCGAGAGACAGTTGTAGAAATTCTCAACACATTTTTACAAGCCCAACTTGCCAAGATTCCCAGGAAACAAAACTTGCATGCTCACAGCTTAGCAATGTTTGCTAGTACATGCAGGTTACCTTTTGATCCTAATCATCAGTTTTCAGCTGAAATTAGGCACAGGCCTGCTATACCAGACAATCTTTTGAACTGGCAAGTATTTGTGAATAACCATCAAATCAATAATTTTTTGACACTTCAAAGTGAGTTTTCTAACTGTAATATAGATGAGGATATAACTATTGATGAATCTAATCAAGAAAAAGAACAAAAAGATGAAATTTCAAAAGAAAATGCAATTCATATGATGCATCCAACCACATTCACTGAAAGAGACATGCAGAATTTGAAACACATGGAACCTGATGAAATCATAGAAGATGAAACAGAAATCATCAATTTAAAAGATAACCATTTGCCCAAAGGATTAACTCCTTTGGAAGATCTGTTTGACTCAAATGATATTCCATTTAAACCTAAAATGGAACCTGTAAAGGCTGATATGGAAGACTGCAACTTAGGAACCCCAGAAAATCCCAAAATGGTCAAGTTGTCCAAGTCTCTTCCAACGGATCAGAAGGTTAAATATGTTGAACTGTTAAAAGAATTCCAGGATGTCTTTGCCTGGAGTTATGAAGACCTCAAATCTTATGATACATCCATCATTCAACACACTATACCTTTGAAACCTGACCAGAAACCTTTTAAACAAAAACTTAGGAGAATAAATCCTGTTTTATTACCCTCAATTGAAAAGGAAATCAAAAGGATGTTTTAAGCAGGAATTATAGCTCCTATCAGATTCTCAGAATGGGTTTCTAACTTGGTACCAACAAGAAAAAAGACAGGAGAAATTAGACTGTGTGTCGACTTAAGAAATTTGAATAAAGTTTCTTTAAAAGACAACTATCCTCTGCCGAAAATGGACCAAATTCTGCAAAGGGTAGTAGGATCTTCGAGAATATCACTACTGGATGGATTTTCAGGGTACAACCAGATTCTGGTTCATCCTGATGATCAGGATAAAACAGCATTCACTACACCATGGGGTACGTTTAAATATGTCAAAATTCCATTTGGACTCAAGAATGCAGGAGCTACATTTCAAAGAGCAATGGACATTTCTTTTGCTAAAGAGATACATGATTTTCCAGTTATTTACCTAGATGATTTGACTGTTTTTTCTAAAACAGATCAAGAACATTTGGATCACCTAAGGCAAGTGTTTGTAAAGTGCAGAAAATATGGGATTTCTTTAAACCCTAAGAAGTCATTGTTTGGTTTGGAAGAAGGAAAGCTCTTAGGGCACATCATTTCTAAAGATGGCATTAGGATTGATCCAGAAAGAATTCAAGCAATTTTGCAAATACCCCACCCCAGAAACATAAAAGAATTGCAAGCATTCATAGGAAAAATCAATTTCTTGAGAAGATTTATTTCTAGTCTAGCAGAGTTACTTAGGTTACTAAATAACATGTTAAGGAAAGATTCAAGCATTGACTGGACTGTAGAAGCCAAACAGTCATTCGAGGAAATTAAAATGGCTTTGACAAAGACACCAGTTCTGACCAGTCCTAAATTTGATAGAGACTTTATCATTTTTTCATTTTCTTCTGAACATACTGTTGCAGCTGTTTTACTTCAAAAGGATGACCAAGGGTGTGAAAAGCCAATAACATTTTTTAGTAAAGCACTGAGAGATGCATCTCTAAAATACAATATTATGGAAAAACAGGCTTTTGCATTGGTAAAAGCAATCAAAGATTTCAGAGTTTACATTTTATATTCTCATGTGGTAGCATATGTACCTAATGCAGTGGTTAAAGATATTTTGACTCAGGATGGCATAGAAGGTAAACGAGGTAAGTGGATAGCTACCATTTTGGAATATGATATTGAGATCAAGCCAATAAAACTTATAAAGGGCCAAGGTTTAGCACAACTTATGACAGAAACCAATTGCCAAGCCTTAGACCTCAATGAACTGGATAACGAGCAGGAGATGGCGACTCCTCATATCAGTCAAGCTTTCTTAGATTCACCCTGGTACACTGATATAATTCATGTTTTATTAAACCTGCAAGCTCCTCCAGGGTTGTCCAGAACCAAAAGAAGATTTTTAAAAATGACATCTTTGAAATATTGTATTTTAGATAGCACTCTATTTTGGAAAAATCATGAAGGAATCTTTCTGAATTGTCTCTTAAAAGATGAAGCTGATAAAGTGCTTAATGAATTTCATGCAGGGGATTGTGGAGGACATCTCTACTGGAAATCTACTGCAGACAATATCTTAAGGGCTGGCTTTTACTGGCCAACTTTATTCTCTGATGTTAAGAAATTTGTAACAACTTGTCATAAATGTCAAATATTTGAGGGAAAAAGAAAGTTGTTACCTCTGCCTTTAAAACCAATTTCCACAGAAAGACCTTTCCAACAATGGGGGTCAGATTTTATTGGAGAAATTCATCCCCCTTCTTCAGGGCAACATAGATGGATTTTAACTGCTACAGACTATTTCACTAAATGGATTGAAGCCATCCCATGTAGACAGTCTAATGATTCTGTGATCATAGGGTTTTTAGAAACAAACATACTCTCAAGATTTGGCTGTTCGGAAAAGATTATAACAGATAATGCTGCTGCATTTAAATCAAAGAAAATGATCAGTTTCTGTAATAAATATCATATTACTCTAGGCCATTCAACAGCCTATTACCCCCAGGGTAATGGACTAGCAGAATCTTCTAATAAAAGCCTTATCAATATTATCAAAAAGTTATTGGAAGAAAACAAAAATAATTGGCACAAGAAATTGACCAATGCATTATGGGCAAACAGACTTACAACTAAGAAATCCATTGGGACTAGTCCATATGAGTTAGTTTATGGCATAGAAGCAAGATTCCCATCATCTTTAGGAATTCCTGTTATGAAATTACTTCAGGAGGCTCAAGTAGAGCCAAATGACATTCAAAGAAGAATTAATCAAACAATCCACCTGCAACAAACCAGGGAAGAGGTATACCACAGATCACAAGTCTTACAGGAAAAACTAAAGAAAATGTTTGATAAGAGGACTAAATCAGAAGATTTTCAACTAGGTGATAAAGTCCTGAGATGGGATTCTAGAAGAGAAGAAAAAGGGAAACATGGAAAGTTTGATTTCTTGTGGAAAGGGCCTTATATCATTCATGCCTTGCAGGGAAACAATACTTACTTTTTGAAGGAGTTGGATAATTCAGAAGTTGAAGAGGGACCAGTCAATGGTCGAATGCTCAAGCATTATTTTGATCCCATTTACTAGAATGTTTAATTTTTCTAACTTGTACATAATATATTGTTTTTTGTTTTGTTTTTATTAATGCAGTTTGGATTGGATGGTGACTCCTTGGAATTGAAGCCCGAAGTGAAGGCCCTAAGTTCCAAAAGTTTCACTATCATATGTAAAATAAAGCTACCAGGAGAAGGAAAATTTCATACTTTCAGTTTGAAGACATTGTGAGGCATCTGACCTGCTGTTCTTGACTTTTCACAAGGAAAAGACATCCCCAAGTGGAGCCAGTGTTAGCCTCCTATATCAATAGGTTTCATCTTTCATGATTGTCTTGATTGAACTATGGAAAATATGTTCAAACCTTCTTTCTTGAGCAAAGGTGTTCCATATTCAAAACCAAAAACGTACCAAAACAAAGAGGGCATTCTAAAAAAGAAAGATCAAAGGGTTTGAAAATAAAATGGTCACAAAAGAGAAATAGTGAACCCTGAAGAAAAATAGACCATGAAATGGTGCAACCAAATGCCACTACCATTTCATTTTGTAATAAAGTAATTGTGTGCAAACTTTGCCACAATTCATGAATAAGTCAAACTGCTTAAACTGGCTTAGTCACATTTCAATTTCAGTGTTGTAGATTAGAGAATAAATATTCATTAAACAACAATTCAAGTATAAGCAGATAGGCAGTATAAATAAAAGGTGCTCACAATGTACTAACTGGAGGCCTCGCATGTAGTAGAAATAGATAGATTTATCATGTAAAAAGAAAAGATTGATAAGGGTTTGCAAGTCTAAATGCACCCTAATAAATAAGAGAAAATGGTAGTATCAAGTAGATAGGGTAGGTAGATGGTGCTGCAAAGTGTTATCTGATGAATGATGCTACTACATGTTTTTAATCCTTTACTTTCATCACAAATACTAAAGCAGGAAATACATTGGAAAATCACAGCAAGCAAAGTCAAACTTATTAACTTCCCTCATCACTTTCCCCTCAAAAGTTTTACTAATTTCCCCCAAAAGTACTAAGGTATTTGGAGATCAAAAGGGCTCAAGGCATTTCCTTGACTTTTGGAGGGACCGGACCCTCGGCCTAATGATCAAAAAGACCTAAGCACTTGAGATAATTCATCATTGTTATCTTCCATCTTTAACTTTTTCCTAAGTAAAATCCTATGTTACTTAGGAAACTGATGCAAAATTCCATAAAAATTCCTCAAAATAACTTGCTACTCTAAGTTTAAGTGTTGAAGATAAGATATTTCAATTTACTTCAGAAGTTATCACTTTCTTACATGTACAAAAATATTTTGAGTTTCCTTGTCCTTTGCCATATTAACATTTAACTCTATTATATTAAATCCCTAGTGAAATACCCTTTCCTAAGTATATAATTCCCTTTTTATAAATAACCCAAAAAGCCCCCCTATTATAAAGTTTAACCAAAGTATTTTATATCCCCCGCGCATTTAAAATAAAAAAAACCTTTATAAACCCTTTTGGTTAAATATACCTTTATAATACAACTCGCCCCTATGATGAATTAATTGTATTAATTAATCGCTATATAATAAAATACATATAAAGATTTTAAACATACAATACGTATGTTTAATACCAAAAAACATGAATAAACCGCGTTTTGCGCCACCGTGGCATGTCCACGTGGCATTCCGCCTAAACTTTCTTTTTGCATACGGGATTAATTAAGTCGCCCAGACTAATTAATAACTATTTCCGCCAAATAAAGCCCCCCCCCCTCCATTAAAAACATTTAAAAGTGCTTAAAAGTACGATCCTGGCCCACATGAAACCTCCGCCCATCTTCCATTTCTGCCTGCGGACTGGCCTCAGCATCAACGTTCTGGCTAGCTGGGATCCCGCCTCGCTGGTCCCTTGTCAGCAATTTAACCAGCGGGGGATGGGTGGTTTTTGAATAGTCAAACGACCACGTGGCGATCATCCTGTGGAATCGCTGCCCTTCCGTTAAAAACCACTCCCGACCAAAAGCGGTGCGGGACTTCCCGCTTACCGCTTACCACCCGACCTTGCACACGTCACTCCCGTACGTCAATGACGTCATCCCTCGAAAAAATAAAAAACCCTTTTGACTTGTGAATAAAACCATTTTTTCATGTTTTTCCTGTTATTTTCGTTATTCTGAAAGCGACAGAGCTCCCGCTGCGATTTTCAAATTTCCACTGCAATTGACCAATTTACTCCAAGATTCCGCTGCGCCCGTGTTGAAGAACAGTCCCGCCATTGCCTGTTACCTATTAAAGAACCAGTTTCCGTCTAAAAGCAGGTATTTATCCTTTACGCCCCGACTGCAAGTAAAACTCAGTTTCCTTTGTTTTTTTCGCTGAAAAAGTGGTTAAAAATCATCACTGAGTCCTCCCTGGAGATTTTAAACCTGTGAAATTGCTTCCCGAACCTGCAAATTGTTCCAATTTCCTCCATTTCAGAAATCCCGTCCGGTCTGTAAGGAAAAACAAAAAACCTCCATTTTGAATCCACAAGAACAAAAATGGAGGTCCCCGCAGCTCTGAATATCGCCCCATTGAATGCTCCTCACCGTGAATTGGACTATTTACCTCTGATAGATGAAGATTTCCAAATTAAAGACCTGCATTTTGATGAAAATCCCCGATTGAGCTTCTGTCGCTGCAGAGACGAATACTCAAAAGGGCAAGACCTTATAGGGTTGTGGGAATCCAATCTCCCAAGGTACCTTATTCCTTCAGTCCTCATTTTCCCCGAAATCATTCATTACTGTCATGCAAACTATGATCCCGCACAGAGAGCTGTATTAGCTCCTGATCAAAGTGTTTTGTTTCCTATCACACCTCGGACTATCAATGCCATGTTACAATTTGAGCCAGATCAAGAATTAGCACCATTATCCATGGAAGGATTGATTGAGAAAACCAGACAATTAACCCCTGAAAAGTTAAAATCCATGTGTCAGTATTTCATGTTACCTGAGCATCAGCCAAAAGGGTCTCCCCCCTATGGTTTCTACTACTTCAATACATTGGGAAAGCTTATTGTAAATATAATATCTTTTGTCTTGGGGTTCAATACCAGCGAATATGTAGATGAGATAACTTTGGCTTTACTTTCCATTTTTACCCCAGGGCAGCCTCCTGAGATTAAATATGATTATGCTTCCTTCATAGCCAGCAAGATCCATGATCAATTCTTAAGGCTAGATACTGAAAAAGTTTTTTAAGTACTCCTCAGTTATCTATCATCTCATGATCTATTATCAGTCAGACAGGTTCCCTTTCCCCGTTCAAAAACTTGATGCTAAGGGAAATCCCAGGTCTGTCATTTTTTGGTCCCCCATCATTCATTTTTCCTCTGATTCTCCCTACTCCTATTCAGAATTCATTGATCAGTTTGTACATCCTGCAACAACTTTATTAACAGGAATTTCTCCCCCAAGACTCAGTACTGAAATTAGAAAGATCTTGCAACTGTCAAAGAGTTATAAAGTTGGGGATTGGTACTTGTATCAAAACCATACAGTGATAAGGATTTATGGATGTGAATTACATCCATTCAAGTTACCCAGATATGTACCAATGAGGATTTTTGCCTTGGAATACTTCAGGCAAATGAACAATTCAGATGTGATCCATTTTTGTAATATAAAGAAGAAAGCTCAGTTAAGGATCAAAAGCCAATTAGGTCCTTTCATCTGCAATTCTAGGGAGGCTGAGAGAGAAGCAGAAAATCTATTACAGAGAAAGTTCCAAACATCTTTCCGTTGGGTTCCTTATGATCCCTTTGGTTTTATTTGTGAAAAGAGATTAAAAAATAAATCATCTCCTTATATACACCACAAGATTCCTGATCTAGAACAGTATGCAAATCAAGATGAATGGATTGAAGGAACTCTTGTTGAGGAAGAAAGTGGAGCTGACAAATTGAATAAAATGATGAAAGATGTTGAGAAGAACTTTGACCTAGAAACGTATGATCAAATGCAGGTACCTTACATTGGCACATCTTCAGCAGCCACTCTACAGCAAGCATTACAGGAAGACAGTCCATCAGTAGCAGCAGAACCCAAGGGTAAAGGAAAAGAACTTGTTGTTCAGGTCATTGAAACCTTGGTCATGGCAGAAAAACCACAGAGTTCCAAAGCACCAGAACCATCTCAGGTTTCCCCCACACCAGCAATACACATCCAAGTTCCAGAAATGCAAACTCCATTAAATGTTGAAATAGGGAAGAAAAGGCTGGCTCCAGATACCACACCTTCAAAGGGGGCCTCACAGGTTTATCAAACTAAGAAACACAAATCAGATCCACCTCCAGAGGTAGAAATTATAGATGAAGTATTTGATGATGGTAGAGAAGATAGTCAGCAAACTGGCACAGCAAGTGAAACAACCATAAGCCAGAAAGGGAAAGCTTTGCAAAAGCAATTAAGCACTGAAGTATCTTCTTTCAGACCGCCAAAGACAGATACTGGAGATATCAAAAGAACCTTCATTAATATTAAAACAAAGAATGATCCATTGAAAATGAAGGTATATGATCAGTATATGAAGATGGCTCCTCATAATCAAGAAAGTCTAATGTCAGCGTTTGACCTTTCCCAAGGTAAAATGCTAATGAGCCACTTCAAAGCAAAGGTGCCAAAGCCAACTTCAGCAACAGATTACATCAGAACAAATTTTGAAGTTTTAACAAAGGATATCCATCCCCTGGACCAGATAGAGCTACATAGATAGACTGGGGAAATTGTTTATTCTACTCTCACCAACAAGGCCATGGCAGCTTTAACGCTGCAAGATTCTTTGAATAACACTACTGCACAATTGAAAATTGAGAAGGCCTCCTCACAGGCCAAGGATAATAGAATAAAGTCTCTAGAAGAGATAATTATTGGTTTGGGTCACAATCCCAAGGACATTAAAGGTATTGAGGCATTGGTAAAAAAGAAAGAGGATGATATAGCTGCACTCAGAAAACAGCTAAAACTACCAGCCTCAAGGCACCCTCAGACACAGGAAGTTATAAAAGGAAATTCACAGGAAGAAATGATGGAGTTGCTCTTGAATATGACAGAGCGACTAAATGAAACAGAGAAAGAGTTGGAAAAAGCATTGCAGGAACAGGAAATTATCAAGCAGACTTCAACAACAGGTACTACAACTACAGGACAGCAGGAACAACCATCTCAGGTAAATACTTCTGGCTTGATTTCTGAGGACTTAATAAAACAGATGGAGAGTTTGCAGCTAAAGGTCACAGAGCTCCAACAAACAAAATTACAATTGGCAAAAGTGGAGGAAAAATATGACACCTCTAAAAAGACAGCTGCTGACAACATCAGGGAGATAAAAAGATTGGAAAAATTAGTTGAGGCTTTGGAAAATGATCTTTCATTGGAGAAGCCTCTAAATGAAATAAATAATATTCTTTGGGATAACATCATTGAATTAATAAGGGATATTTGGCCCTCTATTCAAGCTATTTTTGAGCAAAATGAGTTAGTGAAGATAGCCCAAGAAGAAATAAATAGAACCAGACATGAATTAAGAGGCGGTGTCTTCGAGGCACGCCTGCCAGCTCATTCAATTTTTGAATTCCCGTAACAAACAACAAACTTTGGCATTGTTAGAAATTGATGACAGAAAAAAAGAAATATTTACCATGCAAAATTTAGAAGAAAGTGTATACATTTTGGTTGACACTAAATAATTTCGTAGAAAAAATTTCAAGCTACTGGATAGTGGGTTACCAAGTCCATGCTCACGGAAGATCAAATAGTAGACTTGGAAACTTATGAGAAGAGAATAAAAGCTCATACAAAAATATGTCATATAGGTCTTCACTAGCTCATCATAACTTATCACTAACCGGGAAAAACACATAAAGTAAGGAATTTATTTCATCTGGAGCATGAAATAAAATATCTATTTCCGAATGATCCCACTTTTTATAAACTTACTGAAGCAGATGAAACTTTAAGGAAGCTCAGAAGAACTATGATACCAGATGATCAATGGTGGCAGGAAATGTTGGAGATTCTATGAGAGTTGCTTTCAGGATGAGCATTTATCTTTACTATCAAGTAAATGGTAAAAACAGGAAAACAGATGAAAGAGTATCAGATGAAAGGTTAAAGGGTATCCGTGAGAAGAAAGAGTGTTCAACAAGCCAAAGAAATACTACAAAGGACAGCACAGAGCCCTATCTCCAGCACATCCACGGAAAAAGGAACAGCACATCGGCAGTTGCACATTATTCTATCCACGAGACCGTTTGTCTCTTGTTTGTTTGTAAAATATGCTTTAAGTCAGCCTAGATTGTTGGCTAAGTTAGTGTAAGATTGTTTTAGATTATTTTGTGTATAAATAAACCCTCAAAGAGAGTGTTGAAGGTGGATTCTATTACTCTGCTGTAACATTGAGATTTTCGGAATAAAAGCTTTTGGAGAAATTTACTTGTGGCTTACTGGATGACGATTTGAAGCACTGGACTTGTTGCATGATTCATGTGTTGGACTACAGTTCAATAAGTGTTTCTACCCTTTGTTTGAAATTTTATATTAGTTTATAATACCATCATATCCATTTCTGAATAATTTACATAAAGGATTGAAACAGAATTTGCTTAATTGTACTCTGTTTTCAAATGTGATTGCTCTTAATGTTTTCTTCTAAATTAGCTATAAGCATGAATTCTTAAATGCTCCTGCTTTGCTAATTTAAACATTGTTGATTACTATAATAAAGAATCCTTCATTGCTCTTTGTTTGTAGTCATTTCATTTCTTTCTTTTGAACATGGTGAAAGATTCTTAGCTGCCTTTCATCCCTTCAAGATCATCCCATCCACTTTAAATTTTAAGGATTGTTCTCTGTCTAGCTATCTTGCCCTGTAATACCATCTTGTGTTTAGAATAGAAATCCAGTAAAGCCATCCTTTGACTCCATAGCCCAATGGACTGAAAGCTCTCAACCTTGCTCTTAGTTTGTGGATTCCACCATTTTCCCAAAACAAACTCTTGAAATCTATAACTAGCCTAAAACTTTCCAAGAACAAAGATAAATCATAAAGAGAGAGCCCTCTCTGGATGCAGATTGGCTAGATTCTGCATCTAAAAGGTTGGTTTGTGGTTACCTCGAGTATACTTTCCTCTTACACAACTTCTAGGAAAACCTGAGTGATAACATAGTGGCGACCATACTGGGGACCTGAATCATTTTTATTTGTTAATATTGTTCACTTATAAGCTATAGACAGAGTCTGAAGATCAGCCAGGTAGCCTTTGAAATTGCTTTTGCTCTGCAAATGCAAAAGTAAATAAAAGCTGCTTCAGTCTATCTCTGATTTAGCTTATATACTGAACCTTAGTTTCAAATTTTTTCAATCAGATTCTCTAGTTTAAACAGATCTTTGAGGAAATCTTAATCACATATCATTATTTCTTAAAGAATTTGTAGAAGTTGTATTTATTTTTTAATTAAAACCCAAAATCCAAAAACACATATTCTAAGAAAACTGGCTTCAGAAAGGATTCGACATACTAGGTCAAACCCTGACCCAAATCCCCCACCAATTTTTGAAAATCCAAACCTGATCCCTAGGATTCTTAGAAGACAAGGAAGTCAAGAAAGTTCTGAAAGAGGAAGTCAGGAAAGTACAGGTAGTTCTAGACCACTTTCTAGATCTGCATCTTGTCCTGTGAAAATTATTTATATTGATGACATTCCTTTTGATGCACGATTTGAAACATCTTTGTTTGTGAATTTTTCTGAGACTGAATTATCTAGATTAATTCCAGATCCTTTATTCTTTGAAGATTTGCAATACCGATTTGTTTCACATCATCTTGACAGAGAATTTGCATAACTCCATTCAGTCTGAGCAAACCTTTGAAGAAAGCTCAAACATTTCTGTGATTACTGAAGCATCTCCAAGCTCAGTCACATTTTCTCAAACTTTTCAAACACCTGTTAGACCTCCATCTCCTCCTGTCAGACCTCCATCTCCTCCTGTTAGACCATCAACTCCTGTCACTCCACTTTATCTTCCAATGGCCAATCGATATGCCCCTTTACAATTACCAGCCAACCCTCCAGATTTACCTCAGGATTATCAAAGTAAGATCACACCTTTTGATGGATCAGGTACTTACACAGCTCAACAACACACCAAAAGGATGACAGATTACTTTGAGTTTTATGAGATTGATACTGATAATATCCGTATGAGAATTTTCGTACAGAGTCTTACTGGAGAAGTTAGAGCTTGGTTTAGGGCTCTTACCCCGAACATTATTACTGATCTAGAAGCCTTGTATAGGGCATTCTTGAACAGATGGGAGAAAAAGAAGGATCCTCTCCAGATCCTATCAGAATTTGAAAAATTAAGAAGAAGACCAAACGAAACCGTACAAGATTACATCATAAGATTCAATGAATCATATAATGCAGTTCCTCAAAACCTAAGACCTCCACCTAACAACGTGTTGGTTAAATTTCCAGATGGTTTTGACTCCGATATAGCTTATTCCCTTAGGGAAAGAGCTCCTCAAACACTAGAGGAAATGCAAAGCATAGTGGTGAGTGTAGAAGCAAATCTGATAGAAAAACGGGCCAGAGCTAGGGCCGAGAGAAGAATGCCTATGAATGAAGAACCTTCAGCTTTTGAAAAGAAGCTGGATGTAATCATTAAAGGTATGGAAAGATTAGGAGACAGAGTGGAAACCATTGAAAGAAAGTCTTCTACTGACAATCAGAATGTTGCAAGAAACCCGAACTTTAGGAGGAATCTGAATCAAAATAGTGGAAAGAATGTTCCTGAACAGAACATTAGGCCACCCTTCCAAGAAAACTTTGTTGAAGGCTCAACTTCTGAAGAACCTACAGAGGATGTAGAAATAAATAATGTAACTGATGACAAAAATGAACCAGAAGTCTTCCTATCCCAAAATGATCAAGAGAACCACATCCTTGAAACATTTCAAACTCATTCAGGTGAGACTTTTGATTTTAAGGAAGGCTATGACACAGCAATCTACGAGGTCCATAAACAGTATAACTTGAGAAGTAGACGGATTGATGTGCCTGAGAATAGCAAACAGAGGACCGCAAAACAAAATGTCAAAGGTAAACAAAACATTCCCCCTGTACAAAACAGTCCCCAAGTACAAATTTTGTCTAGGATAAATCCCAACCCTTCAAATCCAATAATTGAAGATGTCTCTGACAACCAACCAAACAATAAACAACAATCTAATACTTTTCCTCCTGTGGGGAATGTAGAAGAAATAGTAGAAGTTAGTCCAGAAACATCTTCAAAACAAAACTTCATTCATGAAAAAGAGAAAAACATTGAAGACCCAAAAAACAGAGAAAACCCAACTGTGCAAAACACTAAAACTCAAACAGAAAAACCTTTCAATCTAGAGGCTGAAATAGGCAAACTCAAGATAGTTGTTCCTTTATCAGAATTGGCTAAACATGATGTTTATAGAAGTCAGATAACCAAGTCTCTGAACATTAACATTACTGGATTGGATGATTCAGTAAATATTCTTGATGATCAACCCAAACTTCTTTTTGGCCCAGAGGTTAATGGCAAACCAGAAAGTGGAGGAACCCCTCTGTTTTATGTAAGCCTGAATGTTCATGATAAGATACTCCACAATGCAATGCTAGATTCTGGAGCATCTCATAACTTGATGCCAAAAGCAGTAATGGAAAGATTGAATCTAGATATTACCAGGCCTTACAAAGATTTCTTTTCATTTGATTCCAGTCAGGTAAAATGTTTAGGTTTAATCAAAGATCTATGTGTTACTTTGGTACAATACCCTGCTAAGTCTGTTTTAATGGACATAGTAGTTGCTGATATTCCACCTAAATATGGTATGTTATTATCTAGATCTTGGGGTGCTAAACTTGGAGGATCTATTCAACTAGACATGTCATATGCAACTATTTCAGTATTTGGTCAGCCTAAAAGATTATATAGAGAAACTTTGATGAAATACTTAGTGAGTAGCCATGAGAAGCCTGAAAACTTCCCTGTTTATTCTGTACATTCTGATATGGATTCTTTTATTTTATACAATGCTGAGTCAGATCTTCCTACTGAAATAGAAGCTCCAGAATTGGAAATCACAAACAAAACCACTGTTAAAATTGAAGAAATCTCTGAAAACAAAGAAACAATAGATGATCAAGAAAAAACTGAAGAAACTAAACAGCTAGCTCCTGTCAAAAAACATTTTAAAACAATTGATGAAGATTATGAACATGAAATTCTATGGCATTTAGAGTTTGATGGCTCAGTAAACAGACTAGGGGCAGGAGCTGGGATTTGGCTACACAATGTAGAGAACAATCATGCAGAGGGTCATGCTTATAGGTTGAATTTCAAATGCACTAACAACATGGCAGAGTATGAAGCTCTTTTATTAGGGCTTAAAATTGTCAAGAAGTTAGGGGGCATTAGAGTATCAATTATAGGCGACTCCGAATTAATCATCCAACAGATTAAAGGAGAATGTGCAACGAAAGACATGAGACTGAAACAATACCGAGAGACAGTTGTAGAGATTCTCAACACATTTTTACAAGCTCAACTTGCCAAGATTCCCA
This sequence comes from Pinus albicaulis, assembly GCA_034641835.2. NCBI lineage: Eukaryota > Viridiplantae > Streptophyta > Pinopsida > Pinales > Pinaceae > Pinus > Pinus albicaulis. The sequence goes on from CM076573.1 coordinate 281,624,502, forward strand.
GGAAACAAAACTTGCATGCTCACAGTTTGGCAATGTTTGCTAGTACATGCAAGTTGCCTTTTGATCCTAATCATCAGTTTTCAGCTGAAATTAGGCATAGGCCTGCTATACCAGACAATCTTTTGAACTGGAAAGTATTTGTGAATAACAATCAAATCAATAATTTTTTGACACTTCAAAGTGAGTTTTCTAACTGTAATATAGATGAGGATATAACTATTGATGAATCTAATCAAGAAAAAGAACAAAAAGTTGAAATTTCAAAAGAAAATGCAATTCATATGCTGCATCCAACCACATTCACTGAAAGAGACATGCAGAATTTGAAACACATGGAACCTGATGAAATCATAGAAGATGAAACAGAAATCATCAATTTAAAAGATAAACATTTGCCCAAAGGATTAACTCCTTTGGAAGATCTGTTTGACTCGAATGATATTCCATTTAAACCTAAAATGGAACCTGTAAAGGCTGATATGGAAGACTGCAACTTAGGAACCCCAGAAAATCCCAAAATGGTCAAGTTGTCCAAGTCTCTTCCAAAAGATCAAAAGGTCAAATATGTTGAACTGTTAAAAGAATTCCAGGATGTCTTTGCCTGGAGTTATGAAGACCTTAAATCTTATGATACATCCATCATTCAACACACTATACCTTTGAAACCTGACCAGAAACCTTTTAAACAAAAGCTTAGGAGAATAAATCCTGTTTTATTACCCTCAATTGAAAAGGAAATCAAAAGGATGTTTGAAGCAGGGATTATAGCTCCCATCAGATTCTCAGAATGGGTTTCTAACCTGGTACCAACAAGGAAAAAGACAGGAGAAATTAGACTGTGTGTCGACTTAAGAAATTTGAATAAAGTTTCTTTAAAAGACAACTATCCTCTGCCAAAAATGGATCATATTCTGCAAAGGGTGGTAGGATCTTCGAGAATATCACTACTGGATGGATTTTCAGGATATGACCAGATTCTGGTTCATCCTGATGATCAGGATAAAACAGCATTTACAACACCATGGGGTACGTTTAAATATGTCAAAATGCCATTTGGGCTCAAGAATGCAGGAGCTACATTTCAAAGAGCAATGGATATTGCTTTTGCTAAAGAGATACATGATTTTCTAGTTATTTACCTAGATGATTTAACTGTTTTTTCTAAGACAGATCAAGAACATTTGGATCACCTAAGGCAAGTATTTATAAAGTGCAGGAAATATGGAATTTCTTTGAATCCTAAGAAGTCATTGTTTGGTTTGGAAGAAGGGAAGCTCTTAGGGCATATCATTTCTAAAGATGGCATTAGGATTGATCCGGAAAGAATTCAAGCAATTTTGCAAATACCCCACCCCAGAAACATAAAAGAATTGCAAGCATTTATAGGAAAAATCAACTTCTTGAGAAGATTTATTTCTAGTCTAGCAGAGTTACTTAGGTTACTAACTAACATGTTGAGGAAAGATTCAAGCATTGACTGGACTATAGAAGCCAAACAATCATTCGAGGAAATTAAAATGGCTTTGACAAAGACACCAGTTCTGACCAGTCCTAAATTTGATAGAGACTTTATCATTTTTTCATTTGCTTCTGAACATACTGTTGCAGCTGTTTTACTTCAAAAAGATGACCAAGGGTGTGAAAATCCAATAGCATTTTTTAGTAAAGCACTGAGGGATGCATCTCTAAAATACAATATTATGGAAAAACAGGCTTTTGCATTGGTAAAAGCAATCAAAGATTTCAGAGTTTACATTTTATATTCTCATGTGGTAGCATATGTACCTAATGCAGTGGTTAAAGATATTTTGACTCAGGATGGCATAGAAGGTAAACGAGGTAAGTGGATAGCTACCATTTTGGAATATGATATTGAAATCAAGCCAACAAAACTTATAAAGGGCCAAGGTTTAGCACAACTTATGATAGAAACCAATTTCCAAGCCTTAGACCTTAATGAACTGGACAACGAACAGGAGATGGCGACTCCTCAGATCAGTCAAGATTTCTTAGATTCACCCTGGTACTCTGATATAATTCATGTTTTATTAAACCTGCAGGCTCCTCCAGGGTTGTCCAGAACCAAAAGAAGATTTTTAAAAATGACATCTTTGAAATATTGTATTTTAGATAGCACTCTATTTTGGAAAAATCATGAAGGAATCTTGTTGAATTGTCTATTAAAAGATGAAACTGATAAAGTGCTTAATGAATTTCATGCAGGAGATTGTGGAGGACATCTCTACTGGAAATCAACTGCAGGCAAAATCTTAAGGGCTGGTTTTTACTGGCCAACTCTATTTTCTGATGTTAAGAAATTTGTAACAACTTGTCATAAATGTCAGATATTTGAGGGTAAAAGAAAGTTGTTACCTCTGCCTTTAAAACCAATTTCCACAGAAAGACCTTTTCAATAATGGGGGTTAGATTTTATTGGAGAAATTCATCCCCCTTCTTCAGGGCAACATAGATGGATTTTAACTGCTACAGACTATTTCACTAAATGGATTGAAGCCATCCCATGTAGACAGTCTAATGATTCTGTGATCATAGGGTTTTTAGAAACAAACATACTCTCAAGATTTGGCTATCCGGAAAAGATTATAACAGATAATGCTGCTGCATTTAAATAAAAGAAAATGATTAATTTCTGCCATAAATACCATATTACTCTAGGTCATTCAACAGCCTATTACCCCCAGGGTAATGGACTAGCAGAATCTTCTAATAAGAGCCTTATCAATATCATCAAAAAGTTATTAGAAGAAAACAAAAAGAATTGGCACAAGAAATTGACCAATGCATTATGGGCAGACAGAATTACAACTAAGAAATCCATTGGGACTAGTCCATATGAGTTAGTTTATGGCATTGAAGCAAGATTCCCCTCATCTTTAGGAATACCTGTCATGAAATTACTTCAGGAAGCTCAAGTAGAGCCAAATGACATACAAAGAAGAATTAATCAAACAATCCACTTGCAACAAACCAGGGAAGAGGTTTACCAAAGATCACAAGTCATGCAGGAAAAGTTAAAGAAAATGTTTGATAAGAGGACTAAATCAGAAGATTTTCAACTAGGTGATAAAGTCCTAAGATGGGACTCTAGAAGAGAAGAAAAAGGAAAACATGGAAAGTTTGATTTCTTGTGGAAAGGCCCTTATATCATTCATGCCTTGCAGGGAAACAATACTTACTTTTTGAAGGAGTTGGATAATTCAGAAGTAGAAGAGGGACCAGTCAATGGTCGAATGCTCAAGCATTATTTTGATTCCATTTACTAGAATGTTTAATTTTTCTAACTTGTACATAATATATTGTTTTTGTTTTGTTTTTATTAATGCAGTTTGGATTGGACGGTGACTTCTTGGGATTGAAGCCCGAAGTGAAGGCCCTAAGTTCCAAAAAGTTTCACTATCATATGTAAAATAAAGCTACCAGAAGGAGGAAGACTTCATATTTCCAGTTTGAATACACTTTGAGGCATCTGACCTGCTGTTCTTGACTTTCCACAAGGAAAAGCCATCCCCAAGTGGAGCCAGTGTTAGCCTCCTATATCAATAGGTTTCATCTTTCATGATTGTCTAGATTGAACCATGGAATATGTTCAAACCTTCTTTCTTGAGCAAAGGTGTTCCATATTCTTGAAAACCAAAAAAAAATTCAAAAAATTTAAAAAATGTAAAGAGGGTATACCCTAAAAGAAAGATCAAAGGGTTTGAAAAATAAAATGGTCAAAAAGAGAAAGAAATGAACCCCAAATAGAAAAATAGACCAAGGAAAGTGTGCAAATCCAAATGCCACTACTATTTCATTTTTGTAATAAAGCAATTGTGTGCAGCTTTGCCACAATTCATGAATAAGTCAAACTGTTTAAACTTGGCTTAGTCACATTTCAATTTCATGTTGTGATTAGAGAATAAATATCTAGCCAAACAGTTTAATCTTGGCAGATAAGTAGCTAGGTAGAGTGAATAAAAGGTGCTCAACAGTTTAATCTGAGCCCTTGGATGTAATAAAGGTAGAAATAGATAGATTCATCATGTAAAAAGAAAAGATTGATCAGGGTTTGCAAGTCTAAATGCACCCTAATAAAGAAGAGAAAATGGTAGTGTTAAGTAGATAGGGTAGGTAGATGGTGCTGCAAAGTGTTATCTGATGAATGGTGTTGCTACATGTTGGTTAATCATTTACTTTCATCACAAGTACTAAAGCAAGAAATACACTGGAAAATCACAGCAAGAAAAAGTCAAACTCATTAACTTCCCTTATCATTTTCCCCTCAAAAGTTTTACTAATTTTCCCCAAAAGTACTAAGGTAATTGGAGATCAAAGGGGCTCAAGGCATTTCCTTGACTTCTGGAGGGACCGGACCCTCGGCCTAATGATCAAAAAGACCTAAGTACTTGAGATAATTCATCATTATAATCATCCATCTTTAACCTTTTCCTAAGTAAAATCTCATTTTGCTTAGGAAAATTATGCAAAATTCCATAAAAATCCCTCAAAATAACTTACTATTCTAAGTTTAAGTGTTGAAGATGAGATATTGCAATTTTACTTCAGAAAATATCACTTTCTTAGATGAGCAAAGTGTTTTGAGTTCCATTGTCCCTTTCTCATATTAATGTTTAACTCTATTTTACTAAATCCCTAGTGAAATGCCCTATCCTAAGTATATAACTCCCTTTTTATAAATAACCCAAAAAACCCCCTTATTATAATGTTTACCAAAGTATTATATCCCCGCACATTGAAAATAAAAACCCCGCTTTATAAACCCTTTGGTTAAATATACCTTTATAATATAAATCCCGCCCCTATGGTGAATTAATTGTATTAATTAATTCATTATATAATAAAAATATATATAAAAGACTTTAGACATACAATACGTATGTTTAATACCAAAAAAACATCAATAAAACTTTGCGAAAATCTTGCGCCACCTGATCCGTCCACGTGGCATTCCACCTAGTCAACCCCTCCGCAATCCCTTTTCTTACACATTCAAGATTAATTAAGTCGCCTGGACTAATTAATAACTATTTCCACCAGTTAAAAAGCCCCCGGAGCGATTAAAAACATTTAAAAATGTTTAAAAGTACGACGGGTCCCACATGAAACCTCCGCCCATCTTCCCATTGCCCCAGCCGTTGGATCAGCCTCCCGCAGATCAATGGCCAGCATTGATCCCGCTGCCCATCCCGTGTAAGTTTTTTAACCAGCGGGGGATGGGTGGTTTTGAATAGTCGGACCATCCACGTGGCGAGGAACCACGTGGAATGTTGCCCTCGAATTAAAAACCATCCTCGACCAAAAGCGGTGCGGGAATACCACTTACCGCTTACTGCTTACCGCCCGACCGTGTATACGTCAGCTCGTACGGCGATGACGTCATACCTCGAAAAAACAAAAATACCTTTAACTTGCGAATAAAACCATTTTTTTGTTTTTCAGTTATTTTCATTAATGCAGAAAACGTGAGCTCACGGCACATTTTCAAATTTCCTTTGTAATAGACTAATTTACTCCAGAATTCATTTGCGCTGTGTTGAAGAAACCGATTACTGCCATTGCCTGTTACAGTGGGGGAGCAAATTATTAGTCAAAAAGCAGTGTATTTATCTTTTTTGTACTTGTTGCACCAAATGGCTCGGTTTTTCCTTTGTTTTTTCGCTGAAAAGTGGTTAAAAAATCATCACTCAGTCCTCCCTGGAGATTTTAATCCTGTGAAATTGCTCCCCGAACCTGCAAATTGTTCCAATTTCCTCCATTCCAGAAATCCCGTCCGGTCTGTAAGGAAAAACAAAAACCTCCATTTTGAATCCACAAGAACCAAAATGGAGGTCCCAACAGCTCTAAATATCACTCCGTTGAATGCTCCTCACCGTGAATTTGACTATTTACCCCTGATAGATGAAGATTTCCAAATTAATGACCTGCATTTTGATGAAAGTCCCCGATTGAACTTTTGTCGCTGCAGAGACGAACACTCAAAGGGGCAAGATCTTATAGGGTTGTGGGAATCCAATCTCCCAAGGTATCTTATTCCTTCAGTCCTCATTTTCCCCGAAATCATTCATTACTGTCATGCAAACTATGATCCCGCACAGAGAGCTGTATTAGCTCCTGATCAAAGTGTTCTGTTCCCCATCACACCTCGGGCTATCAATGCTATGTTACACTTTGAGCCAGAACAAGAATTAGCACCATTATCCATGGAAGGATTGATTGAGAAAACCAGACAGTTAACCCCAGAGAAGTTAAAATCCATGTGTCAGTATTTCATGTTACCTGAGCATTAGCCAAAAGGGTCTCCCCCCTATGGTTTTTGCTATTTCAATACACTAGGAAGGCTTATTGTAAATATAATATCTTTTGTCTTAGGATTCAACACCAATGAATATGTGGATGAGATAACTTTGGCTTTGCTATCCATTTTTACTCCTGGGCAGCCTCCTGAGATTAAATATGACTATGCTTCCTTCATAGCCAACAAGATCCATGATCAATTCTTAAGGCTAGATACTGAAAAAGTTTTTAAGTACTCCTCAGTTATTTATCATCTCATGATCTATTATCAGTCAGACAGGTTCCCTTTCCCTGTTCAGAAACTTGATGCTAAGGGCAATCCCAGGTCTGTCATTTTTTGGTCCCCTATCATTCATTTTTCCTCTGATTCTTCCTATTCCTATTCAGAATTCATTGATCAGTTTGTACATCCTGCTACAACTTTGTTAACAGGAATTTCTCCCCCCGGACTCAGTACTGAAATTAGAAAGACCTTGCAATTGTCAAAGAGTTATAAAGTTGGGGATTGGTACTTGTACCAAAACCATACAGTCATCAGGATTTATGGATGTGAATTACATCCATTCAAGTTACCCAGATATGTGCCAATGAGAATTTTTGCCTTGGAATACTTTAGGCAGATGAACAATTCAGATGTGATCCATTTTTGCAATGTAAAGAAGAAAGCTCAGTTAAGGATCAAAAGCCAATTAGGTCCTTTCATCTGCAATTCTATAGAATCTGAGAGAGAAGCAGAAAATCTATTAGATAAGAAGTTCCAGACATCTTTCCGTTGGGTCCCTTATGACCCCTTTGGTTTCATTTGTGAAAAAAGATTAAAGAATAAGTCATCTCCTTATGTGCATCACAGGATCCCTGAATTAGAACAGTATGCAAATCAAGATGAATGGGTTAAAGGAACACTTGTTGAAGAGGAAAGTGGAGCTGACAAATTGAATAAAATCATGAAAGATGTTGAGAAGAACTTTGACTTAGAAACGTATGATCAAATGCAGGTACCCTACATTGGCACATCTTCAGCAGCCACTCTACAGCAAGCATTATAGGAAGACAGTCCATCAGTAGCAGCAGAACCCAAGGGTAAAGGAAAAGAACCTGTAGTCCAGGTCATTGAAACCTTGGTCATGGCAGAAAAACCACAGATTTCCAAAGCACCAGAAACATCTCAGGCTTCTCCCACACCAGCAATACACATCCAAGTTCCAGAAATGCAAACTCCATTAAATGTAGAAATAGGGAAGAAAAGGCTGGCACCAGATACCATTCCTTCAAAAGGAGCTTCACAGGTTTATCAAACTAAGAAACACAAATCAGATCCACCTCCAGAGGTGGAAATTATAGATGAAGTATTTGATGATGGTAGAGAAGATAGTCAGCAAACTGGTACAGCAAGTGAAACAACCATAAGCCAGAAAGGGAAAGCCTTGCAAAAACAATTAAGCACTGAAGTATCTTCTTTCAGACCGCCAAAGACAGATACTGGAGACATTAAAAGAACCTTCATTAATATCAAAACAAAGAATGATCCATTGAAAATGAAGGTATATGATCAGTATATGAAGATGGCTCCTCATGATCAAGAAAGACTGATGTCAGCATTTGATCTTTCACAAGGTAAAATGCTAATGAGCCACTTCAAAGCAAAGGTGCCAAAGCCAACTTCAGCAGCAGATTACATCAGATCAAATTTTGAAGTTTTAGCAAAGGATATCCATCCCCTGGACCAGATAGAGTTACATAGACAAACAGGGGAAATGGTTTATTCTACTCTCACCAACAAAGCCATGGCAGCTTTAACGCTGCAAGATTCTTTGAATAACACTACTGAACAATTGAAAATTGAGAAGGCCTCCTCACAGGCCAAGGATAATAGAATAAAGTCTCTAGAAGAGATAATCATTGGTTTGGGTCACAATCCCAAAGACATTAAAGGTATTGAGGCATTGGTAAAAAAGAAAGAGGATGATATAGCTGCACTCAGAAAACAGCTAAAACTACCAGCCTCGAGGCACCCTCAGACACAGGAAGTTATAAAAGGAAATTCACAGGAAGAAATGATGGAGTTGCTCTTGAATATGACAGAGCAACTAAATGAAACAGAGAAGGAGTTGGAAAAAGCATTGCAGGAACAGGAAATTATCAAGCAGACTTCAACAACAGGTACTCCAACAACAGGGCAGCAGACACAGTCATCTCAAGTGAATACTTCTGGCTTGAGTTCTGAGGATTTAATAAAACAAATGGAGAGCTTGCAACTGAGGGTCACAGAACTCCAAGAAACAAAATTGCAATTAGTAAAATTGGAAGAGAAATATGACACATCCAAAAAGACAGCTGCTGATAACACCAGGGAGATAAAAAGATTGGAAAAATTGGTTGAGGCTTTGGAAAAGGATCTTTCATTGGAAAAGCCTCTGAACGAAATAAATGATATTCTTTGGGATAACATCATTGAATTAATAAGGGGTATTTGGCCCTCTATTCAAGCTAGTTTTGAGCAAAATGAGTTAGTTAAGATAGCCCAAGAGGAAATAAATAGAACCAGACATGAATTAAGAGGCAGGCCTGAGCAGGCCCAGCAGCTCATTCAATTTTTGAATTCCAGAACAAAACAACAGCTTGCATTGTTAGGAATTGATGACAGGACAGGTGCAGTTTTGGAAGCAAAGAGAGTTTTCACCAAAAGGACTTTCATGCAAAATTTAGAAAGAAAGTGTACAGACATTTTGGTTGACATCAACAATTTCAGAGAAAAATTTCAAGCTTTCCTGGATAGTGGGTTACCAAGTCCCATGCTCACAGAAGATCAAATAGTAGACTTGGAAACCTATGAGAAGAGAATAAAGGCTCATGCTAAAAATACAGCTGTAGGTTCTACTAGCTCATCGGAACCTGCATTACCAACTGGGAAAAGTATTTATGATAAAGTGAGGAATTTATTTCATCTGGAGCATGAGATAAAGTATCTATTTCCGAATGATCCCACTTTTTATAAACTTACTGAAGCAGATGAAACTTTAAGGAAGCTCAGAAGAACTATGATACCAGATGATCAATGGTGGCAGGAAATGTTGGAGATTCTATGAGAGTTACTATCAGGATGAGCATTTATCTTTACTATCAAGTAAATGGTAAAAACAGGAAAACATATGAAAGAGTATCGGATGAAAGGTTAAAGAGTATCCGTGAAAACAAAGAGTGTTCAACAAGCCAAAGAAATACTACAAAGGACAGCACAGAGCCCTATCTCCAGCACATCCACGGAAAAAGGAACAGCACATCGGCAGTTGCACATTATTCTATCCACGAGACCGTTTGTCTCTTGTTTGTTTGTAAAATATGCTTTAAGTCAGCCTAGATTATTGGCTAAGTTAGTGTAAGATTGTTTTAGATTATTTTATGTATAAAGAAACCCTCAAAGAGAGTGTTGAGTGTGGATTCTATTACTCTGCTGTAACACTGAGATTTTCGGAATAAAAGCTTTTGGAGAAATTTACTTGTGGCTTACTGGATGACGATTTGAAACACTGGACTTGTTGCAGGATTCATGTGTTGGACTACAGTTCAATAAGTGTTTCTACCCTTTGTCTGAAATTTTATATTAGTTTATAATACCATCATATCCATTTCTGAATAATTTACATAAAGGATTGAAACCGAATTTGCTTAATTGTACTCTGTTTTCAAATGTGATTGTTCCTAAATGTTTTCTTCTAAATTAGCTATAAGCATGAATTCTTAAATGCTCCTGCTTCGCTAATTTAAGCACTGTTGATTACTATAAATAAAGAATTCTTCATTGCTCTTTGTTTGTAGTCATCTCATTTCTTTCTTTTGAACATGGTGAAAGATTCTTAGCTGCCTTTCATCCCTTCAAGATCATCCCATCCACTTTAAATTTTAAGGATTGTTCTATGTCTAGCTATCTTGCCCTGTAATACCATCTTGTGCTTAGAATAGAAATCCAGTAAAGCCATCCTTTGACTCCATAGCCCAATGGACTGAAAGCTCTCAACCTTGCCCTTAGTTTGTGGATTCCACCATTTTCCCAAAACAAACTTTGAATCTATAACTAGCCTAAACCTTCCAAGAACAAAGATAAATCATAAAGAGAGAGCCCTCTCTGGGTGCAGATTGGCTAGATTCTGCATCTAAAAGGTTGGTTTGTGGTTACCTCGGGTATACTTTCCTCTTACACAACTTCTAGGAAAACCTGAGTGATAACAGGGCCCACAGGCTATTTTTAGTTGATATGTCTATTTTTAGAATTTGGATCAAAGTCTATTTTTAGTAGTAATCTATTTATAGATGGTTGAGAAAATTATATGGATGTATGGGTGTCTATTTTTGGAATGCATGTGTGAATTTGTTTCATGGAATGCATGTATAAAAATAGAATGCACATGATTATTGTTAGCCCTTAACAATAATTAGACAATAAATAATAATCTATTCTCTTGAAGCACTTGATTTCAGTTAACTGATGTGGAAAACCAATTAACTGAAGGAATTTCGAGTTGAAAGGTTGGTTGGCGGGACATGCTAGTGGACTTCGTTGTAACTGAGTGATACAAAGTTGTAACAGAGTTGGATGTGTAGTTATGTGAGTTGTAAAGTTGTGCTAGTTGTAACTAGTTGTAACTAAAGATACACTAGTGAGAGATTAGTGAATTAAATATTAAATTAATTCACATGGAGTGATCTCACATGCAACTGAAGATTTACTACTGTTAACTACATGCATGTCAGATCCAGTGGAGACCCAGTTGAGAGATAGGTGAAAGGGACAGTTTGACTATCAGTTGTGATTATAGTGGGTACACAAGTGCAACCAAACACACATTGGAGATGCCAATGAGGATTGCGTAGTTAAGGCAAGGCAAGATCAAATTCATTCAGGGATTGCACAATGGAGGTAGGCTGTTAAGAGGCAGTAAATTGGTGCATGTTTATGCCATTTTTTGTATGACAGTGTGAGACGATTGTATATTGTACTGAGAGCTCTTGGAGTAGAGTTTTGTATGAGATTGTTTCATGATCCATGATATATACATAATATATGATAGTGGGGTTTTTAGCTTTATGTGTTTCCGGTAAAAACATCTGTGTTATGTGTGATTGATCTTTCTTCATGTGTTTGCAATTGGTGATTAAATTTCCACAAAGATTTAAGTTGAAGGATTTTGTTTTTAACAGTGGCATATAATTGTTAGATAAGGAGAATCCAGGCAATACATAATTGTATTAAAATTTCTACAGTCTCAACTGGGCCTTCCTTAGAACTGGCATGCAACAACTATTTATAGATAATTATCAGTTAATTGATTGACTTGTGAATTAAACCATATTTAATTCACTGGACCTATCACTAGCTCATCTCTCAGTTAGAACTAGTTAAACTTATTTTAACTCAATTAATTGAGTTGACGAATTACAACTCACAAATAATTGTAACTGGACCCCCTAAAATCATGGGAGAACTCTATATGCCTCCTCTTTGACCCTCAACTATAATTTCTTAAGCTAACTAAGTCTTCCTGACTCAATTAACTAATACAAGTTGCCATGAGATGAAATTACAATTTCTCTTCCAATTTAATTAAGGGAAAATTAAATCAGAAGCACCTATGGTACTATTTTTTAGGTGCCATTTCTGGATGCCATTTTCAATGTTTCTTGTTTCCAATTTCAACATATACATCCAACAAGGACTCACACTTGATATTTGAGTAAACTTATAAGGAGATAAGCCAAAGTACAATTAAAAAAAAAAAAATAGTTTTCTTCTTTTACCTCCAAAAATATTTACCCTTGGGGATAGAATCATCATCTTGAATCTTGTTGGTTCTTTTAAAGTTGATTTTGGTAGTACTTTTTAGTTTTTAGTCCCATTCTTGACCTCAAAATTCCCCTATCGGAATGTAACATTGAATCCAGAGGAAAGAGATCTAGCTCCATAGGAAAGAGACCCGCAATGACCTGGAACCCTAGAGCAAAGCAAACTCTAATGTTGGCACATAGCTTAGGTAGAGAAGAGAACTTCAATTTACCTCAGCTATATTTTGAGATTAAGCAACACAGGATTCTCAGACAAACATTGGGTCAAACAGGAATAGGGTTGACCTAATATTTTCTCAGTTAATTTGAACTTAAATAAATAAAAAAGAGCTAACTTGTCGGATTAATTCAAGACAAAAATTGGTCGGGGGATTAAATTTTATAATCGGGTTATTTCAATGGAATATTGAGCTAACATATGCATACAACAAATACTTTGCACCGACCTCTATGTTTGGTTCACCATATTAAATTTTATACAAATTGTTGTGGAAAGGGGAAATTTTCCACTTTTTGGTACCTTGTTTGTTTGATCATGTATTTAATGAAGCACAAGGACCTTTTTGAAACTATAAAAAATCACCTTGCCCCAGATATCATCACATGGAATATCGGGGGGAATAATTAAAGTGTTGACTTCTTGTGTGGTAGATATGGCTAGTCATTGGGACAGACTTCTGGGGGTGGTCTTAACATTTTAGAACCCACTTTCTCACTTTGGAGGATTTTTGGGTTGTATTCCCGCTTTATATGATTTTGACAGGCAAGTTTGAAGGTTGAAGTCATGTAATTGAAGGGCGTTTGGAGGTTCCATGTTGCATAAAAAAATTAAAAAATAAATAAATTCCCCTCCTTTACTAGAGATGGGTCCCTCTTATGGGCTTATACCGCTTGACCTTCATACATGTGGCATAATTGTGCTTATTTTACGTAATTTAGAATAATTGATTCTTTTAAATATCATTTTCCCTTCCATAGGATAAAATAATGGATTTTAGCCTATAAATTATTATTTTACTATGAGGGAAGTTGAGAAACTCATCTTTAAATAGAGGTGCACCTCCTCCCATTTTATCATAGTTGGATTTGGGGGAGAAATGCCTCAGGACATCTGAAATTTCTACAATTTTTCCCTCTTTTAATTTGGCTATGGATGGATAATTTTAGTTACTTTTCTTCGATGGATTTTGGATGTAATGTGATTTCTTTTCATGGATACTTATGTTGGATATTGTATGATGCATAGTGAAGTAAGCTATTTCGTTTTCTTTATATTGATATTATGTTTCATGGGATGAATGTTCATGTGTTAAGCTAGTTATTTGGTATTTTCTTCATTATCCCTGGTTGAGCTAAACGATTCTTCCAAGTATTGGAGGAATCGAGATAGATTTTTATTTCCCTCAATCATTTAGAAAATTGTAACCCTAAATGTGAGACTCTAGGGTAAGTTGGTATATTTTCCCTAGCTTGTTTGGATCTAGTTATCAATCCAACCCTAGAATTGTTTGACTCCTTCAAACACCATACGGACATGTGTGTGTGTGTAGACAAACTAAGGAATTGATATTACATGCTCAATCTCCCATATTTTACTAATCCTTAAAAATATTGTGTTATGGTCTCGTATCCAAACCATCCAGTAATCCCTTGGTTGTGTCTTTGGGAACCTATTTGAACCTCTATTGGTTGACCTAAACCTTTATATTAATCCATATAAACATTTAAACTCAAATATTGGAACTACTAATCCCTAACAATTCTATCCCAAGGAGAACCCCCCTTGAGTCAAAGGAGTTTTGGCCAGAAGAAGGGAGGTTTGTGAGGTGATATTGCCCCCTTTGATGTGCATTGGGTCTTGTACTCAATATTTTCGACATTATCTCAAGAAGTACAAGATTTTAGCATAACATTACTGAGAAAGGTTGTTAAATCCTAGCCAAATGGAGGGTCCAAAGGGGTTCAACTCATATTGTAGATCTTTTATATTCCATAGCATAGTGTATACTAGGATGAATAACGAGATACACAAGAAGAGGAGAGGGAGAAATATATAAGGCATTGTAGCACACCATAATGTCTCATATATCCACCATAGGGTTGGTGATATCTCTAATTTGTATTGTACTCTCTAATTATTAAAGAGAAATACATAATCATTCATTTACTGGAGTTTTTGTTAATAATGGATTTCTCGAAGGTGAATATTATATTCAGATTGTTCTATTGTGTATATTTTCTATTATATTTTTACTCTTATTTTAAAGTGGTGTTAAGATTCTATATGGTATGTTTATTTTTTTGCTTATCACTAAATACAAGAAAAGTGGTTGCACATTAAAGAATGGGCTCATTATAGTAGTATTCAATGGAAGACTTATTTTGGCAAACCCAACCTATAGAACCATTGTTGATTACATAAATAAAACACCATATTTTTCCAATTATTTGGAAGATTTTCTTTGTCATAATTTGCATATGACTCATAAATATTACAATCAAATAAGTATTTGAATTTCCTTTTGAAGTCCACATAAATTTATCTGTATGAACGTAATAAACTTCAGAATTAGACAACCATCATTAGAATGATTGCTTAGTGAATACCAATGCAAAAAACAACCAAAAAGCATGTGTTTCCATGGTTAATTCCCTCCTTGGATAAATAAATCAAAGCCCAAAAGAAAAGATACCAGTAATAAATTTCCATGTGTTAACCCTATAAGTATTTGTAAAGTATAATCATTTATAGATGTAATTATTTAAATAATCTTGAGATTGGTAGCATGTTGACATTGGATTATAGGATGAAAATATGGAGCATTTTGACATTGGATTATAGGATGAAAATATGGGTAATATTGTTGGATATGTATTACATTCTTTACATGACTATCCCCACACATTTTTGGTGTCTTTTTTTGGCAATTTTCACTTTTGACAGTTTTTTGGTGCATGGTGATTCATCACATGATTTTCTAACTCTAGTTGAGGAATTAAAGTTCTAATCTAATCTATGTTCATTTATGGTTTTTGGATGTTGTGGGATCATATGTATTGTATTGTAAACAATAAGTTGATTAATGATAAAAATTAGAGGGGCAACTTTAAATGGTTTGTTGGTTTCCGGTTTGGGTTATACGTGATTGTCATTATTTTGCTTTTCTATTTATTAAGAATAGATGTATGCATTACATTACTATATAAGGTTTAAAACGTAGAAACATGATAAATTTTATGGTCAGTAAAATCAATATAAGGACATTTAAATGTACAGTTATATTTTTGTGGATTTATATATCCAGATTCAAATCTTAATATTCAATTTCTAAAAGTTTGGATCTCTAATTATAATTGTGATTTTTTATACAATATATGTTTTGACCTAACATGTTGTTGATCCACTTAGTTGAGAATCTTAGGCATTCATAAGCTTACAAATTCCCCCTTTTTTCTTTATGGTATCTTCCCACTCAAATGAGTGGCTTCAAGTTAGTGAAGGCATATGTAAAACCAATCGTTTTACTTCCTCTAGTTTGATCAAAGTTGTTGTCATGCTTTCTAATATGAAATGTATGTTCTATTCATGTTCATCACTAAGAGATCCTTAGTAATAATAACTTTCAAAAGAAGGGTTGGCCCATTCAACACAAGAAACTCCATGTCGATGTTCCTTACCTTGGATGGAGGGATTAGAACCTATGTTGATGCTCCAAGGTCTAAGTTATCAAGATCCATTTTTGGAGTTGTCTAGTGATTACCAATTTTATAGTGATTCCATGCTTTACTTTTGTTGTTTATCCTTTTTTTTGCTGAAGAGACCTTAGTATTTGAGTGAGCATCCTTCAATAGTATATTTCTTAACAAAATCTAGGCATAAACATTATGTTTTCATAATCTAATTCTTGGATTCATCTAGAACCATCCCATTTGCTATATTTGTTGGAAGACCTAGACTCAAGTTAAGCTTAACACAATCCAAGTATAAACAATTATTCTTTTCCAAATTGTCTTATGTTAAAATTTAGAATTCTACTCAAAGAATTAAGTAGAATTTTCAATTCTTTTTTAACAAATAAAATTCGCATATAAAGTTACCTCACTAACATGCTACAATACTATGTGTATATAATATAGTATTATCACCATGTATTAAATAAACTTGAATAAGACTCATGCATTCGAAGAATTAACAAGTTCATTCAACTTATATTAAACTCAAAATTAAACATTACTATTTTAAAATTAACTCACACTCTTCAACTTCTCCAAACTTCTTATTTTTAAATAATTTTAAGTAAAAAAATAAACAAAATAATTTCAAATAAAATTATAACAAAACATAAAGCACACCTTGTTTATTAAATTATGCAATAAAGTTAATATTCAAAATCATGTTCATGAAATAAGCCTAGTTATATATCCTTTAAAGTGAAGGTAAATATCAAGTCTAATAAATTAACAAAAGCCCTATTGAACTGAAATGTAGATTGCTTAAAACTTTGAAGTGGACAATGTCTTAGTCTACCATCTTTAATCCACATCAATATACATAGAATTCCTTAGGGCTAATACTTTTCCATACAAATGATAACATGATTATATTTTAAAATAATCATAAGGCATACATATTTCATGCATACCCCAAGTGTCACCCTTCTCCTTCGAATAACGTGCCAAACACTAATCACCCTTTTGAACGTTTAGAATAACATGTCATTTAAGTAATGTTCGAGAATAATCATAACAATGATCAATGTACATTTGATGCTCTCAACACTTTTCATGGTCCATTTCTTTAGATGTGGGGCACATAGGTGATCCTTTATCACTAAGATGCCTCTAAAACGCCATTAGAAGTCTTTTCAATATGCTCCATGTCTCACCAAATTTCTTTCGATTGAATTAAGAAAGATTGCCTTTGTTTCTTTCGGGTCCCACTTAATGAGTTCATGTTGCATGCTTTTGAGGCCTCCTCACACGACCTAACTAGGACAACTCTTCTTTAACTGGGAAATTCACATGGCGAGGACCCCAATCGATGTCCTAGCAAAAACCCAAAGACCAAATCCTTGAATTCGCCTATTTTACTCATGAAATAAATGCACTGAATCTTCACCATCAAAGCATTTCTGACCCTACATTGAAAATCTTCTTAACTTTTTCTCCTCGGACCCACCACCTTGATTGTTATTTCATAAAAATAATACCAACCATTGTTATCTAAGTGAAAATTCTAGCGACCTTTTCAATTTATCTTTTCCTGTGTTCCATTAAAAACCCCAATGCAACCAATACAAGGAATGATAGAAAATTCTAGTGACCTTTTCAATTTTTTGCAACCAATACAAGGAATGATATTATTGACCGATAACAAGTAATTAAGAAATAATTTACTCTAGGCTCCAATAATTCAGAAGGACTTTTTGGTTGGAACTTGAATTACTATATATAAATATAATTTTTTATGTAAAAGGTCAAAGTAGTGTGTTTAGCAAGGCATTCATTACTTATTATTACGGTGTGGAAGATTAAATAAATAAATTGGATATATAAAATAAAAAATATATTTGTTATTTTTAATATTAATAAAATATTATTTTAATTAAAATTATATATTACTTATTACGTATTGTGTAAAATATTAAAAACAAATCTTAAAATCTTAAATATAATTTCAAAATTTGTTTTTATAATATTATAAAAATTTAAAAATTTAATATAAAAGAAAATTTTAAATATAAAAATATGATTATAATAAAATATAATTTAACATTAAATTTTAAAAATTAATATAAATAAGTATTTTAATATTTATGAATAATTAAAATTGTGCTCTATTAGGGATAGGTATACCAACTAGGGTTTTGTGGCACACGTGAAGCCACCTTGAAGCTTGTTGTAGCAAGCCACACCAGGTCAGAATCTTACAGGGGTGATGAAAGGCCCAACCAGGGGGAGTGATCCCCTCCTATCGCAACGTAACCGCTGGAGAAGCAAGCGGGGATCAGAGCAAGCAGATCAGCCCCTCTGAAAATGGCAATACAACAGGCCCGGTTCTTGGCGCCCATTAGCAGGCACGAATGCGAGGGCAGTGCCTCCCACGAGCAGATAAGAAGCCCTGATTCGTGATCCCAACGAACAAACTGAAGCAACACCTTAGCTACATGAAGGATCACGCCCTGATATGCAAGTTTATTCGAATATGGCCAACGGAAAAGGACCTGATAAGATGGATACAATAGAAATGGCAACCAAAAGGCCATATCGAACTAAAGTTGGGAGCCAAAGGCTTCTTCACAATAATCTTCTTGAATCTGCAAGACAAAGATAGAATTTTTGAAAATAGCCCTTATTTCTACCACAACGCAGTCCTCTTCATGAGATATTGGGCGGAAGGCTACAACCCAAATAGGGAGCACTTCTTGGCGGCGCTTGCCTAGGTTTCCCTGTTTTCCCTACCGATAGACTCCTGGGATCTGAAAATACTGGAAGGCATTGGAAACTCAATTGGCGAATTTGTGAAAATAGTTGAATCAACTCACAGGGGAAGATATACATCCTATGCTCACATTTGTGTATACATGAATATATCGGATCCCCTCCCTGAAATGGTGGAACTGGAATACTAGGATGAGGTTTGGCAGCAACCACAAGACTATGAACACATATTGTTGCGCTGTCATTGATGCCATGAGTATGGCCACTTGTATAAAGCCTGCCCATTGAACCTGTGTGATATTGAAGCAACGAAAGGGGGACAGAACCAAGAAAATGTAGCAAAAGAAAATGAAGGGTTCAAGGAGGTCACACACAAGAAAAAGAATACCAAAGGGACGCAGACTTCAAACCTTAACCGTCTGAATCAAAACACGAATCAGAACAGGTTTGAAGTGCTACAAGAGGAAGCATTATGGGAATTTTGAGGTCTAAAATGGGTTTTCTAAGGAAATTATAAAATAATAGTGGAAATAATAATATAAGATTAGATTACATCATCAAAATTTAGAGGGAAAAAAGAAAACTACTTTTTCAACTCGTATTTTCAACTTATCTCCCTATGGGTTTACTCCAATTTCAAGCAGGGACACTCGTTGGATGCAAAATTTAATTCCTCATCCAAGGAGTACCACGTTGCATACTTTCGATGGACCCTGCTACACGAAAAATGAGAAATACATGAAAAATGTTATTACAATCACGTTTTTCATGTACTTCTCATTTTTTGTGTAGTAGGGCCCATCGAAAGTATGCGACATGGGTATTCCTTGGATGAGGAATTAAATTTTGCATCCAACGAGTACTCGTGCTCAAAATTTGAGTAAAACCTTAGGGAGATAAGTTGAAAAAGTAGTTTTATTATTTTATTTTATTTTTAATCTTTTTACTTTTTTACCCCAAAACTGGTGAATCATCCCCTATGTTTGACATCATCATCTTGAATCCTATTGGTTCTTATAAAGTTTACTTTGGTTGTACATTTTTCTAAGGAGACCCATTTTAGACCTCAAAAGTTCTCTAATGGAGAATCCTTGAAAGAGGTAGAGATGTCGAAGGAATAGGACCAAGAGAAAGAACAGCCAAAAATAGTGGCCACATCGAAAAGGAAATCCCAAACGAATTTGTCTGAAAAAGAGGATCACGAACAAACAATAGATCTCTTGGCCATGGAAGTAGATGCATCAAAGGAGGAGTTGAGCACGAAGGAAAAAGTACTAAAGGGACTACTTAATGAATGGAGACATCTAGATGAAAGGTTTATCCCAGAAGACCAAAAGAAGTTATACAGGGAAACGCTCCATAAATATATGGCCAACCAAGGACAAAGGCAATCGGACCCGGGGGATCAACCAGGAACACAACCAGGAGGGAAAAAGAAGGGAAGAAAAAATATCTAGGAGTCGACACAACTGGTAGGGGAAATTTTGGTGAACTCGGGTAAGGTAATACCGCTATCGGCGATATTCCACCATCTACCAAAGTTTCCCAATGATTGTAATCTTCTGGAATGTGAGAGGCCTAAATAGTCGAGGTAAATAGAGATACCTACAAGATCGTTTGCAAAAGGAGAAGCCTTAGATAATGCTTCTCCAAGAAACAAATATATCAGGGGAAAAAATAGAGGTCATTCTTAGTCGAATGCGCCCAAGGTATGAAGCAGTAGCAATAGATGTGAAATGAAGTGCAGGAGGCATTGCCATTATGTGGAACCCCACAGAGGTCCTAGTAGATATGTGGTTGGGCATGACCTGAATCTTGTCAGGGAGATTCATGCCCATAGGATCCAAGGAATGGGTCCTTATTTCGGCGGTCTATGGCCCTCACACTCCAAGAGAGAAGGAGCCTTTCCTTCAGAGCTTAGGAAAGCTAGGCAAACTTCATGAAGAAAAATTATGGCTAATAGGAGGAGATTTCAACCTGATAACCTCGCTCGCAGAGAAAAAAGGGGGCATCAAAAGAGAGGAAACAGAAATGGAACTATTTAGAATCATGCAAGTTTATATGAATATGGTTGATATACCAACAATCAATGGAATGCATACCTGGAATAACATGAGGGGAGGGGTGCACCAAGTGGCATCGCGAATGGACTGATTCCTGACATCTAAGGAGCTCATCAGCAGAGAAATATGCTATGAAGCCTTGATCTTACTGTGTTCAGGCTCAGATCATTGGCCTATCACTGGAGATAGATCTCAAGCAAGGGCACCGAAATAGGGGAGAAATTTCATGCATACATTCCAGCTCCTCCTGAAAGAGTTAAAAAAGAAAATCAAGAAATTGAATAAAGAAGAGCTCAAACACATCCAAAAAGAACAAGAAAGGCTACAGGCCAGTATGAAGCAAGTCCAACAAAGAATGATAATGCAGGGCTGATCGAAAGCCTTGGTAGAGGAGGAAGGAAAGCTAGTGACACAGATTGAGGAAAGGAGGAAGCAGGAGGATATTTTATGGAGGCAGAAATCAAGAGTCCAATGGATGAGGGAAGGGGAAAGGAACACCAAATTCTTCCACAAGGAAATGGTGCAACAAAGACAACACAACTAAATATTCTCCCTGTTGGACCCTGGAGGGAATAGGGTGGTACAACAGGAAGAAACAGAAAACCTACTGGTAAACCATTTTCAAAATATTTTGTCAGAACCAAACCCTGACAGGTCTGAGGCAATTGACAGGATCACAAGGCATATACCCCAGCTGGTAAGCAAAGATCAAAACTTGGCACCAAGGAGAGTAGTCATATTGGAAGAGATGGAGGAAGTAGTCAAAGGTTTAGCCAAAAACAAGGCGTCAAGACTGGACGAATTTACAACAGAATTCTACCAAGCAGCCTGGCCAATCATGGGAACATATATCCTGGAAGTGGTAGAAGAATCCAGGAGGTCAAGAAAGGTACACCCTACTCTCAACTCTACCTGTTTTGCTTTAATACCGAAATCAGAGCATTTTGAAGATCCCTGGAGCTTTAGACCCATCTCTTCATGTAATTTTATCTATAAAATTATCTCCACTATCATGGTGAATCAGCGTAAGCCTCTTCTCCCGGCACTAGTATCCCAAAGAAAATTGGCTTTGTCAAAAGTCGCCAAATCCTTTATGGGATAGTGGCAGCCCAAGAAGCCATCCATTCCTTCAAAAGCCCCGATCCAAGGGAATGATGATCAAACTTCACCTCTCAAAAGCCTATGACCGCCTAAGTTGGACCTACCTCCTTAGGATACTACAAACCTATGGCTTTTATGAAATATGGATTCAGTGGATATCCTCTCTGATATCCTCCCCGATGTTCTCCATTCTCCTTAACGGATCCCCTACTTAGATTTTTAGTGCCTCTACAGATCTCAGGCAAGGTGATTTGATCTTCCCTTTCCTGTTTATTTTGGATGTGGAAGGAATGGGGAGATATATTAAGGCCAAGACCCAAGAAGGCCATCTTAAAGGTTTTCAGATGTGGGGAAATGACCTACCCCTCACTCATCAGTGGTTTGTTGATGATATCATGATGTTTTTCCAGGAAACATTGAAGGAGACGAGAAGTATATTGAGCATAATCCAAGACTTCATGCAAGCCTCGGGAACTCGAATCAACAAAGACAAGTCCGATATTTACTTTTTAATTACCACAGTCCAGACCCAAACCTTCCTAGCCAGGACTCTAGGTTTTCGCATAGGCTCCCTCCCGGAAAAATATTTGGGCATCCCTTTCAGTCTCAATTCCCTTAGAGTATCAAACTAGAAAACTCTTCTCGAGCGTCTCTGAGGTCGCCTTCAAGTTTTGACTTTTTGGGCCCTCAATATGCCGAGTCGTGTAATCCTCCTAAAAGTTGTATTGCAATAAATCCCCATCTACCAATTTTCGGTTCTAGCGGCCCCCAAAACGGCCTGCAATGAAATGGCTAAAATTTTTAAAAGATTCTTGTGGCAAGGAGCACAAAAGGAAAAAAAATGGGCACTCCTATCCTGGAATTGTCTAACTAAGCTTGGGATGGAAGGGGGCTTGGGCCTCAGAGAACCGTATATTCTTAATCAAGTGATGGGAAAAAAGTTATGGGGAAGATGGCTCTAGGGTAGTAACAATCTGTGGAAAAGGATCTAGGAAAGGAAATATAGCATGCCACAATCCACAGAAGAAAGACTCAGAATTCAGGTTATACAAAGAATATCTACAATTTGGAATCTAGCAGCAGAGAACCGAGAACTAATTCTTACCCATAGTTTCTGGAAGATTAGACGAGGGGATAAGGTGTTGTTTTGGGAGGAAGCATGGAAACAGAGAGAAAATAATTTTAGCTGACAGTCCTTGCAGAGATCTTCCTAATCGCTAACATACATGCTAATAAGACGGTAACAAATACTGGAATTCAGAGACTGGATTAAACTGGAGATAATGGAAAACAAGAAGACATTGGCCTAATGCACCAGAATCACCCCAATGGGAATCATATGAAAAGGAGATCAACTCCTGAAAGATCTCGATATTTGAGGGTTCAGACATCCTTAGGTGGGGATACAGAAACAAAGGGATGTTCACAATACAGGAAGGATACAAAAGGAAGGCAGAGCACCAGCGCCAACATCTCCTGGCGATTTGGAGTAAAATGGGGTCCTAACACCTCTGGCCAAAGGTGACGTTCTTCCTCTGGTTGGTCAACGATGGTCAGGCCCTTACATGGGATCAACTATAAATAAGGGGAGTGCAAGGACCTTCAATATGTAATATGTATGGGGCACAGCCGGAAACGATGGAACATCTCTTAAACTCCTGCCCCTACACTAATAGGCTATGGCAGAACCATGAAAACCTCTTCGGATATTCAGACCGAGACAGGACTAGTATCCAGGCCACAATTGAGAAATGGAGGAAAACCGTCTACCAAAACTAGATCCTCAATCGAGCTTGGGTCATATCCATGGGGTTCCTACTCTGCGCAATTTGGAAAGAACAAAACAGGAGGATATTTAAGGACCAAAATCAGGCAGAGTTGGAGGTATGGAAGATCATTAACCAAAAAATTTGTGAGACCACTCTAGCGGAGAAATGGTACTCGGAGGATTGGAAAGTGTTGGGTGAGGAAGCCAGGATCCTTAGCACACTAAAATTGACCTCATAGATGCTAGCGTCGTGCTCTTGGAAAATTCAATCCTACCCCTCCTTCGAAGTTCATATATCCACCAGTAGAATTCATTAAAATAAACTTCAACAATGCCTCTAAAGGAAACCCAAGAGAAGCGGGATATGGACGAATCTTCAGAGATTGCCAAGGTAGGGTGCTCTGAGTGTTCGCATCAGATTGTGTAATTGCGAGAAATAATGAGGCAGAACTCAATGTTGTGAAACAGGGATTAATCATTGCTCAAAGAGAGCGAATCCATAAATTAGTGGTGGAAGGGGATTCAACTCTGGTGATAGAAACAATTAAAAAGCTTCATCAAGGAACCCAGTGGGAAAATATAAGTAAAAGCTGGATAACGGCGAGGCTCACCCAGGGAGTAGGGGCACTTATTTTAGGTAAGGAAGACATCATTCCAATGCATGTATGTCGAGCCAGAAATGTTGCAGTTGACTTCCTTGCAAACTAGGGATGCAGCAATCAGGGAAAGGAGTTGGACATACCTGGGGATAGGGTCAACCAGGAGGAAGGGACGGCAGAACTGCGAGAAATCTTGAGAAGGGATGCAGAAGGGAATGATAATCAGAACCCCCGATGGGGGTGTGAGGAAGAGAGAGGGTCTGCACACGGACCGAGGAAATGTCAGTAAGTTAGCAAGGCAAGGTATGTGGGAGGGCTACCCAACGCTGCCACATACCGCGAGAAATTATGGTTGGGACAGGCCAAAGGAAGGCCAGTTGGTATGCCGCGGGGGGAAATATCGGTAGGTGGTATATGGTGTGGTGCATGCCCTGAGTGCAAAAATAATTGGGTAGTAGCGGGAGATTGGAGAAGCAAGGAAGGTGGGTGATCGAGCTCTAACACAAGCGGCATTGGCACAGCAGCATCAAGAACTCCAGATCGACGACAAAGAAAAGGTCCTAGTATGAAGTGCAGACCCTCTTCTTTCTTGAAATGAAGGTCGAGGAATGAAATTATGAGAAATTGGTTGTGTCTGTTGTTGCTTATGCATGGGATTATAGGATTTGGGATGGGGAACTGTCAGTCTTGTTAAGCATGTCGACTTAAGTGAGTTTCATGCAACCTTTGGAGGGGGACATTGGGTCTCCGAGAAATATGGGAAATATGGGAACGACAACCTTTGAGCTCTCGCCTTCTATTAAATTATGCAATTGGGGGGTTTGGGTGGGAGAGTCTGGGGAGTCTTTGCATGGGATATTTTGGGTCTCTCGGAAACATGGAAATGTCAACCTTTGCACTCTCGCCTTCTGGTAAATTCCGCAATTAGGGGGTTTGGGAGGGAGAGTCTGGGGAGTCGAGGATTGGCAAGGCTGACCCAGAGGCGGGTTTTCTTGAAGCTCGGGTGATGGGAGCCACAAAAGGACAACAAGCAGTTGAGGCAGAGTCTGGATTCTATGTTTAATTCAAATGAGAGAGTGGGGAAATGGCGAAGATCTGGGGCTGGGGGGGTAATCCTGAGGTGGCAGAAATGAAACCGAAAGGGAAGAGTTGAGGGAGTCAGAGTCTGGAAACTAATCATGTTGGGAGTCAGGTAGGCAATCACGTTTATGGCTTTGGAACAGTCAAATAGTAGTGGTGCTGGTTGCCGACCTCAAGGAATCGGCCGAGAGAACACAGGGTATCAAACATGTCCAAGTTTTGGCCTGGACGACCAGTAATGGATTGGCATACCGCGAGGAACAAGTGTGAGGTATTGGTTGTAAAAGGAAAAAGGATCCTGACATTGTTTCTGACTATGAATTCCTTTCAGGTCAGCGTAAATTGCTCCACCCTATGTCTTCCGCTCTATTGGTGATTGCCTTGGAGAGGGTTCCGGAGGACTTGGAACAGTTGACAAATTCAGTGGTTTCGAGAATGAAGATAGAGGCAGTGGAGGGTCGGAAGGGACGTTGCGGTAGCGGCAACCCTAGCAAGGGGAAACAAAAGGCTCCAGCCTCAACCAGTCGACCGCAAAAGAAAAGAGGCAGAAGAACAAGGGAGGAAAACATGCAAAACATGGTGCATGCATACAGCGAAGGTTCACTGGCACAGGTGGAAGAGGAAATTTCAAAATTGGAAACAGAACTAAAAGCAAAGGCAGCAGAAGAGCAAATCCAAGTGGAAGAATGGGAACCTCTGGTAGTGGACCCCGAAAATACTCAAGGTAGGTTGACCCTATTTAAATAGGTCATCCAAACTTATTGGATAATGAAAGGCCTACTAGCGAAAGCGATGAAAAAAACACAGCAGCTGAGGGAATTACCTCACCAACATGACCATCACCAGCCCCGAGAAGAGGAGTCGACCCTGTCTATAATTCAGAAGGAAATACAGTCAGTCCAAGTGCAACTCTTCCACCAAAATGTTCGTCTTGGACACATGGAGAAGCAACTACAGAGTCTGCAACAGCAAGAGATGTTAGGGTCGAGTGCTAAGGACCCGACCCCGGTAGACTCATCAGATGATTGACCTCTATAAGACATGGTGTTCTAGAAAATCCTTGTGATTTTGTTTTAATGATTTCGGATAGCATTTACATTTACAGTAGTCAGAATATATTGATAGTAGATATGGTCGTTTTGAAAGCTTTGTTGGACATGCTTAAACTATTTCAATTTTGGATGGCTTATGATGTTGATTAGTGGCCAACAGACCTGGTTTCCTATGGGAAGGTTGATGTATATTTTGCAACCTGCATTACATATGATTAATAGAGAGGTATTTCCAAGTTTACAAACAAACAAAAAAAATATTTATGAATATTTAGGGGTGGTAGGAGGGGATGGATATTACTTGATATTGAAAGAATTATTGCGAACAAATACTCATGGCGCATTGGATGGAAATGTAATAACCAAACTGAAATGTATGGGTTATTAATGGGTCTATCTTTGGCTTATGATCAGGGCATTAAAGACCACGTTATTTTGGGTGACTCCTACCTCATAATTTGATATTTGAGACTTAATATTCCTCCAAAAGCTAACAGATTATGTCTTTTTTTTTATCGGATCAAAAGAATTCTCCAACTATTCTCACACTCATCTTGCTTTCACATCCTTAGAAACCTTAATACAAAGGCATATTTTCAAGGCAATAAGGCTAGTCAACTTATGGAAGGCCAGCGAGACATCAATGGTATCCAAAGGTTTGTGCCAATTCCTTAAGTTTTGATGCACAGTCCCTTTGGTCTCCCTCATTCCTTTTTCCCTTTTTGGATTCTTCGTTCCCCTTCCCTTCTATGAAATTTCTCAATAAATACAATGATGAAAGTTTATCCTTAATTGTGTGAACTCCTCTTATCAACTGCCTAAACATGATTATTAAGTTAATCAAATATAAATTTGACCCAGTGCAAGCAAGATATATTGGTAAGAGTAATTATTGCTTAATCAATCCAACCCAAATCATAATAGACTATCTATCTCAAAATACTTAAGCAGTTGATAACTATTTTATATTACTAATTATTTTATTTTAAATTATTTGTCATTTTAAATATTTAAAAAATAAATTAATTAATTAATTAACAAAATTATAACTTTTAATTTTTTATTAATATTTTATAAATACTTATTTTAATATAAATAAAATTACAACTCATAACAATAATAATATGAAATTTATCAATTAATTAAAATAATGGTCATTATTATCTTCCAAAATTATAAATACAATATAAAAACTTATTTTTTCTTTAAATATGCCTTTGCTTTGCAACCACCACATCATTAGTTATAACCTTGTTACATGTAACTATACATCCACATCATCAGCATTCAATTATTTTTATAAAATTTTGGCTTATATTATAAAATATTTGATTTTAAATTGCATATTCTACTGTTAGATCTACACTTCAAAAATTATAAATGATAACTTTTATATTAATATTGTATAGATAATTATTTTAATATAAAAAATATTAATATCATTTTTCTATATACCAATAAAATATTTATGTAGTAGATTGTTTATAGAACTTTGCCTTCAGGTTGCCTCAGAATAATTCCAGCGGTGGTGTCAAATTCATATGTAGAAATATGAAATACGAAATGAGAGGGCCCATTGGGCACTATCAAAATAAGATCCTCAACTCACCCATTAAAATTTAAAAAAATCGGAACTTCGATGAACACACGGTCGATTCCTTTGGACTCTTGGCATTAAGTCCATGGGAAATAAAAAAGTTGAGAATATAACACAAAATCTTATCTTTGTTTAAATGTGATTTTACTGGTTGTTTATATATATATATATTTATTGTATTTTAAATTATATATTTGTTATATTTATAATATGTTTTGAGTGAAACTAGGTTATGGTCTATTTATATGATTTTTTGAAACTTTGTCAAAGGAAATGGAAAATGAGAAGCACTTCCTTTTAGATTGCCTTACTCTTACATTCGCTCTCAATTCCCTACCTTCTACCCATACATCCTGTCTACTTGACCTATTAAATCAACCCACCTATAGCCATCTTGGAGCCATTTATTTCCCTTCTATTTGACCATAGAAACAAGATTTTGAAAAATCAAATTTAAATTCATTCTCTTTTCTTAAAGTAGACCTATTAAACCAACCTACCTATAGCCATCTTGGAGCACTTATTTCCCTTCTCTTTGACCATAAAAACAAGATTTTGAAAAATCAAATTTAAATTCTCTCTTTTCTTGAAGTCCCATAGATCACATCTCTCTTAAAAAACAGTAATCATCATCATCATCAATATGTTTTGATTAATTAATAAAAATTATAAACCTCAAGTTTATATTTATATTTTATAAATAATTGTTTTAAAATAAAATATAAAATTATTACTTTTATCTATATTAATAAAAAATTATTAATTAAATTTATCCTACTATTCTAATTTATTTTAATATTCCAAAACTTTTCTTTTACCATATTTAACGAACCAAACTTACCTTTATAAACCATATTTAACGCTACCAAACTTACCTTTACTAAATAAAGAGTTAGGACCAAGACTTACCTTTACTAAATAAAGAGTTAAGAACATGTGTAAACATGACCCTACACCATCACATCATTCGCTATAATATTGTTACATAAAACTATCCATCCACATCACAGCATTCAATTGTTCTTATGTTATTATATATGTTAACATCAGAATTCCAATATTATTAATTAAAATATACATTTGTATTTTACTTAATAATATTTATTTATTCACATTCAAAATTTACATCATACATTTATGGATAATATGCATCACGCATTTTAAGCTTTCTTTTAATATTATTTATTCACATTCAAATTTTACATCATATATATAACATTGTGCATATTATGCATAATATGGCACCATGCATTTTAAGCTTTGTGTTTCACATTTATCTTATTTTTATTGTTAATTATGTAAAAGGCGTTTTATTGTGGTGTTACTGTTTAGATTCGTGGTTATTGATTGAATCTAAGCATGTGTAAAGGGAGGGTACCTCTTAAAGGGTTCGTGCACATGCCAAAAAATCAAAGAACAGATCTTTGATGGATCAACAGTTTACGGTGTCAAGAAGCCCAGCAGTGATTCCATAAACCGTTCAACGCACAATCAACCCACACTTTTCTTCGGCGTTTCTTTTCACGTTTTAGTGAAAATGCTTAATAAAATTGTTATGGTTAATAATATAACAAAAGTATAATCTAGTCATTAAGACCATGTATTAATAACAGCCCAATTTTAATCGAAGTAATATAAGACATCCCTATCTCTGAACTCTGCTCTCCCTTTCTAGTTTAATATCTATACAATGGTTGGGAAGGCTGATGGAAAAAACCAGCACCGCCACCGTCGTCATGTGACCATGCGGATCTCGAGGTGGATGGCCTTTCGTCTTGACATTGATGGCCCATGACTGTTGGGAGAATAGAAAGAGTAAAATAGTCAAACAAAACTTGATAAAAATAATAGCAAGGCGGTGGCCCTTGGGTTGTTGTTAATAAAGGACTTAGTCAGACCAGCATATAGATTTAGATTTATCACCGGCGGTCTTCCACATACGTAAGCCTACACGTTAGTCAGACATAGCTCTAAATGCCTCCACCGACAAGATGACACAGAGACAGTAGAAAAGCCGTATGCTATTATAGATTACCTCCTCCTCCTGTCCTTAAGAGTACATTTAAGGCATACAGCTGGCTGGCTCGTATCACCCAGCACCCTCATTAAACAGCTTGTCAGAGATATTCACAGCTTCTACGGTGGACTTTGATTACTTCATATTAACAGATCACCATCATCAACCAGACTGCTAAGATGATTCTAATGATGTCGAATTATGCCTCATTTAAGCCACAGGCCGTTCCACAACTTCCAAATACTGAATAAACCTAGGATTGTATCTTCCAAATCGGTGGTGGACCACCCCCTGTTCACACTGCAAGCCTGCAATGCAGCAGTTTTCAGTGTCCAGATCCCGCCCATTGTGTGCACTGGCATCCTTTGTTTCTCCCTTGAACCCCACCCTCTTGACCCACAACCTGTTTCTCCCTTGAACCCCATCCTCCACCCTCTTGACCCACAACCTGTGATAGTTATGTCATCCAATAGTCACTTCCCCACTACTGACTGAGTTTGGGAGTGCGATAAGTACCCTACAATGTTGTATTTAATGTAATCCATGGGCTACTTCCACTGTACTCAGAGCTTAGGCTAGCAATAAACAACCTACAACGTTGTTGTATTCACAATAGTGTATAAGCCTGGATATACACCGTTGCAATTACCCAATTTTAAGTTTACAACACCCTATTGACCTACAATTTCGATCCACACAATCATATTAAATTTTGTTGCAACAACTCTAGGCGGGCCCACCGACCCAACCATCCAATCAATTGGCCGGGACCTGATCCTGATGGACTCGAGGAAAATTGAACCTGGCCTTGATAGACCTGATCCTGATGGACCCAAGGAGAATTGAACCCCGCCTCATGATAGAAGGCCGAAGACTTGGCAGAGGATTCACCCAACTGGGCAATCCATCAGGTCTATGTCCACATAATCAATTAGTCACTTTCATTTTCTAACTGTTCAACATTTTGGTCTTTTTCCAGAAATATTTTTCAATCAATTTTGCATAGGTGTAACCGAGAATTGGTTGGAATTGCAAGTTTAATTTATGTAGCCTGCACTATATGAATGTCCCAAGGGTTTTCCAAAATGCTGAATCCATTTATGCATATCCAATAATACAATTTAAACAACAAAAAATTACAATCTCATCAAAAATTGTATCATTAAATTTTAACTAAAAAAACCAAAACTAAATCCATTTATGCATCAAAACATACAATTTAAACAATGAAAGTTTACAATCTCATAAAAAATTGTATCATTAAATTCCAACTAGAAAAACCAAAACACAACACTTAAACTGCCCTTGCATAAACACCCCCATAACACTGTATTCAATAGTGTATATCATGACATAGACACTTATTGAATGTTGCAGTGAAGTGCACAATGCTCACCTTGCAATTGTATCTTCCAGTGGACTCTTTCTAACAAGTCGGGGGTCTGATCATAGCTGGACTTGCATCTCAATTATATACACCCAATGAATGCTGCAATGGCAAATACATAATGCTCAATCTGCAATTGCATCTTTAGAACGGACTCTTTCTAACAAGACAAGGGGCTAGCCACTCCGGTCACTTACATTGTATGAACTGCAATTGGAAAAGCAATACACACCGACAACGCCGTATTTAATGGTGTATAACCCAATGTATACACCCATTGAATGCAGCAATCCGAAGTGCACAAGAACCCCCCTGCAATTGCATCTGCCAGTGGGGACTTCTTTCCAAAGATTAGGAGATATGTTCACAGTTACACTCGCATCTCAACATATAACACTCTAATTTTTTTTTTCAGATTCATCACATCAGTTTTTTTACAACCTTTCGAAGCATCTAATATGGTTCCTCATGGCAAAGATGGATCTGAAATCAAAAACATATAACGCCTAAAATCAAAAACATATAACACCTATTGAACACTGCAGTGTGTCGGGTGCATGAGGCTCCCCTGCAGTTGCATCCTCCAATTTCTAATGTAGTAAAAAGGGAGGAGCCCTGCTCACAGTTGGATTTACACACGACGCAAGTTGGGAATCTCCTCCCCTTGATAGGTTTGGGAATAAACATGAAATTCCGTTTGGACTCTGAGCTTTATCAACTATTGTTAATCAAAATTTTAAAGTCCGCAATGAAGACAAAGTCACAAAGGGAAGGTAGAAGCGTAGCGAGCCCTGTCCAAGAAAATAGAAGCTCTCTGCTAACAGCTGGACTTGCGTAGACAACAGTTGAACACTGCAGTGTGTCGAGTGCATGAGGCTCCCCTGCAGTTGCATCCTCCAATTTCTAATGTAGTAACAAGGCAGGAGAGCCCTGCTCACAGTTGGATTTACATACGAGGCAAGTTGGGAATCTCCTCCCCTTGCTAGGTTTGGAATAAACATGAAATTCCGTTTGGACTCTGAGCTTTATCAACTATTTTTTATCAAAATTTTGAAGTCCCCAATGAAGACAAGTCACAAAGGGAAGGTAAAAGCCTAGCGATCTCTGTCCAAGAAAATAGGAGCTCTCTGATAATAGCTGGACTTGCGCAGCCAACAGTTTGGGTAATCTCTTCACTAAAGAGCCCTTTCAACAACATAGGGGCTCTAATCACGGTTGGACTTTCACCCAATGCAGGTTGGGTATTCTGCCCCCTGCACGGTATGTGAATAATCTATTCGTTAATAAGCATGGAGTTTCGTTTGAACTCTGAGCTTTATCAACTCTTTCTCTATCAAAAATTCGTGTCCCAAAGGCAAAAATCCAAACCAGAGCCTACTTAGCTCACTAGTCACAAGGAGAATGCAGAGCCTACTGACCTCTTTTCAACAAGGTAAGGGCATTGCTCACAGATTGGGCTTGCACCCAAATGCAGCTTGGGTAATCTCTTCCTTAATGAGCTCTTTCCAAGAAGGTTGGAACTTGGGGTTCTGCGCACAGTTGGACTTGCACCCAATGCATGTTGGGTAACCTCTTACCCACAGAAGGTTTGTGAAGATTCTAGCATGGAATTACACTAGAATTTTATTAGCGATTTATCTATCAAAAGTCTTCAGTGTACAACCCTCCCAACCATGGCGTGAATATGGATACTTGCCACCCAAGTCACAATGAGAATGTGGGAGCCTAGTAAGCAACCTGCAATTGAGATAAAATGTTCTGCATTGCTATGTTATTGTGGGGGTGTGAATATTTGGCCCTGTTAATACACTCCAATTTTGCCCAAAAAAAATTGAAATCTTCCAAGAAACAAGTTTCACAGTTAGTTTGATTGATTTTGTCTATTGCTTGTAGAAGAAACCTACAATATCAATTTTTTAACAAATGCAAAAGTTAACTTTTAAAGAAACAACATCCCCTTTATACCAAAAAATGGCATTAAAATTTAGCAGCACCTATCCCTGAGATTAATGCAAAAACATTTTTCATTTATTGGACATCCTGAGCAGATTGCAGGGATTTCAAGTACAAAAGAGAGATAGGGAGAAATATTGAAAAATTCAATTAAACTTGGCCTTCCAATATATTAAAAAAATATATACAGTGACCAATCCTACTTGAGTAGACTTCTATCTGCCCTGTTTTTGTCTCTCTATACATCATGCCATATAATTGCTCAAGTGCACCAAATGAACCCATAGCACCCACCAATTTGATAATGTTTTCAGTGAGAGAAGCCAAAACAGAATGAGAATGTATTTGCAAATTGTTTACAACTGATCACCGATGTGGAATACGTATAAAAATCTCGAATTGCAAATGCACTTGGTTGATATGCTCTTCTTGGAGGATATCTCTGCTGAGAATCTCTTTTATCACCGTCAGGGCTAAACAGAAACATGAATAGGGAAAAATTGGCCTCAGAGGCAGAAAGATTTGAAGAGAATGAGATGAGGCCACAAAGAATCAGAGAAAAAGCCGGAAAATACTCTTCCTATATGAATCAAATCCATTTTATTCTGCTGTCTATAGGTGTTTCAGAACTGAATGTGTGAATGATATGATAATGGTTGCAGATAAAGACTGCCTCTTTCTGTCTAGAGACTGTAATAATGCTTGACTAAATTCTCCAGGACTTGCTGGCTTGGGCAAATAATCTCCTTCACTTTGACACCATTCTTGTAAATCTTGAACGTGGGTACAATACTTATGCTCTCTGACCTTGCCAAACTCAGATTTTTTTCAATGTCCACCTTCATCAATTAAACACAAATCCATGTTAGAGAAAGTTAAACAATTTTCAATTTTCTCTCAAACGCATCTCTGGTTAACCAGCAATTCAATACATAATTTTATAGTGGATACACTTGAAGAGACCATAAAATTCATGGCAAACTCAACTATATAGCTATTAATTTGCTTAATTTTGGCTGCGGGTACCTTCAAAAAGTTAGCAGAACGGTATCTTCCACATAGTTGATCGAAAAAGGGAGAAATCTTCTTGCATTGGTCGCTTGATCTTGTGTTGAAATGGACTACTGCTAGGCCTGCATATCCATACACATATAAAGCAAGTTATTCGAGCAGTTTTTCACCCCTTGCTCTGAAAAACATAAAACCCTAAAATGGGGCAACAAGCAGATAAAGCATAAATATCTCACAGGAATGCATTACCAACCAGGTGAATTAATAGCATCTCTGAATTGATCATCACCGGAAACCACCTCTACTTCTCCTCCAAACTTCATAGTGTAAATCTCTTCTCCACGAGATTTCTTGAGTTCTACTTGAACATAGTTATAAGACTGCAGCACCTCTTTATCCCGTGGCAATTCCTTCCTCAAAATCTCATAATCCCTTAGAGCTTCCTCCCATCGCTCAAGCTGCCCATCATCCATACATCAATGCCCACCACAATAACAATAACAATGAAAAAAAAAATCTTGTCTACTATATATTGATTAGGCCTGAATACAGGAGACATGAAACAAAAGAAAATTGTTTGAAATGCTCATGTACCTTAGTATTCGATGCGGCTCGCCTAAGAAGAGCCTTAGTGTAGTTGGGTTGAACGCTTAATGCTAGATTACAATCTTCCACTGACTTGTCCCACTGATCAAGCTTTGATCTGCAGGCTGCCCTGTTACAAAGCAATACTGCATTCATGGGATCATGTTCTAACCCTTCTCCATATGCTGTACATGCTTCCAAATACTTCCCAACTTTGAAGAGCTCGTTTCCAATTGAACGGGCATTGGCCACTGCTCTAGCCCTGCGAAGCAATGAAGACACTTCCCGGTTGCAACAATCCAATGCAGCTGCTTTCTCAGCAGCTGCAACTGCACTTTCAAACCTGTCAAAATGATACATTGTGTTAACCATCTATTAAGAGATCTGAAATCTGATTTATTTTTTCTGCAATTTAACCTAAAAGTTTTCTTCAAATTAGAGCTTATCATCTCTGGTAAATTACCTTCCTAATGCCATGTCCACCTGCGCTCGAACCAAGAGAACATATGAATCAACCACAATCCCGTGAAACCTACTGGGTGTGCTTATACCTTCTGCCTTATCTGCACACATCAAAACTGCATCTGCCTCATCTAATTTATGAAGTTTCAGTAATGCCTCAGCTTTAGATGCAAACACCTGCAATTGAAGCAAAAAAATCCAACCGTGAGGCATGTCTCCCCAAAATCTGAGCATATACCAAGCAATTCAAAAGGCAACATTTTGCTCTACAAAATACACCAACATACCTGCGGGGAAGATTCAGCACCAGAAACAAATGCTGCATCACTCTCTCTTAATACACCATTCCAATCCTCCATTCTCCGAGCTTCCACACACTTTGTTAAGTGCATCTCCACATTCTGCAGCCTCTGAATATCAGCCCTATCTGAATGCTGTCCTGATAGATTGAATTGTCTTCTGGCATTCTCTACCTGCCCTAAACTGCATTGTTTAATTCATGGTTCACCATTAGATCAAACCCAAGGATTCCCCGAACACCCTCATAACAATACACTCCCCAAAAAATGAATAGTAAACAGATCTATCGGATGCTTATCCTTTTAATAGTCCTCTGGGAGCTAAGTGACCGCTAACTTGGTCACTGGGACATCTCCCAAATTCAGAATAAAAATTTGAATTTAATCATAAGTAAAAGAAATTAATCGACTCTGTGATAAGAAACTTACTTGAGATACAGTGATGCAAGTCTGTGGTGAGCCCGGGGATAGGAAGGATCCAATCTGATTGCATCTTGGCATTCTGACACTGCCTCTGCAAATCGTCCAAGCCCAATGAGTGCAGCAGCCCTGTTACTTCTATAAGGTGCACTTCCTGGAGACAACGAAATAGCCCTATCATACAGAGCCAATGCTTCTGCAAAATGGCCCTTTTTGTATTGATCATTCGCTGCATTCTTCACATCCTCTGGATCTGTACTCGACATAGCCCGCTTCAGCAACAAGCCCTCTCCAACAAATTGAATGTTGCCAGTCACAACAGACTCAGATTTGCTATTCCCTTTCATTATGCTTCCATGCCCATAGTTAACACCACCGGATCCCAAAACATGGCCATGACCACTGTCTCCCTTGGCATTCCCTTTGGCACTGTTGAGGGCATTGGCGTTGACATTGGCATTGGTATTGGTGTGAACTTTACCACTGGGAAAAATGTTGCCAATGTTTCCACTGGGGGAAAGGGGTGGCAATATGTTTCCACTGGGAGCAGGTGTATGCCCTCTTATAACGTTCCCAGCAGCAACACTATTAACGTTTGCACTGGGCAAATGACCACCATTGCTAGCATTTGCATTCGCAGACACAGATGATCCCTTTGTAGCATTGTATATGTTTCCTGTTGGAACTTGCAGCCCAGAAGGTGGCCTGCAATTGGCTGGTGGGCCAAAACTTAGCTCCCCAGATGACCTAGACGGTGTACTACTCTTAAGAGAAGGTAGACCATCTACGGACCTACCCCTAGAATGGCCCGGCTTCTTCACATTTCCCAAACCCCCTCCTCCAGTGATCATACCAGTAACATTGTTGGTTTTGTCTCTGTTATCTCCAGTGGGGCTGCCAGATGATTTGGGATTTAGGATATTGCCTGATCTTAGAGATCTGCCCCCTCTTATTGCACTTTCTGCTGTTGAACTACCGCCACTTGAGCTTCCTCCGCTGGAAACAGAACCCAAACTCAGCTCACCAGAGTGATTATTACTGCCACTGTTATTATGATGATGATGATGATTCGCACCCACCTTCAGAGCTCCTACAATGGGGCTACTTCCACCAGGGCCTCCGCTTTTGGTGCCACCACTGCCGCCAGACAAAGACCCGCTTGAACTGCTTGAACTGCTTGCACCGTCTGATGATTTTCGGCTTAACATCATACCCCCTGGAATAGGACTGCTCCTCGCCAAATTTGGAGCATCTGCTAATTTTGACTCCATGTCAGCGTTGCTGCTCTCCTTTGGTCGCCCCAGCTCACCCAAAGTCATAGATCCGAGACTTTTCTCAACCCCGACACTGCTGTATTTCTGATCTCCACTATTTTTGTAGATATTGCCCTTCAAATTAGCAGATGACAGATCCTTACTCTTCTCTTCCCAGTAGAGAGGCACCCTGCTGTCATCCTTGTTGCTGTTGCTGATGAAAATATCTGGATTGTTGTAATTAGCTGCAGGACTATTGCAGTCTCCTGCATTGTTCTTGGGCCAGGCAGGGGGGGGAGATCGATCCATGTTAGGCTTTGACCCAAAAATTTTACTGTTGAAAAGCCCCCCATACAAATCAAAGCCAGACCCACTACTCTGCTTCTTAGATTCGCCCTGGAAATGGCCCATGTCGCCCTTCATTATAACAGATTAAAGGTTGCTGAACAGCGCAATAAAGACGCAAGAATTTGAGATGGGGAAACAGAGAAACGGAACCGAAAAAAAAATGATGTAACTCAACAATATAGCAGTCAGCTTGTGGGTGTTGGAGTAATAGCCTGAATCAGAACATTAAACCTATTTTGCCCAATCAAAATCACAAAATTGGACGTTCAAATCTCAACTGATTGTGAAATTAACATGGAACAGAAATAGGAGAACACAGCGGCCGGCCAGATTTTGTTAGGCCATCACTTGAATAACATGAAAGAACGAGTGTAGCAGGCAGTATTGATCGAGCGGTCCTGAGATACCAATGGACTTCAGAGAACCATATCTCGTGATGTATACTGCTGCTGCACCTGATTTTGTTGAAACTGCTAATAACATGGACAATGGTGATGATGAAGAGGGTGTAGATGAAGATGATGCCATCTAAAATATAATGACATGAAACAAGAAGAAATAACTAACACACAGACTAAACTGGAAAGAAGGAAAAGGAAAAGCAAATCAACACTAACAAGCAAGGAATGAAGGAACTGTGAAAAAGCAAAAGCAGGTAGATTATATATTGCGTGTTGTTGATCTACTGTAGACCAGGGGCCTGGCTGCCCGATTTGGGATACTTTCACCTGATACAGAGTATGTGAGACGCTATGGTGTTGGTTTAAGATGTTTTTCTGTTGTTTTTCCTTTTCCGTGTCGATGGAGAATACTTGTTATTGGGCTTCTCCAGCAAGCCTCGGCCTTTTGGAGATCTGAGGCTTGCACCAGACTTGACTCTCCCACTACTACCAATAACAATACACAATGCCGTGCGGATCTAAGACTGGCTTGCAGTGCAAGCCTGATCCATGAGCCTTGAGAAATGAGCCGGCCCTCAACGAGCACCCTGCCTTGATGGTCGGGTACACTACCATTCCCATTCCCTCTCCCTCAGGGGCAGTCTAATAGAGAGAGGCCTGCCTTGCCCCCCTTAGAGTTTTGAGGCCCCCCTCAAAAGCCTCAAAACTCTTCTTGATTCCTCGGTCTACTATGCTAACTTCATATCCATTATCCGCGTAACACCAATTACCCGATGTGGGGGTGTTTCTTAAGAAGTATTTGTGGGAAAGGGCTCTCCTTGAGTCAATTATTTGTGCAAAGTATCGTCATAATGCCATTATTTTTTTTTAATGGTACAAAAGCTTTGTGATCTGTTCAATGGTATTATTATCAACATTATTATATGATGACAATGAGGGCGATGCTAGGACATGTGAGCTGTGAAGGGGCATGTGACAGGTGCAAGCTGGCCATGTGCAAAGTGCCATAACACTACCGCTCCTCTTTTTGGGCCTCCCCCTCCCACCCTAACACACAACTTCACCCCCATTCACTTCCCTCTCTTACACGGTATCCACTTTCACACCCGTCTCCTCCAACTACTCATAAAAGTCCTTGCAAATTCCCCTGGCCCACTCTGACCACACTTGACTGTCAGGCATGTTGGACTAAATACAATCCAAGGCCTAAACTCAACATGGCATTGATTAAGACCCCCTTGCTTCAACTTTAATGTTGTCAACCTCTCCATGTGACCACTCAACAAGCTCATGAGCTATTCCCATGTAAATTGTGCATGTGACCACCCATCAAGGTGCCCATATAGTTTGTGGTTTAGATGTGGATAGGTAGAAGTCTAGGTTGTTTAGGTTCCCGTGATGTATCTTATGAGGTTGACTTGTACATTTTCATTCACACCTCGTGTTTAAAAGTTAAGTTTGAGTTGTTTTTATTTTTTAAAAGATAGATTTTGTTTGGAATTTTATTTTTATTTATATATATATATATATATATAATTTTAAGTTATTTGATTGTCTATAATTTAGGTGTGTTTTTTTTGGAATTTTATTTAAATATATATATATATATATATAAATTTAAGTTATTTGATTCTCTATAATTTAGGTGTTTTTGTTTTAGAATGTTGAATATATTTTATATTTAAAAATATAATTTTGATGATTAAACATTATCATTTAATAAAAATTATATAAAAAACATAGAAATTATTTGAATTAAATTTTAATTTTTATATAAATATAAAGTTTTAAAAAAAAATAGTATTAGATGAGATTAAATTAAATTTGGAGCATTAAAGAAGGGAGTTGTTTTTAGTGTGATTTTTTGGAGTTTTCGGTGCCAGAATCTGGTGAAAAAATTTGAGGTAAAATCTTGGTTTTTGTTATTTAAATTGGTTTTTTTATTCTATATATGGATTCAGCACCCTCAAAAACCTCTAAGGCACTTGGATTGTTCAAAGTTAGCAATCAAACTTCTCTTTTCAATAAATTCTTGCCGAATTTTAGAGAAATTACACCGGAAAAAACCACCATAAAAGCCTTCAAAAAGTCCCACTAAAAACTACTAGTTAAAAAAAAGAATATGAAAAAAAGATTTAAAAATAATTATTATAAAGCAAAACTAAACATAGTTTTGGAGAATTTTTTGTTTTTGAAAATGGATAACAAATGATAAATATTCAATTCTTTATATATATATATGTAAAATTTTAAAGAAGTCTGTAAACTTTTAAAGAAGCATGGTTATTTAAGGCCTTTTTTTTTTTTGGGCATAAATTATAAGTTTAATTTAGTTTTAACATGTTTTAAATTTTTATATTTTTTTCTAAATTTTAATTAGAAATTTTAAAATTTTATATTTTAGTCATTAAAAATGTATAATTTTAATATCTCACTGATTTTTGATGTGGTTTAGTTATTGAAAATATATAATTTTAATATCTTACTAAATTTTGATGTGGTTTAGTCATTGAAAATATATAATTTTAATATCTCACTGAATTTTGATGTGGTTTAGTCATTGAAAATGTATAATTTTTATATCTCACGGAATTTTGATGTGGTTTAGTATTTGAAAATGTATAATTTTAATATCTCGGTTTAGTAATTGAAAATGTATAGTTTTAATATCTCATGGAATTTTGATGTGGTTATTTGAAAATATATAATTTTAATATCTCATGGAATTTTGATGTGGTTTAGTAATTGAAAATGTATAATTTTAATATCTCAAGGAATTTTGATGTGGTTATTTGAAAATGTATAATTTCAATATTTCACGGAATTTTGATGTGGTTTAGTAATTGAAAATATATAATTTTAATATCTCAAGGAATTTTGATATGGTTATTTGAAAAGGGAAAAATATAAAATATATTTATTTATTTAAAATCTTATCAATGTCTTTAAAAATATAAAATTTAAATAAATATAAGATATAAATTTTTCTCCCATAATTTAAAATTTTAATTATATAGAAATAAAATATATACCTATGAAATATCTCACTGGTTTTTAACGTGGCTTTCTAGAAAAGTCAAAAACATAAAAATTCATTCTCATTTAAAATCTCATTGATGCATCATGTAAATTGGGATTGTGATGTGGTATTTCAAAATTTCAAAAACATATCAATTTATTTTTATTTTTTTTAAATATAAAATTTAAATAACAGTTAAGAATATAAATGTTTCTTCTTATAAATTATAAATTTTTTTTTTTACAAATAATATAATATGATGATGATGATTAACATCGACTAAAACCAATAAGAAATTTTTTATATATTTATAATTCTGTATTGTTTTAAATTTTATTTTTTTTGTTTTTTTATATGTTTTTGGATAATTTTTACCCAAAATTTAACCAGAAATTCTAAAATTGCTTTAAAATTAGCCTTATTTAAAATCTAATCAATGTATCATATTTTTTTTAAATATAATCAAATAACATTTAAACTAATAAATTTTCTTTTCATCACACATAAGTTTTTTTTATAAATTTTTAACATATTTTTCTCATAAATTTTCCCAAAATTTACCCAAAATTTAATCTGAAACCAATATCTCAACGGATTTTGATGTGGTTATCTTAAAAAAATAAAATAAAATAAAAATTGTTCTTATTATTTAAAATCTAATTTTAATTTAAATAACAATTAAGATATAGTTTTAACTTATTTTGTATACATTTTTAACATATTTTTCAATACATTTTACCTAAAATTCAGATAAATATAACACTTTATAGTATGAGTTTTCCTCTATCTATGTGGTTATCTGAAAAAGTAAAAAAAAACAAAAAAAAAAACTTTTTCAATAATTCAAATATAGATCAAAAAAATCTGAATTTGGAAATTTATTCTTATTTAAATGTATAATGTAAATTCAGAATTTGATATAATTATAGGAAAAAATAAAAAGCATACAAATTTAATCCTATTTAAAATATCAACATATTATATAAATATTTAAAAAATATAAAATCTAAATAACAAGTTAAGAGATAATTTTCTCTCATAAACTATAAATTCATTTTTTTAGAAATAATTGCCATAACATTAATTTTGTTTTAGTTTTACATTTTTAATATGTTTTAAATTTTAACCAAATTTTAATTAGAAATTTTGAAATTACTAATTTTAATGATTGAAAATACATAATTTCAATATTTTCATGTGATAATTTAAAAAATCAAAAACATAAAATTCTTATTTAAAATATAATCAATGTATTATTTATTTTTAAAATATTTAAAATTTAAATAAATATAATAGTTTAGTATTTAGATTTTTTTCTTATAAATAGTAACTTTTTTTTTAAGTTTGGTCGTTTTTTTCATTTTTTTCTATTTTTTTTTACTCTATTTTCATCAACATGTTTAGATATATCACCTCGATCGGGGAAGGGAATTGAACTTGTGATGAGTGTTATAACAGCCAACCTCATCACCGTTTAACTAAGACCCCACGGACCCCATAAATGGTACATTTAATTTTTTTGAAATAAAATATATTCATATGAAAAAATTCAACACAGTTAACTTGTTTTACTTTTTTTTCATATTTTTAACATGTTTTTCCGACATATTTTCCAAAAATTTAATCGGAAACCAATATCTCACGGGATTTTGAAGTGGTTATTTGAAAAAGTTAAAAACATAATAATAAATAACAAAAAAATTTATCTATTAATTAATTGAATAAATAAATCAAATATTTTAATAATAGAATGGAACTAGCCGTTATTAATTAATTAAAAAAACATAATATATAATTAAAAAATAATAAATAAATTTTAAAAAGTCAAATTAGTCATTTTCCTAACGACTAGTTTAACCATCTCTACATCTATTAAAAGTACATAATTTCCATATCCACGTGGATTTTGATGTGGTAAATCAAACATAAATAAATAAATATTCTTATTTATCAAAAAAAATTACCAGTAAGTTGTTAAAATTATATAATTTCAATATCCAATTAGATTGATATAGTAAATAATAAATAAATAAATTATAAAAAAATACATCTATTTAAAATCAAATGAATGTATCATTTACTTCTAAAAAATAAATAATGTAATTTGATGTGGTAAATAATAAAAAAATAAATTATAAAAAAAAATACATTTGGATATAAAATCACATGAATGTATCATTTACTTCTTAAAAAAATAAATAATGTAATGAAATATAACAATTCATATATAAATTTTTCCCATAAATTATAAAATTAATTTTTTAGAAATAAAAATATATGAGAAAAATTCAATTTAGTTTTTATGTGTTTTTAAGTTTTTCGTAATTTATAATTTTTAACATATTTTTCCGATATGCTTTTCCAAAATTTAATGTGAAGTTAATATTTCAAATAAAAAATAAAAAATCTGTTTTTATTTAGTTATTGGAAGTAAATAATTTCAATATTTAAAGAATTTTGATGTGTAATATGAAAAAGTAAAAAATAAAAAACAAATAAATTAATTTGTTGCAATATCGATTTTTTTAGTCTTTTAACATGTTAGAATTATAATTAGTTTGGGACACTTTTCTCCAAATTCTTTGAGCATGAGAATATAATTTTAAAACAATCTAAATAATTAGTTTTTTTAGGTCCTAAGACCAAAGTTTGGTCTCAATGAACATTAACCATCATCATCATCTTAATCATTTTAATAATAGTTTCTAATAATTATAATAGAATTCCTAAAATTTTATATTTATAGATATTTAATTTTATGCTGAGAGTGTTTCATTCACCATATTGTTAAACAATATTAATACAACTTGATAATGCTATATAAAAAAAAAAAAAAAAAAAAAAAAAAAAAAGAGTAAGAAACTATTAGTTAAACAATATTAATACAACTTGATATCACTAAAAAGAGTAAACTATTAATATACTCTGTTATTATTAGTTATTTTATTTAATTTTCTTAACTAATTTAAATAATTAATGAAAATAATGAGGAGAAACTATTAATTATTTAGTTTGATTTTCTTAACTAATTTAAATAATTAATTAAAATTATGAATGGTTAGTTGTGATACTTAATTATCAAAACTAATACATATATGATTTTATAAAATAATAATAATATATTAGCCAACGATGATAAAAAGAATTACGAGAAAATCTTTTAAAAAACTACTTAAAGTAATTTAAAATTATAATAAGCTAACCGTATAGACTCTTTCAAAGAGGCTTAACGTTAAATAATGATATATATATATATATATATATATATATATGCCCAATATTACATTTAGCATTAAATGCTCTCTTTGCAAAACTCAAACTTAAAATACCTTTCGTCCAAATTTGTTACTCCGGTAACAACCTCCAGCCTATTAAGGTGAACTCCCTCGGCCTTACGCGGTAAATCGTCAAGCTTAATCGTTGTACACGTGGACAACAGATAAGCTTAAACTTGCGAATAATCACATAGATGGTAGACACTGCCGCGACCATTAAGAAAATGCCACGTAATCTATTGCTAATTAGATTTGCGCCAAACACTTTTGACACGCTCTCCATGACCATCAGTGCCAGCTGGCCTCAACGTCGCCCGAATTGCACGACATTTAATCCTTTACTGTACCGCACAACTATCTCTCGCTGTCCCCGACACCTGCCAAAAGCCAATCTCGGAAAAAGCTGAGAACCCCCCGGTTTTCCCCGCGCTGGCACACTGTT
Source organism: Pinus albicaulis (assembly GCA_034641835.2). Taxonomy (NCBI): domain Eukaryota; kingdom Viridiplantae; phylum Streptophyta; class Pinopsida; order Pinales; family Pinaceae; genus Pinus; species Pinus albicaulis. The sequence goes on from CM076573.1 coordinate 281,669,228, forward strand.
TCCGTTCTCGTGACATTCGGGTGATGGATCTCGTGGGTTGGGCTAAAATGGCTGGACAAATCCTCCAACTCTCGCCCAACTGGTACCCTAATTTAGCGGCCCGGGGCTTTTAGGTGACCAGCAATAAATGGAGAAGCAATTTAACAGGCTGGAGACACGTGGATCGTGCGCGCCACGTCGTGCCTCACATTATGGTTATAGATTTGCACTAAATCTGGATCGATCGAGGATATCCATCACGAATTAGACGATCCATAATTGCAACTCATTTGGTAGTTGTTAATGATACGAAAATTTCCATTAATTAATTACCCACTGCTTCGAATATTCCGTGCAGCAACGTTAAGCCGGAGAATCGTAAACATTATTTAAATGAATTCTGATCGGTATGCAGAGACACTGCTGGCATGCAAATTATATAAATTCTCAGGTTTTCCAACTGGGGCTCAACTATGCTATGACATATTCCAGCACAGAGACTTTCGAATTTCAAATAGCTTGAAGGTTGTGCCCAAGTGTCAGGATAATCGTTGTTAAATTTTGAATTATATACTCCATTCAAAAATAAAAAAATAATAAGTTAACGTTCACCGCAATGTTTTTTCTGGTTTTTTTAATTGGTTGTAAGGAGCTTCATATTCAAGGTAGTGCTCACTGCGTTTACACAGGTGCCTGCCTGCAGGCCGCCTCTAGATCTGGTGTGTTTTTTGTCAGAAGAAAGCAATTGAAACGTAGGCTCAAATGTTAATTATTTAAAACCCAGAGAGTGGCTTTAGTCAGATTTTTCAATAATTTGTTTATGCCATCGCCAAGAAGACAAAGAGGAGAGCACGTTGCAAGCAGAATCTCTCTCAGAAAAAAAGAGCTGCGTTCTTGTCTCGGCAATGGAAAGCGAGCAGAGGTAGGATGGATGGATGGATGGATGGATGCTCTGGTAGAAAGCTGTCAAACAGATTTTGCATTGTTCCCCATGCGATTAAATCATTCAACCCACGGGAGGATTGGTTCGGTGAGGTCAGGTCATCTTAAAAATAGGTTTCACGTGAATTGACAACAGACCCTTCGGAAACTCGTCGTTGAAATTATTTATGAATGAAGCCTTTCACACTCAATCGTCACAGCAGAGTATATATATGTACGATGCCTATGCAATTTGATTCATGTGATAGAACAATTTTAAAAGGGTGACCTCTAAATTGGTATAACAGCAGTATATATATCTACTATTTGTATGTAATTTGAGTCATGTGATAGAACAATTTTAGAACATCATTGACTTCACATGAGTTAATAAACACCCGAGATAACCGATCCAACTAACACATCACCAAAGTTAACCAATAAACACCAGAGTTAACCGATCCAGCTAACACATCACCAGAGTTAACCAACCCTAAGAAGCAGTTAAGCACATATTATGTACACACGAAGCCAATAATTATCCAATGCCAACCATTAAATTTTTATTTTATTTTTTTTAATCAGACATAACTCGTTTTTAACCAAACTCATTATTTATCGTTTATATGGTATTCAAATCGTTTCATTTTTGGTGATTTGATTAAAGAATTTCTTAATCACGCTTCACTTATCTTTAAAGAACTCATTATCTCATTGGGCATTCACCTTAACTTTCTTAATCTTGTACCTTATTATTTTTTTCAACGAGTTCAATGGATATTCAATTTTTTAAATGTATTTTATTTTATTTAAACCTAATTATAGATATATATATTTGATGATTTTATTATTTTATTGGGCATTCAAATTAGATTTTTTTGATCATCCGCTATTCATCTTTAATCGAATGCATTATTTATTTATTTATCTGGTATTCAATTTATTGTATTTTTTTTTGGTGAGTTTTATCTTTTAAACATGTAGGTTAATTAATAGATGAAATCTAGTATTTTGTATAATTAATTTTAGAATTTGAAAATTTGGGTTTAGATTGCTATTTTTTACAAGTTAATTATTAAAGATTTTCTTAACCATACGCCACTCATTTTTAACAAAGTGTGAAATTTTAACTTTCTATTTAATTCCTACACATTAAAAACTAATGTTAACTTTAAAAACCGAATAGTTTGCATATTTTTTATTCTCTATATTGTGGAAAAATCTATCATAACTTAAATGTCAAACTAGAGAGACAACCATCACTAGTAGGCTAATTTATTAATGTTATTGAAGAAAAACAACTGCAGGACAACCATTACTGCCCACTATCCGTGAATGTAGGCTAATTTATTAATATTATTGAAGAAAAATCACACCAATTAATATTATTCCACTAACCACTATCCCACTATCCGTGAATGTAAGCTAATTTATTAATGTTATTGAAGAAAAATCACACCAATTAATATTATTCCACTGACCACTATCCCACTATCCCCGAATGTAGGCTAATTTATTAATGTTATTGAAGAAAAACAACTACAGGACAACCGTGAATGTAGGCTAATTTATTAATGTTATTGAAGAAAAATCACACCAATTAATATTATTCCACTAACCATTATCCCACTATCTGTGAATGTAGGCTAATTTATTGATGTTATTGAAGAAAAACAACAATTTATTAATGTTATTGAAGAAAAATCACACCAATTAATATTATTCCACTAACGACTATCCCACTATCGGTGAATGTAGCCTAATTTATTAATGTTATTGAAAAAAACAACTGCAGAACAACCATCACTGGCCACTATCTGTGAATGTAGGATAATTTATTAATGTTATTGAAGAAAAATCACACCAATTAATATTATTCCACTGACCACTATCCCACTATCCCTGAATGAATGTAGGCCAATTTATTAATGTTATTGAAGAAAAACAACTGCAGGACAACCATCAACCATCAGTGGCCACGATCAGTGAATGTAGGCTAATTTATTAATGTTATTGAAGAAAAATCACACCAATTAATATTATTCCATTGACCACTATCCCACTATATGTGAATGTAGGCTAATTTATTAATGTTATTGAAGAAAAACCACTCCACTATTAGTGAATGTAGGCTAATTTATTAATGTTATTGAAGAAAAACCACACAGGACAACCATCACTGGCCACTATGCTTGAATATAGGCTAATTTATTAATGTTATTAAAAAAAAAAAACACTCCACTATCCGTGAATGTAGGCTAATTTATTAATGTTATTGAAGAAAAATAACTCCAGGACAACCATCACTGGCCACTATCCGTGAATGTAGGCTAATTTATTAATGTTATTGAATAAAAACAACTCCAGGAAAACCATCACTGGCCATTATCGGTGAATGTAGGCTAATTTATTAATGTTATTGAAGAAAAACCAATATAGGCTAATTTATTAATGTTATTGAAGAAAAACCACTCCACTCCAGTTAATATTATTCCATCACTCCCACTATCCGTGAATGTAAGCTAATTTATTAACGTTATTGAAGAAAAACCACTCGAGGACGACCATCACTCACCACTATCCGTGAATATAGGCTAATTTATTAATTAAGGTATGAATATGGGTGAAGTGTTCACCCGAAACCTAGAGCCCTTGATATGAATACACGCGTCTACAACAATAATTTATTAATTTTGGAATTACAAGCTGAGCACTGGGACAGGCTTTCACTCCTGCCATATACCTCTATACCTCTGGGTCTCCAAACCCATGAATACCCCTTATCCCATATCATCATTTTGCATTAATATCATTGTATAATTTATTAATATATTGTATTTAAATTTAATTACAAATCAAAATTGACCTTATCAACTCAAAATATTTATTATTAAATTATTTAAATTATTTAAAACTATTTTAATCTAAATTAAATTTTTAATTAAAAAGATAATTTATTATCAATTACACTATTCATTTATTATCATTCACCCCATCCCTTTTATTATTTTGATTGATAGATTTGATGCTCTATTACACATTACATTTCACCCCCTTATCAGGATCCTCATCTAGGAAAGCACATTAGATGCTCTTTGGACGTGTGGCATTGGCGCGTTTCCAACTAAAGGTGAATCTTACTCAGTCTCACTTCACCTCGACTACTCACTTGGTTAATACTTTGATTAAGTCTAGCAGCAAAAACTTCTTTTTGCTTAATCCAAAACCCAAGTGACATGTGCACAATGTAAATCACATCACATTATCATCATTTACAGTTTTATTATCAAACACATATATCATGCAGTATTACACCCTAAAGGATACACAAGTGCAATACAATATGATCAAGGACATCTCATGACCTGACAACCCATTCAAAACTTCATATAAATCATGTGCATAAAATATGCATACATATGGGACTTGGTTAGGTTGCACCCAACTGATTTGGCTATCAAAATACACTCTTTGGGTCACTCAAGTCTTCAACCAACCCTACCTCTAACTTTCAGTAAGTTTATCCACCCATCAAGTCACTCAATATTACATCGGGTGAGGTTCTTAGACCTTCTACCTTTGGTTGTTCACTTGTCAATCTAATCGGTTACTTTTCTGAACCCTATCAAACTCGTATCATCGAAAATCGACCTCTTGTATCACTCAACACTCATCTTGTATCGATACAATGCAACTCAAGTGACAGGTCGAGTTACACCACTCAATTGTCTCACCCGTTAGATCAACACATTAATCAAACCCAAGTCTTGGTTGTTGTCACTGTTTTAACATGTGCTCCATGTCAACTTGTGTGGGATCCCCTGATACTTCCCTTACCTGATTACAACTTTGAGTAGGAAGTGAACCATACTATAAGAGAAAACCCTAAAATCCCAAACCCCAATCTCTTCTTCAGTTGTGTGACACCCACAACCTATCACACTTATTCTCAACCTATGATTTTTTTTAGATATGAACTCTTCTTCTTCTATGCTTCCTTGCTCTCCTCTACACCATTCACTCGGTTATGAAATATATATATATATATATATATATATATATATATATATATATATATATATATATATATATATATATATATATATATATATATATATATGGGTCATGGGTGTCGAAGGTTTGTGACCCTTTAGTTTCCCAAGCTTACATGTGGCCTACGTCACTTCACATGGCACTGAGAAAACTCATGGTATGCCCATGCCTTTAACCAATAACATGCCCCCACACTTTTAACCAAATTGTCTCCTTTTCTCCTTTAACCGAATTCATCTCAATTAACACATGACTCTCCTGTCCTACAACTCATCTCCTTATACACAACATCCTCTCATTTGACAAAGTGACTCGGTTGGGCCATGACATGGCTTGCACCCACCCAACTCCTTGTGGTCCCAACTCCTCCATGTGATATTTGGATCATGCACCCAACTGCATGCTCCCACATACCCAACCTCAACTTAGTCAGTCCATATGTTAGGTTATGTGTGTTCATCTCTACAAAATTCCCAAACTAGGAAACACTAAATTTCCCACTGAACACCATAATAGCAAGTGTCCAACTTTCATGCAACGGATGCCACACACCCAATGAAAATGTTTCCACACTCCCAATTATGGATGAGGCATATGTGCTCATTACTTTGAGGGTCTGGCATCCTCCCCCACTCAAAACTTATTGTCATCCTCGACAACAGTCCAATGAGAAAACTCTCCAAGTCATCGACTAAAGTCCAACTTCCATATGAAGCGTTAAACCAGGGACTCTACCTCCATCTTTCATCTACTGATGAACACCGTTGCATGACTCCATGTGTTGGATCCCATATGTTTCCAATTAATCAAGTAGCTAATATAATTATAGCACCAAATCCACAAGAAATCAAGTCACCACACAAAGTGCAACCACCTTGAATCACAGTGGAATCCATGTAGCTCCTCAATCATCCTGCTCCACTTAGATGAAGGTACCCTAAGGAACTCCACCCTATTGACCCACCATCTAGATAGTGATAGAAATCCAACCCCTCATGGCTCAATGTGAAGGTGAGGCGGGGCAGCCATCCAAACCACCACCTCCATCTCCATCCTCCACATGTCCTACTATAAAACCTCCTCCATACCTCTGTGTCATATACATCAACAAAGGAACATGGGATTTGATTCTTCCATATTTCTCCTCTATGAGTTGCTCCAACTATGAATCATGGGGCCACTCTTTATCTCTCCAAGGGTCTTCATGTATGAACCAATCTCTTCCTTGTCTCACATATACCAAGGTACATATCCTCCCTGGACACTCTCTTAGATCAAGGGTGTCTCCATTGTCTCCTTTATGGAACAATCATGCATCCTTGTCCCTTCTACAACTCTTTGTCTTGGTGTCGGTGTCATTCCTAGGATTCTATTTATTGAAGATGCTAAGATTTGTGCATGTTGTAAGAGAATAGTTTCTACACAATCTATCCTTGCATGCAATAAAACACCTCCATATAACTACCAGTTTATATTTTCGATCATGTGAATAAAATTCACCCCCGACTCTTAAGTATATGCCCCTCTCATGGTTTGTTATAACACCCTTCTCCCACATTTACCCAAGCTAACTGGCCCACTAGAGTAAACATGTGACGAGAGGATACTAGGATGTGATTCAACTCCCCAATTATAGTTAAGGAAGTGGAACCGACAAAACACAACCAAATTGACCTTCTACACATGCTACAGAACCTTCAAGAGCCAACCAACCCTTCCAGGTGACCAACCCCTGAGGTAACTTAGCATTTTATTGACCTAGATCCCTAGTCCCTCCGTTGCCAAGCCCTTCAAGCGACTGAGAGTCCCAGTCGCTCCCATGAGCCAACCTGAGTGCGACTGTAGCCTTTTTATGCCAGTGTCATGCTAGTGCCTACGAGATTTAAGGCTAATTTCTAGGGCTAGGACCCAGTCACTGCCCATAAACTCCATGAAACTTCCATAACTCATAAAATAAATGAAGACAATGCTTTTGATAACAAACTTGACGGGACCTCCACTAGCCATGACAGACATTTCATCAAACATATCACAAATATGCATTCTACAGGTTAAAACAACATATCTAAGCATAGAGGTCTCATACTTATCTGAGAATCGCTAAGAAGCATTGATGCCTTATCACATTAACTGCATTATCATCTATTAGGTCATATATTCATTGTTCATTCATTTATAAATCAAAGCATGATGAGAGCGATACATCATTACTTTCATATAACATACTCATAACCAACATATAAAAAAAAAAAATAACAAGGGTACAAGAAACATAAATTCCACATATGAACCAATACATTTTCACATGAAATACCAAGGAGAAGAAACTCTTATTAATGAATGAAAAAGCCAACCATGTTGGGACTTTCACGTACCACCCAACTATAGATTGGTTGAACCAACTATTTCTTTCATCCAATCACCCTCGTGCCATATTCCAAGCATGAATGTGGGACTCATAACCAAAATAAACCAGGGATTCCCGAGGATAAACCACCTCACCCTCATCAATAGAACCAGGATTTACCACGATCCACACCGGATCACTAAGACCTAAACAAGCATGGATGCCACTAGATTTCTCCACCTACACCATGAGGAATTTTATTTTCTCCTAGTCTCTAGGCTTTACCACAATCCAAAGTCTAATCTAGGGATCACTAGGCCATAATCGAAACTCTAGTCTCTAGGATTTACCATTTATCCTGCCATTCACCATTCGAGGATTCCTAGGCCTGATCGAGACTCCACCCTCCATAATTTACCGCAATCCCCACCAGATCAATAGGCCTGACCGAGGACAGACACCTCTAGCATTTACCAGATATCCCACCATTCAATAGTCGAGGATTCCTAGGCCCACCGAGGCACACAATACTTGGCTTTACCGCAACCCACAGTCTGATTCAAGGGCTACTAGGCCAGTGGATTTACAACAATCCACAGTCTGTGTAATATTCCCAATTAGCTTTCAGCTGTTTAGAATATTAAATTTTGTTTTTTCTTCTTAGTAGGGGGACCCATACATATCCTTAGTAGGAATAAAATCACTCCAAATGTGAATGGAGGTCATCAAAATAGTTTGATAAAGAACCCTAATGTGTGAATAAGGGATGAAGCATGTGGAATGGGTCAACTTTGACCAAATCAACATCGTCGGTATGGAGGGAGTGGACATTCAATAAGAGACAATGCAGTTTTGGAGGGAGATTCTTTGCATGGAAGTAGTGGCTTTAATGTGTGGGGCCCAAGGTGAGGAAGCTCGCCAAGCATATAAGGAAGGGAATGGCAGCCATGGAAAGCATGTTTTGATTATGGTCTGTTATGACTCATTGCTCTCTTCAGCTGTTTAGCGGAGACTACAGTGTTGTTTAGCACAAGGGTGTTCCTGAGCAGGAATCCCACCCTCGTCCTCGGGGGACTTCGAGTGCTCACTCAGGAGAGGTTATTGGACTAAATTTCCACATTATGGCATCAAGCCAAGCTACATCTTTCTTCTACAACGCAGTTTCTATTTATATTTGTGCTATGTTGCAAGGTGCAACAGTGGAGGGTTTGATAGGGCCATTTATAAGCTTATTTTCAATGGAGGAAGCATTACTTCCATTGGGAGGACATCAAGGAAGGTCCTTGGGCATCATATCATCATTTGGCACTAGGCCAAGTCACCATCATCTCCTACAATGTAGTTTTACTCTCAAACTGTGTTATTTTATTGAGCAGATTCAAAGGAGGGTTCAGTGCACCACTTGGGGAGTTAGATCTTCAGTGAAGGGATCAACCCTTCATTGGGAGAGTATATTGGAGGAGCGCCATTCAGTTTACGTCAGTTTCAACCACCTCCTTCTATGTGCTTCAGTTTCAGTGATTGTTCAGTCCTAGGGCTGTAGATCACCATTCTATATTTTGTATATTTCCAGAAACCCTTTCTAGCTTGTCTAGGAAAGGTGTTTAGGAGCATAGATATCCATTTTTAGTATTGTTTGAGAATTTTATTATCAGATCCATTCATTTATATTTCCCATTTGCAGTGTTATTAATTAAAACTGCACTGTATTGGCTTCAGTATTGGTGTAGCAGTTATATTCTATGATTTGGGTCTTTTTCTACAATGGAGGCTTCTCTTGCCTAGCTTGAGGGGCTTGATCCCCAAGATATTGTACTCATTGGTTGATGTTATACTTAATACCATGGATATATATTTGTCTCATACGTGATGTATTGTTATTTGTTGCTATTTTCCATTATTGTGTTCAATATTGCGGCTCTCCCAATTTTGGGATATTACAGTGTGGTTCAGGGAAAACTAGGCCATGTGTTCCTTCTTTCAAAGATCCACCTCACTCAGTTTTGAATCCATCTGGAAATCCAACTCAACCAAAACATGAGAACCCCATCACACCATGGCTATCCAGAAACAGAAAGGCAAGGCTGAAGAACATTGTCACACCTGGAAAAACCCATGCCAATGACAACAAGAGAACCAATAACACACATGTATAACCAGGCATGCCAAATCTAGCAAGGAAATCACACATGAAAATAAATACCTGGAAGTAAACCCGTTGTAACTACTTGATTCCACTCTTCCTTGCTTGATATTTTCTTTCCATTATTGTGTTCAATATTGCTGCTGTCCCAATTTTGGGATATTACAATGGTATCAGAGCATAATCTTGGCTCAGCCTATGCATTTTCAGCCAATATGTCATTATAAGAGGGAGATCCTCTCACAGACAGAGATAAGAGGTATCTCAGAAGAAACCAAAGATATGATTATATAAATGATAAAGAAGACAAGGGAAAACCCCCCATATCAGGAGAAGAGGATGACAATGTAGAAATTTTAATACAAATTATATATTGTTTGGATTCTCCTGATCTAACAATTATATGCCACTGTTAAATACAGAATTGCTTCTACAAAAATTCTTGCAAAATTTAAAACATGATCGCCAATTGCAATATCAAGAAGAAAGATGAATCACACATAACACAGATTTTTTTACTGGGAAGGCATAAAGCTAAAAACCCCACTATCATATATTATGTATATATCATGGATCATGAAAAAATATCATACAAAACACTAATCCAAGAGCTCTCAGGAAAATATACAATCGTCTCACACTGTCATATGAAAATTGGCAAATTCATGTGCCAATTTATTGCCTCCATACAACCTGCCTCCACTGCGAAATCCCAGCTGATAGCAATCCCTGAATGAATGGAATATCTCTTGCCTTGACTGCGCAATCCTCATGGGCACATCCAATGTGTGTGTGGTTGCATGAGTGCATCCACTAATGTCACAACTGATAGTCAAACTATCCCTTTCACCTACATCTCAACACGGTTTCCATGGATCTAACATGCATGTAGTTAACAATATTAAATATTCAATTGCATGTGAGACCACTGATTGTGAATTAATTAAATAATTAATTCACTGATCTCTCACTAGTGTATCTTTAGTTACAACTAGCACAACTAAGTTTAACTCACTTAACTGAGTTAAACTACTTTACAACTCACATAGCTACACATCCAACTCTGTTACAACTTCGAATCACTCAGTTACAACTAAGTCCACTTGCATGTCCCACCAACCAACATTTGAACTCGAATTTCCTATAGCTAACTGATTTTCCACTTCAATTAACTATTTCCAAGTGCTCATTGAGAATTGATTAATGTTTATTGTCCAACTATTATTAAGGGATAATAATAGTCAAAATGCATCTATAAATAGACATGTGATCTATAAATAGAACTCGCACATACATATAAAAATAGAACATCATCTATAAATAGAATTTTCTCATGCATTCTAAAAATAGACTTTTACCTAAAAATAGCCCGAGGCTCCATCCTAGTGTAGGTGCATAATTTTCACAAGGATCTTCTTGTTGAATCTCAACGCTCCCTCTCAACAAGAAAGGGATTATCCTTCACCCCGATCCTGTCTCTATGGTACTCGAATTTTCTCCTGGTGAGCGCCTTCGTCAGAATATCTGCATCCTGATCTTCCGTAGGAATGTACTGAAGCAACATGATCTTCCGTTGCACACAATCTCTGATATGATGATACTGGATATCTATATGCTTAGATCTATCATGAAACACATGATTAATCAAGAGTTTAATTCAACTCTAATTATCACAATGAATCACTGTCGGATCTAAATGAGAAAAAAACAAACCAACCACGATCTTTCTCATCCAGATAGCCTCACATGTAGCTTGCATCGCTGCCATGTATTCCGCTTCCGCTGCACTGAGTGCCACAGATCTATGTTTCCTGTTGCACCAAGAAACAACTGTAGATTTGATACTAAAGATCCCCCCTGATGTGCTATTTCGGTCCGTTGGGCTGCCCACCCAATCTGCATCTGTGAAGCCATGCAACTTCACCTCATCTGTCTGTATGTACCATAATCCATAATTATATGTTCCCCTCAGGTATCTCAGGACATGCTTTCCCGCCTTCCAAAAGATCTTGGTAGGCTTAACCATCGCTTGACTTAGCTGGTTAACCGCATAGCATATGTCCGGTCTCATGTTCACTAAATACATTAGCGAACCCACTAATGTCTATAGATAGTAGCATCCACTACCTCTCCAGATGTAGCATCCTCTTTCCTCTAGTTTCCTGGAAGAGGAATATCCATGGGTTTGCAGCCCTCCATGTGAAACTTACCCAGTATCTCCCTTGCATACTTACCTTGAGACACAAAAATTTCACCATCTCGCTATTATATTTCCAATCCAAGGAAATAATGAAGGAGGCCCATATCCTTCATCTCGAACTCATTTGCAAGGTCCTCCTTGCATGAGTGTACCAGCTACTCATCACCAGTCAGTATTAAATCATCAACATAAAGAAAAATGATTAAAATATTACCCTCCAACACAATTTGGTATAGGTTTGCATCCGCCTCACTTTTGGTGAAGCCAAGTCCAGTGAAATAGCTGTCTATCCTAGTGTACCAAGCACGGGGTACTTGCTTCAGCCCATACAATGCTCTTTTAAGTCGGCACACATGCGACTCATTGTTGAAGATCTCAAATCCTTCAGGCTTCTCTACGTACACCTCTTCCTCAATGATCCCATTGAAAAACGTAGTCTTCACATCCATCTGATGAATGTGCCAACCCATCTGCACGGAGAGAGCAAGGATGGTCCTTATGGAAGAATACCATGCGACAGGTGTAACGATTTCTTCATAATCAATTCCCTCGATCTGTGAGAAACCCCGAGCCATAAATCTGGCCTTGTATTTCTCAACACTCGCATCAGCAACTTGCTTTACCTTGTAGATCCATCTCGAACCTACCATTGATTTATCAACTGGCCTTGGAACAATTTCCCAAGCACTAGTTCTGAAAATGGAGTCATACTCCTCCACCATTTCATCTACCCATGTGGGATTTTGCACTACTTCCTGAAAGGAAGATGGCTCAGTCACAATACATTTTCTCATGAGAGCCATATATCCAGTAAATCGGTTAGGAGACTGTCTTTGTCTGCGCTGTGAAGTAAAAACCCCACTAGCATATATTATGTATATATCATGGATCATGAAACAATATCATACAAAACTCTAATCCAAGAGTTCTTAGTACAATATACAATCATCTCACACTGTCATACAAAAATTAGCAAATTCATGTGCCAATTTACTGCCTCCAGACAACCTACCTCCACTGCGCAATCCCAGTTGATAGTAATCCCTAAATGAATGGAATACTACTTGCCTTGACTGCGCAATCCTCATGGGCACATCAAATGTATGTGTGGTTGCATGAGTGCACCCACTAATGTCACAACTGATAGTCAAACTATCCCTTCCACCTACATCTCAACTGGGTCTCCACTGGATCTGACATGCATGTAGTTAACAATAGTAAATCTTCAGTTGCATGTGAGACCACTGATTGTGAATTAATTAAATAATTAATTCACTGATCTCTCTAGTGTATCTTCAGTTGAAACTAGCACAACTGAGTTTAACTCACTTAACTGAGTTAAACTACTTTACAACTCACATAACTACACATCCAACTTTATTACAACTTCGAATCACTCAGTTACAACTAATTCCACTTGCATGTCCCACCAACCAACCTTTGAACTCGAATTTCCTATAGCTAACTGATTTTCCACTTCAGTTAATTATTTCCAAGTGCTCATTAAGAATAGATTAATGTTTATTGTCTAACTACTATTAAGGGATAATAATAGTCGACATGCATCTATAAATAGACACGCGATCTATAAATAGAACTCGCACATACATTTAAAAATAGAACATCATCTATAAATATAATTTTCTCATAATCTATAAATAGACATAATCTATAAATAGAATTTTGTCGTGCATTCTAAAAATAGACTTCCACCTAAAAATAGCCTGAGGTTCCATCCTAGTGTAGGTGCATAATTTTCACTAGGATCTTCTTGTTGAATCTCAACAGACAAGGAATTCCCTAAGCTTCTTCTTCAAAATATGCAAGACATTGCAAGATAAATTAGGGAGATGAGGATGGATAGACACAAATAATCCCCTAAAGGGTTTCTACATGGAGAAGGCTTTGGAATTTCACATCATTGCCATGATCAACCAGTGAAGCAACAGGTTTCCCAATGCTCTACTATGCCTACATTTTTAACAGTGGGAAATGGAGGGTTTCAAGAACAAGAAAATCTTGAAGACTACTTTCTCGAGTATGCTTCTCAATCTCAAAGATTCAAAGATCATTTGAGCTTCCAAGAGTTTTGGTAGATCAAGGACACTAGGAGCCCCTGACATCACAATAGAGGTGGAGGATTCATACAGAACAATGATCTTCACCGGACTATGGGCAGATTTTTCTTACCCACTTTTGATGGGTCATCCAAATGCACTGCCAAGTCATGGGTAGAGAAGCTAGATGTAATATTCCCAAATGGGGAATGCAACAATAGAAAGCAGATTTGTAGGAAAATAATGCAGTTCATCTAAGATACAAGAGGAGGCCAATAAGGAGACGTTTCAAATGTATTTACAGCAGCCAAATAGATTTACAATGTGGCCCATAAGATGCATAACTGGAAATACAAGTCACCAATAGAATAAAATCCTCAAAAAGAGGTGTTGCAACCATATGTTAAGACTGGAAATGCCTTTACAACGTTATTTTATTGGGCTGCAACAACTAAAGATTACACTTTAGATCTAGAGCATATAAGTGCATGAAAATTCAGATCTATAACAGATACATACACTATAGAGGCTCTTCTATCAATTCCCCTTGGGGTTTTGAGCAAAACACCATGTGAAAGCAGTAGATCTAAGATCTAAGTCTGCAGATATGCAGAAATATTCAGATATTCAGAAGTATAAAGAATTATTCAGATCAGATATGATAAGAACAATAAAATAGATCTCCTCCAATGGATTCCCAAAGTGAAGGGCAGATCCCCAACACTTGAAAACCAGCTCTCCAGATGGTATGCCAAAACACCCTACAACAACACCTTGTTGTGAAACCAGCTCCAAAAATAGAAGAAAAGAGATATCAACGCCTTAGAAATAAGCCACTTCGAGGGGGCAACCTCCAATACATTACATGAATGAACAATTCTTGGATGATTCAAATTACAAAACTTCCTTTCTATATATAGGAGTCCATGGGGCCAGAATGTAATCCTAGTGGGGCCACAATGTAATCATAGCTGACCTAACAATAATAATTTAAGGGCACAATAATAACAATATGGGGGTTACAAGGGTACAATAATAACAATAAGGGGGTTACACTAACAACAATAAGGGACTATACTAGTAACATAGGGACCTAACATGCCCCTCTCCTTCAAAAAAGTGTTGTCCTCAACGCTTGAGTAGCTCTGGGTGCTTCTGCATAAAATTCTCATCCTCCCATGTAGAATCTTCAGTGGGTAAGTTCTTCCACTTGATGAGATACTCTGAAATTGATCGATTCCGTAGCTGTCGAGTTCTTGTTTCCATGACCGCTTCAGGTTCCAATATGTTTTTTCCTTCCTCATCAAGTTCTGGCAATATTGTTTGAACTGGAAGATTTTCACCTATAACCTTCTTTAAGCATGAAACATGGAAAACTGGATGTACTCGCGAAGAAGCAGGAAGCTCCAATTTGTATGCCATAGTACCAATCTTTTGCAATACCTTGTAAGGACTATAGTACTTTGGCGATAATTTATTATCCTTCTTAGCTTGCTCGAGGGACATTTGTTTGTATGGTTGTAGCCGTAAAAATACCCAATCTCCTACATCAAAACTTCTCTCGCTGCGATGTTGATCTGCCTGTTGTTTCATTCGATTTTGTGCCAAATTCAGGTTATCCTTTAAGAGTTGGAGAACTTCTTGCTGATGCTCGATGTGATCTTCCACCGCTTGAACCTTCGAATTTTCCCTTAAAGATGATGTGATGGATGGTGGATGATATCCATAAAGTGCCATAAATGGGGTCATTTTTGCTGCAGTATGGAAGGAAGTGTTATACCACCATTCAGCTAGAGGTAACCACTTGACCCATTGTGTTTGTTTATCAGATACAAAAAAACGAAGATACCCTTCCAAACATTTATTTACTATCTCAGTTTGACCATCAGATTGAGGATGATAAGATGAGCTATGAGCTAATTGAGTACCCAAACAAGAAAATAACTCCATCCAAAAATTTCTAGTAAAAATGGGATCTCTGTCGCTCACAATAACCCTTGGGCTTCCATGTAGCTTTTGAATTTTGTCCATAAATGTAGTAGCAACCGTACTTGCTTTAAATGGATGAGATAATGCACAAAAGTGTGCATACTTGGTAAGTCTATCAACTACCACCATGATGACACTCTTTCCTTCGGACTTAGGTAAACCTGTGATAAAATCCGTTGAAATCTCCTCCCAACGTTGACTTGGAATGGATAAAGGTTGTAGAAGTCCTGGGGTCTTAATTGTTTCCACTTTATTCTGCTGGCAAACCAAACATTCCACCACAAACTTTTGAATATCAGATTTAAGGCCATCCCAAAAAAATTCTTTCTTCACCCTGTGGTAAATTTTTAAAAATCCTGAGTGTCCTCCTAAAGGAGAAGTGTGCAATTCCAGAAGAATCTTTTGTTTTAGTTGGGAATTTTTACAAAGATATAAGCGATCTTTGTACCATAAGGAATTATTTTTCCAACTAAATGTATCAGATGTACTAGGATCTTGCTGCAACTTTTGAATGAGTGTCCATACATCTTTGTCCTTCTTCCATTCATCTCTTGCTTCGGTTATCCAATCTGGTTGGATAATAGAAATGGCACAAAGCAATGCCTCCACCTCTTCATTCTTTCTTGAGAGTGCATCTGCAACAACATTAAGCTTTCCTTTTTTGTAGATTATTTCAAAGTCATAACCCAACATATTTGTGACCCATTTTTTCTACTCTTCTGAAGATAGTCTTTGTTCCAAAAATGTTTAAGACTATCATGATCAGTTTTTACCTTGAAGTGTCTTCCCATTAGGTAAGTTCGCCATTTCTTTAGTGCATGCAGTATTGCTAACATTTCCTTCTCATAAATAGTTTTATGTAAATACTTTCCTTTGATTGGACGACTTTCAAAAGCAATGGGTCTTCCTTCCTGCATTAAAACTGCACCAATTCCATTTCCTGAGGCATCACATTCCACAATAAAGGTTTTTGTGAAGTCTCGCGTAGCTAAGACCGGTGCTAGGCACATTGCCTCTTTAAGATGTTCAAAGGCCTTAGTTGCTTCAGGAGTCCATGAAAATGCATCTTTCTTCAATAATGTTGTTAGAGGTGCTGCTATTCTCCCATAATTCTTAAAAAACTTTCGATAATACCCTGTTAACCCGAGAAATCCTCGCAACTGCTTTATGGTTGTGTGGAATTTCCATTCCTTAATGGCTTTAATTTTGTTAGGGTCTACCTTAACACCCTCGTGAGATACAATATGACCCAAATATTCCACCTCTTGTACTCCAAAGAAATATTTGAATGTTTTTGCATAGAATTGTTTCTCCTGTAATAGTTTGAGCACCCTGTCAACATGTTGAACATGATTCTTCCAAGACCTGCTGTAGATTAGTATATCATCAAAAATTACTAGCACAATTTTTCTAAGGAAGGGTTTGAAAATTGAATTCATCAACCCTTGAAATGTAGAAGGTGCATTGGTAAGGCCAAAAGGCATGACCAAAAATTCATAATGACCCTCATGAGTTTGAAATGTTGCTTTCGAAATATCTTCAGTCTTCATTCTAATTTGATGATACCCTGAACGAAGATCCAATTTGGTAAAATAAATTGCTCCATGCAATTCATCCAATAATTCATCAATCACAAGAATGGGAAATTTATCTTTAATGGTGAGCTTATTGACCTCCCTATAATCTGGACACATGCGCCATGATCCATCCTTCTTGTGTACCAATACTACAGGAGCAGAGAAAGAACTTTGACTAGGTTGAATTATACTCGCCTCTAATATTTCTGCAATCATACGTTCAATTGCGCTCTTTTGGACATAAGGATATCTATAAGGCCTAATGTTTGGAGGAACACTTCCTAGAATCAAATGAATAGCATGATCATGATCACGAATAGGTGGGAGTCTTTTTGGAGTTTCAAAAACCTTGGAATGATTGTCTAAGACTTTTTGGATATCTGCAGAAATAGATGATTTTGATGTTGGAACTTCTAGTGAGCATAATTGTGCAATTATACCTCGTTGTTATTTCTTTAGAAGCTTTGTCTGACATTAGAGCTTATTATCTTTCCCGGATTCCCTGTAATACCCCGTAATTCGACTTCCTTTCCTTTTGAAAAAAATTTCAAGAAAAGTTCTTAAAAATTAAAAGCTACCATCCCCAAAGATTGTAACCATTGTACTCCTAGTACAACATCAACACCTCCCATAGGAATGGAAAGCATTGGAATATTCAATACATATTCCCCCATGGTTAGCTTGATATTATGGCATTTTCTAGAGCAATTTATAGTTCCTCTATTTGCAACCATCACTTGACATTCTGGTGCTGGGTATAGGAAACAATTCAATTCCTTGGCTACCTTACAATGAATAAAATTATGGGTACTACCTTAATCAATCAACACTATTACCTTTTTCTTCTTGATATGTCCTTCTATCTTGAGAGTTTGAGGAGTGGTAATTCCTACCAATGCATTACACGATATGGTCGGACTCATTTCTTCCTCTTCTAGGGTTGGTTCCTGTTGTATATCCTCTTCTTGTTCATTTTCTTCTTCCTCTTCACAATCTATGTAAAATAATTTCTTCTCAGCACACTTATGACCTTTAGTGTATTTGCTATCACAACTGTAGCAAAGCCCTTTTGCTCTTTTTTCTTCCAATTGTTGTGGTGTCAACATTGTAGGTTGTGGAAATCTAGGCGTAGCAACACTTCCTTCTTTATAGAATTGAGTGGTAGGCTTCCTTGTCGCCATAATTTTACATTCAACTTTTCTTGCCAACTTGAATGCCTTCTCTAATGAATCAGGTTCCAACACACGAACTTCATGTTGGATGTTATCCTTTAGAGTACCTATGAAGAGATCAATCCTGTGTTCCTCTGGAATATCAGTTACCCTTATATTCAATTTTGGAAGTCCTCAATGTGTTGCCCCACTAAACCCTTTTGTTTGAGATTTATCAATTGGCTAAAGAAGGTGTTGCTCTTTGTATCCTCATAATGTGCTATCATTTCCTCCGTAAAAATTGACCAAGTGACAATTTTTTTACCAGAGCAAAGCCATCGATACCATACAAATGTATTTTGTTCTAAATGTAAAGTTGCAATGCGTACCTTTTGTGTGTTTTGCACATTATGGAGATCAAAATATTGCTCCATCTGTAGTATCCATGTTATAGGATCCTTTCCATCAAACTTCCTCATATCCATTTTTGAAATATGGTGGTTCTTCCCGCCAACATTAGATTTTATGAAATCACGAATAACATTTATTTTGTTCTCATCGTGAGTTTCCTCTACTGTCTTTTTGTTGAGATTCAACAATATGATGAGCTTAGTGAAAAGAGTCGCCTTCACTAAGTGGGCCCGCAAGCTATTTTTGGCGCAAGTCTATTTTTAGACATGATGATCATATTTCAGAAGTTGCAGGATGCTATTTGTGGATGGTTGATCAAGTTGGAAAAATAGATGAAATTCTATTTTTAGAATATTGGGCGAAGTCTATTTATAGATCGTCAATCTAAAAATAGATGCATGTCGATTATTATTAGCTCTTAATAATAATCAGAATCTAAACAACAACTTATTCTCTTGGAGCACTTCAGTTCAGTGCACAAATGTGGCACAAAAACTAACATAAGGAATTACGCTATTCTTAAGGGTTTACTGGAGCTAATGCATGGAGGACTCATTTAGAACTCAAGTGGCAGAGTTATGACACAGTTGGAAGAAGTAGTTATGGAGTTGTATTTAGTTTAACTCAGTTAGACTCAGTTGAGCTAGTTGTATCTAATCTAACTAATTGATACACTAGTGAGAGTGGGAGCGTGTAATTAATTAGTTAATTAATTCATAAATAATAACTTCATATTAATAAATCGAACAATACATCAGCTTAACTACAAGAAGTGCATGGCAGCTTTCTGAAGGAGACCAAAGGAGGAGGTAGGTGAAAGGGTGAAGATTTCCGATCTCGTTGTGACTATAGTGATGCATTGATTGTACCACACACCTGCTGGAGATGCCAATGAGAATTGCGTGTACCAAGGATGAATTAATCTGAATTCATTCGCAGCTGCAAATTTCATATCCATTACAAGGAAAGCAGCGGGTGGCAAAGAGGAAACATGGTTTTGCAAGATTAGGCTTGTATAGTGTATGATGATTGTACTGTACTGAGAGCTTGTGATAAGCTTTGTATGTTTGTATGAGATTGTCATATGATCTCCATGTTACATAATATATAGTTGGGGTTTTCAGCTTCAGGCTTTCCCAGTTAAAAACTGTGTTATGTGCGATTGAATATTTTTGTTTATGCTTCACATGTGTGTGCAATTAATTGTTTCCGCAAAAGATTAACAAGTGGAATAGATTCAGTATCTTGCATAAAGTTAAATAGTGTGAGATCAGGTGGCTCTAGGACATATGCATGCTTAGTGCATATAATTTCTACACTTTTCACCATTAGGAAACATTTCTTGTATCAACTTTGTTAAACCTTCCATGTCTGCTTTTAGATCATTCTTCATGTTTTCCATTTTCTCATCGATCTTAGCTTCCATGTCATCCATCTTAGATTCCATGCTAGCTTCCATGCCATCTATCTTAGATTCCATTCCATTCTTCAAACCATCCATCTTAGACTCCACGCCATCTATCTTAGATTCTATGCCATTCTTCAAACCATCCATCTTAGATTCCACGTCTTTCTTCAAAACTTCCATGTCGTTTTTTGTTGCTCTTTGCGAGAGCGAAATTTGTTGCACTTGTTCTTGTAATTTTGATATGTCATGTTTCCATTCTTCGTCTTCATGAGTCATAGTAGAGATTTCTAAAGGCTTAATGGGTGTTGAATTCTTTTTAGGGGCCATTTTAGAATCCAATACTGATATCTATTCTACAATATGCCCTTGGAATTCGAAAAAAAAACAACGCACCTTTTACTTGCTTTTGAGGAGCTCGAAATTGAAATTGAATTATATCTATAATTGTGGATCCTCAATATATGAAATTCAGCCCTGCAGTATCCCTCTGAAGCTTCTTTCAAATGCCACAGGTCTGATCTGATTTGGATTCTTCAAGGAAACGTTATGTCCAATCTCCCACAATGACCCAATTTTGGACTGGTTCAGTAGAGAAAACTTGTACGACTTTCCACGTGTCACTGTTTCCTCCTTTGGATCTAAAATTGATAGATCGAAAACTACATTTCGTTTACTTGTAGCCACTTTTTACAACATTCCAATCTGATGCTCAGAGAGAGAGCTATGAAGATTTTCCCACGATCACCTCTTTGAGATGAAATTCAGAAGCCTAAAAAATCCTTAACTTCCAAAAATCATATCTCCGAAAATATTGCGAACCAATATCTGAAATTTTGTGAAGATGTTCCTCAGGATTGCGGCTTCGCACTCTAAAAATTTCAGCTTTTGAACCTTCGTAGAAAAAAAATTATTACGAAAATACCACGATGACCTGTTTAGGTTAAATTCAGGAGCCTGCAAAATGACCTAACTTGCACAGATCATATCTCCGAAAATATTGCAAACCAAGCTCTGAGATTTTGTGAAAATGTTCCTCAGGATTTTGGCTTCGCACTCTAAAACTTTTAGATTCTGAACCTTCGTAGAAAAAAAGTTATAGCGAAAATTCCACGATGACCTGTTTAGAGCAGCGAAACCCTAGAATCTCAAAGCTCTAATACCAAATGTTGTGAAACCAGCTCCAAAAAGAGAAGAAAAGAGAAATCAACGCCTTAGAAATAAGCCACTTCGAGGGGGCAACCTCCAATACATTACATGAATGAACAATTCTTGGATGATTCAAATTACAAAACCTCATTTCTATATATAGGAGTCCATGGGGCCAGAATGTAATCCTAGTGGGGCCACAATGTAATCCTAGCCGACCTAATAATAATAATTTAAGGGCACAATAATAACAATATGGGGGTTACAAGGGTACAATAATAACAATAAGGGGGTTACACTAACAACAATAAGGGACTATACTAGTAATATAGGGACCTAACACACCTACAGGAATAACGCATATATGGAAGCAAAACTGCACTATAGGGTTTAGAATATGTTTGGCCACATGCCAAGATATGAAAATGTAGCTCAAGATGTCCAATACTCTCCTCCCAATGGAATAGAAACCTCCTCCACTGAAAAGGAGCACTGAAATGACCTAGATTTGAATAGATCTAGCCTCCACTTGCTGCAGCTTGCAAAGACAACCAAACCCTCAACAGGATCTGCATTGTAGTTGAAACAAGAAGCTTGGTCTTCAGCCAGATAGTGGACTATGCAACACAAACTCTTCCAAGAGGCCTCTCAAGGAAAGAGGTGGGATACCCGATCAGGAACACTCAATGATAAACAACATTATTCTCAGCTAAACAACAAGAGAATGAGATATGTATAAACAGACAACAGAAAATTCAATATCATCAACAACCTTCTCATGCTGCCATCCTCTTCCTTTTATAAGTTAAGAGCTTGTCAACCCTAAACCATCTTCAATGAAATCACTTCTTTCACACAAGTCATCTCCATCTAAAACCGCGTTGTGCCTCATTGATGGCCACTTCTCCAAGACAACGATGTAGATTTGGTCAAGGTTAACCCAGTCAAAATACCTAGTCCCTTTCACACCTAAGGGTGCTTTCTTACACAGACAAGATTTAGATTTTTTCACATTTGGCATTGATTTATTCTTTATTAGGAGTATTATGGACCTCCTTTACACTTTTATTCTTTAAACAAAGAAAGAAAACAAAAATAAATATTCCAATTAGCTTAGGACTAATTGGGAATATTACAGTCCTCCCCTCCCAAATGTTGCTTGTCCTCGAGCAACTAACAAGGTGAGTGTTGCAACTCTTCTCCTCCTCCATTGGTGACCTCAACATGTGATAAGATTCCTCCATAAGCTAAGTGTTCACCAATCCATCCCTCCATGAATTTCTCCTTCGAAGTTCTCATGAGATGTAAATAGTCCATCCCATAAGGAGACAATAGCTCAAATGAAACAAACATGGCTTGCCCAATGCTCTCCCTGAAACATGTAGCATAAGACACATAGAGAGTCTCCATCCCATAAGGTACATACATACCTCCCATCCTCCCTCCATACATTCCCATAAAAAGTACAAGTATGTCAACAATGTATGGGATCAAAACAACATAAATACAAACAGAAATTTGTGCATATGGAGGTGGGTGATAGTCCCACATGTGGAACCAGCGCAGTGCATTTCCTGCCTGCATCAAATCCAGATGTGGTAAGTGGTTTCCCCACCACTTACTTGCTGCCCATGTCATCTCACCATGGCTGAAAGTGTGAGATATATTTGGTGCCTTAGGAATGCACCCATCATGAAACAAAATCTCCCTTTGTCCTTCAAGGGAGTGGCCATGTTAATAAATTTTTGTGGCCCAAAATTGGCCATGAAGTTTATAAGGTACAACACTTCTCCTTGGAGTCATGGCCTGCATATACATGGTAAAAGAATACACACAATCATAAAATAAAACATGATTTACATGAGTATGTCCTTCACCAACAATCTTCCTTGTACAAATGGAGTGGTGCATAGATCTTTCTCCTCTCTCAAAAGAAGGAAGAGATGGTTGAAATAAATCTTTCATAGAGTCATGTTGCTGCCCCAACTCCACATGGTTCATGCATTATTGAAAATGCTGATGTAGTTCTCCTCCAAACCCTTCCCAATCAAAGCTTCTCATGATGATGTTGTAGATCCTCATGGAATATGTGTGGCTGAAACAAAACTCTTTATAGTCTCTCTGTAGTAACTTCCCCTTGATCCTGGAGGCTCTAGGCAAGAAAATCCTACCATGATGATATATGACTCCTTATTGGACTGAATAGACCTCTTCATGCAGCTGGTCATCAAGTATCATGCAAGTGTGAAGATCCTTGGAATAATCCACCAACAGTTGGGATTTCCAATATGGATCTAAACTCCTCAACAATGATAGTGCTGATGATGTATCAACTGAAATGTCTGTCACGTGGCTGCTCTCCTCCTTGACATCTCCCATGCCAAAGCTATATGTTGTAAGGCCATTCCTTCCATCCTTCTCCTCCCACGGCACAGAATCAGAAATGAGAGTGGGTGATGATGATATTGGGAGAAGATCTCCCTCCTCCTTGAGCCTACCCAAGACTCCCAGCGCTGTATCATTGTCTTCCAATGCTCCCATCCCTCTTGGATCTAATCTTGGAGCATCATGTTGTGAGAGATATCTCACAAAATCTGAATCAAGTGGCCTCCCAGGTGGGTTGCCACTAGATAATAGTGTCCCATGCAGAAATCTCATTAGCATGATAGACGGGACTGTAAAGTCCTTGCTTCCACTGCACAAATCCATATCTGGTTTTTGTGTGGAAGTGGTATGTGAGGGATATGTATCCATGCCCTTGATCATTTGAGTTTCACCACTCTTCTTGTCCACACATTCCATTTGCAAAGCCTCCCAATTAGTGGTGACTTTCCCCAATGTAATCAACCATTGAACACCCAAAATCACATTGGCGTCAGGTATGTCAACCACAAAGAAGTGATCAACCAATGTATATGTGCCCATGGTGACTGAAAGTGATGGGACATAATGCATGCATTGCATTTTTCTATCTCCTGGGACCAAAACATAGAATCCCTCAAAGGTATCAGTGGGTATTTCCCTCCTTTGCACTAGATGGGCATCAATGAAATTGTGGGTAGCTCCACTATCAATCAAAACAGAGACCCTCTGATTCAAGATGGAACCTTGAACTCTTAAGGTCAAGTACTTAGGTAGTCCTCTCAAAGATGCAAGAGCCCCTCCAATAGGAGCAAATGCTCCATTCCCATATCTTGATGGTGTTGGCTCTCCTCCTGCAGTGTCAGCACTGTGACCTCTTCTTGGTTCATCTTATTCTTCCTCCTCATCATCTGAGAAGACCTCTATGTAATGTGCTTTTCCAAAAGCACATCTATGTCTAGGTGCCCATGATTCTTGGCAAGTGAAGCATAGATTCCTTATTCTTAGATCTCTCCGGACTTCATCATCAAGAGGCTTCTTGTATGAGCTCTCCTTTGAAGGAGCAAATTTTTCTTCCTTTCCCTTTGAAGGAAAAGAGGGCTTATGCTGAAAAGTTGCCTTTGCTTTTGGAAAAGCATCTTGAAGGTCTCTAGTCCTTTTAATAGCATCATGTAGGGTAGTGGGCTTGGTAGATTTAACCAACCCATGAAGAGGTTCATCTAAACCATCAATGAACATGTACACCCTTCTTGTGGAAGACAAATCAGGAACCATAATAGATAATCTTAAAATTCAGAAATGTAAGTTTCTGTATTACCTGATAGTTTTAACTTTGCAAGCTCATGAATGGTGCCTCTGGATCTCTTCTATCAAATATTTCCACCAACCTTCTATTGAACTCTGAATAAGCAATCACATTGGCATGACCCAATGTAGACAAGCCATGGAACCACCAGTCATGTGCTTCACCTTCAAGGTGCAACACTGCAATCTTGATAGCCTCCATCTCTGGGACCTTGTTCAACTGAAATTATATGTCAATTTTTTCTACCCAAGATTTGGCAGAACACTTGGATGACCCATCAAAGTTGGGTAAAAATAAACTGCCCATAGTGTGGCGTCGATCATGATTCTGAATGAATCCACCACCTTTATGATGATGCCTTGGTCTTCTTTTGTCCTTTATGTGACAAAACTCTTGAAAACTCAAGTGATCTTTGAATCTTTGATTTTGAGACTCATATTCTTCAAAAAAGTTCTCAAGGGATTCATGCTCTTGAAACCCTTCATTTCCCACAACAAAAAAATTAGGCATGGTAGAGCGTTGGTGTAATATTCCTACTTAGCCTAAGCTAAGAGGAATACACAATTGTGTCTCATTTTCTATTGCATGAATAAATGAATAAAGGAGGACATGTAAAACTCCTAAAAGAATGAATAAATCAATGCCCATATGAACATGGATAAATCTGGGCCATGTAAACAAATCACTTGTAGGTGTGAAAGGGGTTTGAGCTAGGAGACTGGGTCAACCTTGATGTTGGACCACTAATATGTTATTATTATTATCAATTTTTAACACCTATTTCATCCATTTCTACTCTTCTTTATCATGTCATTTATCATAATTTATCATATAATTCCATTTTATAATTATTTATGCTCTTATGGATAAATATTATTTCTTCTCCTTTATTTTTAATAAATTGATGATTATGCATGATTTTACCAATTATGGTTTATTAATAAATTTGTTGTAACATCACTCACCATTTTAGCCTCCAGGTTATTTTCCAGATTGCAAAGTTGATCTCCAGCTCATCATTAAATATGCCAACTCAGAAATTCGGTGGAATAAGAAGTGACAGTTTTTCATTGGACGTATTGGGCAAATGGAGAAGAATCTGGAAAATCTGAAACATGGGTTTTGTCTAGAACAGACCAAATTAATTTTTTTAAAAACAGTTTGCCCAAATTCAGCCTTTATTGAGAGAAACAGAAGGTTCTCTGAGGACGATTTTCCCAGATTCGTTGTTACGACCATTTTCCAAATTATGTCAATTGCAATACCAAATTCGACTTGTTCTTTTTGAATGATTGATGGAAATATATTTTCTTGCTGATCAAGTTGTTGGGAACAATCCAATTTTGTTATGAGGGATCACATTTACTATTTACTTTCTCCTCTTTTTGGTTATAAAAGGAGACGTTTGTAAAAGAAAGAGGAATCATTGTTGCTTTTCGAATTGTAAACTTATCACAAACTGCGTTGTTGAAAAATACGATTACATTGTAATGCTGCTCCATTTTAATGATTAATTGAAGTTGTTGTTTCCATTCACATCATCTGAAGTAGCTTGAGAAGTACCTGCTGGTGGTTAAGGGTCCAACCCCTGGTAGTGTGAACTGCTCCTCTATGTTATATTTCTGATTCTTGCAGAGTGTGATCGATTTGATAAATGCCTGTTACTGTGAGTTCATTTCATTAGCTATTTATCATATTAGTGTATTTATGTATTACGCGTTCTGTTTATGAGTTATTTCATTATCGTGTGATTTGAATCTTATTTGTTATAGTGTGGGTTATTTGAGACAGCATATTGCATTACTTAGATCATCCGTAAGAGTCGAATTATCGCTATTGGATTCTCGGAAGTGATATTGGTTTTGTCTTAATTGCTTCACAGTCCCCTGTTTTATACTTTACTGTTTCAATATTTTATGAAATCGTTTTATTGCATAAGCTGTGATTGAACCGCGTTGCCGTTCTCTTCCACCATAACAAGATTACTATCCTATGCATCTTATATTGTTATGCTATTCATTTCAAGTATAAAGATTCGTTGTTCATGTCGGATTTTGATGTTCATTTCTATTAAATAGATTTGTTGTTCATTACTACTAAATAAGCTTCGTTTTTCATCTCTTTCTTGCAAGTATTTGGTTTTGCTTTAGAATATTATTGCAGTGAGCGTGTTTATTCCATTTCCATTAGCAACATTATTGATTTAATTCAGTTATCATTTCCAATTAGTTGTTTTGGTGTGGAGTGCAAGATCAAAAACTGTAAAGAACATTGGCTATTGTTGTCAAAGCTCTCAGATTGAGGATCTTATTTATTCTTGATTAGTTTACATCAGTTAAAAGAGGAATGAGTTATTGCTACTGTATCCTCAACTGATAATTACTGTTACTTTGCTAAATGAATGATTTAGTTTTAGAGCATTGAGTTTCTTTTAGTTGCAAGTGGGATTTATTAAAAGCATTCGTTTATTCTTGTATTTGAAGGATCTATACTACATTTTAAGAAACATTACTCTCTGGGATTATAGCGTGCACATATTGTGTACACTCTTGAAATAAGAGGACTTTCCTGGATTGATAATTAATGTGGGATAAATAGGAGTTTTAAAAGGCACCTTTTAGCACCCAACACTTGACCAAATCTACAACGTTGTCTAGATACAATGTACCTCATGAAGGGACAACGCAATTCTAGAAGGAGGCCCCTCATGTGAAAGGTGATAACTCATCAAGGTGGTTTAGGGTTTGCAAAGGCTTTCATCTTATAAAAGGAAGGGGAAGGAAGCAAGAGAATGTTGTTGATTGTCTATATTTCTGAGTACCTTTTCTATTTAGACAAATACCATTCTCTACTGTTCAGTGGAGAATAGTGCTGCTTAGCACTTGGAGTTCCTATGCAGGGATTTCACCTCTTCCATTGAGGATTATTGGAGGAGTCTTGCTGATTTCATCCACTATTAGGCATTTGGCCAAGCTCTAATTCCAACTGCAACACAGATCCAGTGAGGTTTTGGTTGCTTTTGTAGGCTGCAACAAGTGGAACACTAGATCTGTTTAGATCTAGCTTGTATTGGTGCCTCTTCTCAGTGAGTGTGTCTTTTAACCTCCTGGAAGAGTGCATCAATTGTTTAAGCTTCAAATTTGTATCTTGGCATCATGCCAACCTAGTTATTCAAGCTACAACACAGTTTCCCTTGAGGGACTGCGTTATTTTCAGTGGAGGTTTTGCAAGGTGTTTTGATCCCATTTTTTATGAGAGATCTCTGGTGCTGGGCGTTGCCTTTCACTTTGGTGATCCATGGATTAACTTGCTAATCCATGTTCTGTATAGATCTGATTTGTTTTAATATAAATTCATCTTCAGAAATTTCTAAATAATATTGCAGATCTGCAACTTAAAACTCAGATCTACTCTTTGTATTGCATGATTTGGTCAAAACCCCAAGGGGATCTTGTAATAGAGCCTTTCTAGTGTATAGATATGAAATGGATTTGATCATTTGTACATAGATCTATTCTAGATCTGAAGTGTAACATTCAACTGATGTAGCTCCATAAAATAATGTTGTTAAGCCATTTTACAGTTTATACATATGTTGCAGCCTTCTTTTCTGAATATTTCCTTCTCTCTTGTCTTCTGTATTCTACTGTATAATGTAAGAGCATCATTGTAAATATGATTTTCTGATGTATATTCAAAAGTTGATCTTATTTGATGGCCTCCTGCCCATGATTTCCAAGACTGTGTTATTTCTGAAGCAGTTTCTTGTGCATAGCTGCAGCCCCTCTTGTAGGGTGTTTTTCAACTAGATTAGGTGGTGGGAGATCTGTTTACCACACCTAGTTTGATTTGTTTTTGCTCCCCTTTTGGATCTAGACTCCAGATCTACTGATCTAAGGGATCCTAGGTCTACAAACTCATTTCTGTGCATATATCTCCCAAAAGTGCGTTATTTCAACAGGCTTGTTGTGCAATCCCAATTTTGGGATATTACAGTGGTATTAGAGCTCCTTTCTTGGCACAACCTGTGCTTTCATTGGAGAACCACAACCATGTTGCATTCAGAAGAAGATGAGCCTCTTACTGAGAGGGAGAAGAGGTATCAGAATATAATTCATAAGAAGTTTGATTACACCATTGATGATCAAGACAAGGGTAAAGCCCCTGAAACTGCAAGTGATAAAGAAGGAGAAGAGTTTGCAAGAACTATTTTGGTGGCCATGAAAGATCTTGCTAGAGAGATCAAAGAGATGAGAATGGACAGGATGAGGGAATCTCTTGGGAGATTTCATCCTGGGGAAAGCTCTGGCATGTCTCACCACTGGATTGGTCAACCAGTGAACCAACCACAAGCTCCACAAGCTCCACAATGCTCTACTATGCCTACCTTCTTGGCTATGGAGAATGAAGGACCATAAGAGGAAGCATCCCTTGAGGAATAATTTGTGGAATATGAATCTCAAAATCAGAGATTCAAGGACCACTTGAGTTTCCAAGAGTTTTGTCACCTCAAGGACAAAAGAAGACCAAGGCATCAGTATAGAGATGGTGGATTCTTCCATAATCATGATAGGCATCACTCTATGGGCAGATTATTTTTGTCCAATTTTGATGGGTCATCCACCAGTTCTGCCAAGGCATGGGTAGAAAAGTGGGACATCTACTTTCAGTTGAACAAAGTCCCCGAGATTGAAGCCATCAAGATTGCAGTGCTGCACTTTGAAGGTGAAGCACACAATTGGTGGTTCCATGTGTTGTCTACATTGGGCCATGACAATGTGACTGCCTACTCTGAATTCACTGGAAGACTGGTGGATAGGTTTGACGGAAAGGATCTAGAATCACCTTTCATGAGCCTTGCAAAGTTAAAGCAATCGGGAAATGCAGAAAATTATATCTCTGATTTTCTGAGATTATCTGTTATGGTTCCTGATCTGTTTGTAGCAAGGAGGGTGTACATGTTCATCGATGGCTTGGATGAACCTTTGCATGGGTTGGTTAAATCTACCAAATCCATCACTTTGAATGATGCCATTGAGAGGGCTAGAGACCTCCAAGATTCTTTGCCAAAAGCAAAGGCAACTTTCCAGAGCAAGGCCCCTCACCTTTCTAAAGGGAAGGAAGAAAAAGCTGCTCCTTCCAAGGAGAGCTCATTCAAGAAGCCTCTTGATATTGAAGTCAGGAGGGAGCTGAGGAAGAAGAGACTATGTTTCACTTGCCAAGAGTCATGGGCACCTGGACATAGATGTGCTGTTGGGAAAGCACACTACATAGAAGTCTTCTCAGACTTGGAGGAGGAAGATGAAGATGATGAACCAAGGAGGGGTCACAACGCTGATAATTTTGAGGGAGATCCAACACCATCTAGAGATGGGGATGGAGCCTTTGCTCCAATAGGAGGAACTCTTGCATCTTTGAGAGGAGTGCCTAAGTACTTGACCCTAAGAGTACAAGGTTCAATCATGAATCAGAGGGTATCTGTACTGATTGATAGTGGGGAAACCCACAACTTTTTTGATGCTCATCTTGTGCAGAGGAGAGCAATCCCCACTGATAATTTTGAGGAATTCTCTGTTTTGTTCCCAGGAGACAGGACAATGCAATGCATGCAATATGTCCCATCACTCTCAGTCACTATGGGGTCCTACACTTTGGTGGATCACTTTTTTGTAGTTGACATACCAGACACCAATATAATTTTGGGTGTCCAGTGGTTGATTACATTGGGGAAAGTCACCACTGATTGGAAAGATTTGTAGATGGAGTGGGTGGACATGAAGAGTGGTAAACCCCAAATTATCCAAGGCATGCATACTTATCCCTCACCAAGAACTTCCACCCAAACAACAGAGATGGATTTGCGTAGTGGAAGCAAGGATCTCACAGTCCCTTCTCTTATGTTCATGAGAATTCTGTAAGGGACATTCCTATCTAGTGGAAAACCACTTGGGAGGCCACCAGATTCAGATCTTGTGGGGGAGGCCTCACAAAGTGCTGCTCCAAATCTAGATCTAGGAGGGATTGGAGCAATGGGAGACCAAGCTACAACGCTGGAGGGCTTAGGACAGCTCAAGAGTGAGGGGAATCTTCTCCCTGCATCACTATCACCCTCTCTCTTTTCTAGATCTGCGCTGTGGGAGAAGGAGAATGGGAGGATCAGCCTTCCAACACACAACTTTGGCATGGGAGATGTCAGAGAAGAGATTAGCAACATGAAAAACACTTCCATGGATGTATCATCAGCACTGCCATTATTGAACAGTGTGCATTTGTATTGAAAATCTCAACTGCTTGTAGAGTATTCCAAATATCTCCACACATGTATGATACTAGATGACATGCAGCAAGAAGAGGGCTACTTAGTCCAAGGGGGAGTCATCTATCATCATGGTAGGGTATTCTTGGCTAGAGCTTCCAAGATCAAGCAGAAGATACTATAAGGGGCACACAAATAATTCCTTCTCAGCCATATGCATTCAACGAAGATGTATACCCTGATCATGAGGAGCTTTGATTGGGAAGGCTTGAGAGAGGAACTGCATTAGCACTTTCAAGAGTGCATAAGCTATGTGGTGTTGGGACAACCAATGGAATCTATGCAAGAGTCATTTCAGCGATTTCTTCCTTCTTTTGAGAGAGGGGGAATGCCCATGCACAACTCCATGTGT
This sequence comes from Pinus albicaulis, assembly GCA_034641835.2. Taxonomy (NCBI): domain Eukaryota; kingdom Viridiplantae; phylum Streptophyta; class Pinopsida; order Pinales; family Pinaceae; genus Pinus; species Pinus albicaulis. The sequence continues at coordinate 281,700,945 of CM076573.1, forward strand.
ATGAGGAACTTTGATGGTAAAAGATATGATCATGTAGAGCAAACTTTATTTTCTGATTTGTCACACTCTTTTACCATGCAGGACATGACTCCTAAAGGGAGTGAGAGATCATGTGGATCTCATGGCTGGTGGTGGGCCAATAGAAATTTTGAACTTGGCCACTCCCTTGTTGTGCAAAGGGAGATTCCTTTTCATGATGGGTGCTTTCCAAAGGCACCAAACATATCTGACATCTTCAGCCATGTTAAGGTATCTCGTGCAGAAAATGTGTGGTGGGAATGCCACTTTCCACACCTTGATCTAATGCAGGCAGGAGATGCACTGCGTTGGCATCACATGTGGGATTTTGACCCACCTCCCCAAGCTCAGATTTTTGTTTGCATATATGTAGTCTTGTTTCCACACTTGGATGATATAGTTGTACTGTTTATGGGATTGTATGGAGGGAGGATGGGCAGTTTGTATGTACCACATGGAATGGAACTTCTCCCTGTACCTCATGCTACATGTTTTAGATGGAGAATTGCTCCAGCATGCTTATTTCTGTTGAATTCTTCACTCCTGGTGGGATGGAATATGCACATCTTATGTCGACCCTGGAGGAACAATTCATGATGTATTGGCTTGATGAACACTTGGATTATGATGATGACTTGATCATTGATGGTAACATCAATGGAGGAGGGGAAGTACTATAGCTCTCACCCTATCAGTTGCTTGAGGACAAGCAAAATTTTGGAGGGGAGGACTGTAATATTCCTACTTAGCCTAAGCTAAGAGGAATATGCAATTTTGTCACATTTTCTGTTGCATGAATAAATGAATAAAGGAGGACATGTAAAACTCCTAAAAGAATGGATAAATCAATGCCCATATGAACATGGATAAATCTAGGCCATGTAAACAAATCACTTGCAGTTGTGAAAGGGGTTTGAGCTATGATACTGGGTCAACCTTGACTAAATCTACAACGCTATCTAGATACAATGTACCTCATGAAGGGACAACATAGTTCTAGAAGGAGGCCCCTCATGTGAAAGGAGCTAATTCATCAAGGTGGTTTAGGGTTTGCAAAGGCTTTCATCTTATAAAAGGAAGGGGAAGGCAACAAGAGAAGGTTGTTGATTGTCTATATTTCTGAGTATCTTGTCTGTTTAGACAAATACCATTCTCTACTGTTCAGTGGAGAATAGTGCTACTTAGCACTTGGAGTTCCTATGCAGGGATTTCACCTCTTCCATTGAGGATTCTTGGAGGAGTCTTGTTGATTTCATCCACTATCAGGCATTTGGCCAAGCTCTACTTCCAACTGCGACGCAGATCCAGTGAGGGTTTGGTTGCTTTTGTAGGCTGCAACAAGTGGAACACTAGATCTGTTCAGACCTAGCTTGTATTGGTGCCTCTTCTCAGTGAGTGTGTCTTTTAATCTCCTGGAAGAGTGCATTAGTTGTTTGAGCTTCAGATTTGTATCTTGGCATCAGGCCAACCCAGTTATTCAAGCTACAACGCAGTTTCCCTTGAGGGACTACGTTATTTTCAGTGGAGGTTTTGCAGGGTGTTTTGATCCCATTTTTTATGAGATATATCTGGTGTTGGGATTTTCCTTTCACTTTGGTGATCCATGGATTAGCTTGCTGATACATGTTCTGTATAGATCTGATCTATTTTAATGTAAGGTCATCTTCATAAATTTCTGAATAATATTGCAGATCTGCAACTTAAAACTCAGATCTACTCTTTGTATTACATGATTTGGTCAAAACCCCAAGGGGATCCTGTAATAGAGCCTTTCTAGTGTACAGATCTGAAATGGATCTGATATTTTGTACATAGATCTGTTTTAGATCTGAAGTGTAACATTCAGCTGCAGCTCCATAAAATAACGTTGTTAAGCCATTTTACAGTTTATACATATGTTGCAACCTTCTTTTCTGAATATTTCCTTCTCTCTCATCTTCCGTATTCTACTGTATAATGTAAGAGCATCATTGTAAATCTGATTTGCTGCTGTATATTCAAAATTTGATCTTATTTGATGGCCTCTTGCCCATGCTTTCCAAGACTGCGTTATTTCTGAAGCAGTTTCTTGTGCATTGCTGCAGCCACAAGGGTGTCACTCAATTAACCTATGGCATAGCACGTGCGTTCGTGGCATACTAAACAATACCTTTAATTTGACTACATATTGGAAAATACCTCTAAAAATCACTTTATTTAACCCCCTACCAATACTAACCCATTGCATTTTCCCAATTTAAAAAACCCCTGCTTTCACTATATATTGTAGGTATCTGTTTTTTCATTAACATTTTTTACACCCCTTTATATTTATATCCTTAACATAATGACATGATGCCTCTCTTATGACCTCACACGAATTCTACAATTCAAATTTCTTCTTGTGATATACATAAGAGATGCATATTAGTATTCCCACAATGTGATTACTCAATCCACACTCAAGCACATCTTACTATGATTTGTGGCATTTAATGGTCTAAGGCATACAAAGATCAACCATTTTTTAGGAAGATTGACTATGTGCATGCATATAAAATAACATATAAATTGATCTATATGATGATGAAAAATCAATTGATCAATCTTTATGAATATGTTTGCACCAAATAAGGTGTTCAATCACAAGTCTAGACCCTCTTCCCCTTGAAAGCTTCTTGTTCAAAAATCCAACTACAACCTCATGTACTCAAACTAGTGTCTTATCAAGGTGGAACAACAAAAGTTACAATTTCGAAGAGTTATATAGAGAAGAAAAGGCAAGGTGAGGATGAGTTATGAGACCCTCCCTTTTCTTTAATGAAAAAAAAACACTGTTCTCTGTTGTTTTTAATTTAAGTGTTTTAATGAGAGCCCCATGGTATATTTTATTAAGACAAGAATACTTTGTACCTAGTAGTACAAGAATACTACAAGTACATGAATACAACACCACATATTGGTGCGTATTGTGACCATCCGGGTATGATAAGGCCCTCCTTAAAAGGCAATTTAGTGTGGATTTCCCATAAAAAGTGTTTTTTTCTTTTAGAAAGAATGCATAAAAATAAAAGGAGAAGGTGGGTTGAAGATCTAAAACTCTAGCCTATCATTTTCTAGGTGCAAGGAAAAAGTGTATAAATCATGCTTGGGGGCTCTTCATCTGATGTGGGGTGTATGATATGTTAATAACCCTTGGTTGTGCCATGATGGATATTCACACTCAAGATAGATTTCTTAAGGGAATTTCTAGACCTTGTCTTGATGCTTATATGGTACACTTCCTTAGATCATTGGAGATGTTGACTGCACAAATATTTTCATGGAATGTTTTGACACCTAAAATGAGCCTTGGGTGCATGTTTCATAGAAAAATAAATATCACCTCTTGAAATCCTCTCACTTTTGGTTTTTTGTTCCCAACAAAAAAGGGGCATCTGTATCACCTGCCTATGATCTACAAATAAATCACTGAGAATGAACTATGCCAAAAAGTAAAATAAACAAGGAAAATAGTAATAATATTTGGGAAGGATCCAACAATAGGTGTTTTCCATTGGGTCTTGAAGTCAAATAAGAGATAGAGAATTCCAGTGAGGCATATATGTTAGATGAATCTCACTACGTAACACTATTTTGAACCCTACAACATATGCCTAGACACAACCCTACTCTTATTGTTTAAACCTAATCAGAGGAAAGTTATTACCTTACCAATCTTTGTGGTCAAGGACCACTAGGAAAATTCATAATAATCTTAGTGAAACCAGGTGTTTGGTCTCAATCTAGTCTTCTAAACTGAGCTCATTTAATTGTCAACCAGGGTTGGTAAACTGCTGAAGTGAAATGTACTGTATGTACCTAGGTGCTTGTTTCCTAATGCGTTGTGTGTAGTGTTTTGTGATGTTTTTGGTCTTTTGGTGATTTTATGTTCACAAGGAAAATGCCTAGAAAACTAATGGAAAGGAGCTGGTGGTCAAAAACAGAGTTAAGCCTAATTGATGGAATGACAAATGGTAAATGCAATTGGAAACACTGAAGCAGAATCAAATCTAAATTATGACAAAGTAAAAGCAAAGCTTGATAATGACTTTTAAGTAAATGATTCAAAACACAAACTAAACTTGAAAAATGATCACTAAGTATGCAAATCCTCTAACTAAACAGTTAAACAACTAATCTTACAATGATGCAACATTTTGTCCTTAATTAGAGATTTGAAACAGATTTGGAGGAAAAACATTGATACCATCCTAAGATCTTCTTTTTCTAAAACTAATTCCTATCTCTATTCTGCAATTCAATTGAATGTCACAAAACCTTCACTCAAAAGTTATTGATTTCTTTTCAAAGTAGGCTTTTGAGGGAGGATTCTGTTTATGAAATGATAAGGAAATTGCAGAGATACTTCAGGCCTTATAGTGATGTTGTCTTCTGTTCATATGGTTATGGATCAATTGTAGATTTTAGAACAAGAAGATGTTTGTGAATAATGAAGGCTGTCTTATTAATCTTAACAACTGAAGTAATCTATTGTGCAGTGGATGACAATCTGAATGTGAAGTGCAAGTGCAATGAGTTAATCTAAGAATGAACTTAAGATGCCACTAATCTAAAACAATGTTGAACTACAAGTCATCATCAAACTCAAAACAAAGTAACTGAACATGAGTTAAGTGCAATTAAACTCCGGAGCATCCTAACTAAGCTACCATGCCTTATTCTATGAAATTATACAGTCTATTTGTCCATCATTATTGATATTTTGGAAGAATTTCTTCTTTTGGAAGAGCTAGAACAATTCTGACTGTGTAATTGAGTGCAAATGCAAATATAAAGGACTGAAAGCAATGAAAAACTAAGATATCATATCCATATCCTACTCGTCATTATGATGTTTTGGGCAAGCGTTTAAGAGCAAGAACGGAGATGATACTTAGTACAAACACACAACTAAATCATTCATTATCACGGTCATGTCTTGGACTCTTAAGAATTTGTTGGAAGAGTTTCTTCTTGTGGAAGAGTGATTGGAACAAGTGTAACTGTGATGATGAACAATGAAAACTACAACTAAATCCTACAGTACTATAGCCATTTCCCATTCATCATTATAATCTATTGGAAGAGCTTCTTCTTGTGGAAGAGTTAGAATGAGTATAACTACAACAGCTAATTAAAACAATTATGAATTCAACTTCAAATCCTACAGTACTATAACCATTTTCCATTCACCATTATAATATTTTGGAAGAGCTTCTTCTTGTGGAAGAGTTAGAATGAAGATGACTACAGTAGTTAATTAAAACAACTACGAATTCAACTCTAAAAATGTAAAGGCAGCTAGAATACTTATCTAATTTATGCAAATAAAATCCGTGCAAGAGGCAGGGGCCCTCTACCACCTGACGGAATTCAACTCCAAATTAAATCAACGCCTTCACAATAACACTGTCTGCTTCATTAAAGATGAAAGAACTTGAACATAACAATCTGCGTCTTCAGAAATGTAGCACAGAGTCTAAACAAAATCTAGCATAAAATCTAACATCAAATCTAACATAGCTCTCGGTTTCCCAAGTGTTTATAAAGCAAATGCACATAACAAGACTTGCAAAAATTCAGGAACACTGTCTTTCCTTATCGGAATCACGTTAGGACTCTTGAAATGGCTGCGTGAAGAGGAAAAAGACATCTGGACTGAGACAGTCCCAATAGAAGTCTGCTTTCCTAAATGTGTTCCCACGTTCCAAAACCGTACCCAGAATTCGTTTCTTCTTCCATAATGAGCAACGAACCATGTAGACATGACGTGGATTCTGCCCATATGCGGTTTTTCTCAAGAGGCCACCTGGAACATACTCAAATGTGAAGACAGCTGCAGAATCGCCGGTTAGCTACAAAATGTCTGCATTCTGCAGCTAGTTCCGGTCAAAATGCTTTACAATGGAAAAAATCACAAAACTTAGCAAGTTAGTCATGTAAATCATTCTAAAAGTAATTTTAACCATATTCATTGATCAATTGGGTCTAGGATAGCAATGGAAAAGGGAAAATGAGGTAAAATGAGATGAAAGAAAGCACAATTTTGAGGCTCAACATACCCCCACTGCTGTCTCTTTGCATGTCCTCATGCAAATTATCCTATGAACTCAGAGGCTTCTACAAGGACATCTAATCCTCTCCTTCTCCTTTGTCTGGAAGCTAGAGATCTTCTGGGTTTTCTGATAACAAGTTTGAACCTTAGGTTGGTGAGTGCCCTGATTAGCTTTTTGTTCCTTATCTTCAACTTCTCATTGGTCTTCTCCACTTTGTCTATATTCAGGGATAAGGTTGAGTTCATATCAGTTTTGAGCTTGACTTGATCCTTGAGAATTTCATTCTCATTTTTGATGTGTCTATTCAGTAATTCCAACTCATACCTTTCCCTCCTTAATATATCTATTTCAGACAGTGGAGGACTGGGGGTTCTCTCTCTGCTTTCTGAAGCTCTCCTCTCCAAAGTTTCCACATAGTCATAAATTTCTTGTTGAGCAGGGTCAATTTCAGGGGTTCCTTCATAAAAATCCTCTTCAACATCCTCTTCAATGGATGTTTCTTCATCTTCTATATTGATTACCCCTGTTTGTTTGATTAGTGTTTTCTTCAGTTTCCCCTTTAGTCTGTGGCTTCTTCTAGGCTAAGAAGATCCCTCTCCTTTCTCCATGGCAGATTTCTTGATTACCTTTTCTTCCTTAAGTTGTCTCTTGATTTGAGTCAACTTTTCTAAAATGATTTCCTCACTGCTCTCTTGGACTGTTTTGTCAATTTCAACTTCTGAAGCCCTCCATTTTCTACTTCTTTTTGTAGGCTTTGGTTCAGGTGATGGTTCTTTTGCTTCTTCAAAATGATTTCTTATTAAGAAATCATCCCATGTATCATTTGTCTTAGCTAGATGATGTTCAATCAAAATTTTAACCAAACCATGATGATATAGGGTTGTCTCTAAAAATTGAACCCTTCTTTGAACACAGGCAGCCATCTTTTTCAGACTTTGAAGTAAGAAATATGGTAGGTTTAAGTCTTCCCCCAGAAAATGCATCATTAGTCTAATGTGGTAGACATAAAATGTTCCATATCTACCCTCACATGTAATAAATTTTTGCAGAAGAAGTAGTATGTTTCTCCATTTATTTTTCAATGCAGAACTGGGAATTCCTTTCTTAAATACAGTAACATCCATACCTGGTGATTTTAAAATTTGTTTCCGGGAGTCATTGTGGAATTCTCTATTTTTGAACCATCTCTCTCCAGTTCTGAGCAACCCTGTAGCCTCTGCAATGAAAACTTCAGTGACAGTAAATTTGACATCTCCTACTTCAACTTCGGTTCCTTGAAATGATCTTGCAAATGTTTTAGTGACTTCCTTGTGGAAGCCATTAAATTTCTCCAAAAATTGAAGCCATCCTATTTGTTGTAACATTTATTTGCATTGAGGGTAGCCTTCTAAATATTTTGAACCCACTGGTTCAGTTCTTACAATGAAACCCATGATTGCTTCTTCAATGTTCAAATTAACACTCTTCTACCCACAAAAACAATGACTTTCACCTTCGAATTGAAATGGCTTCAAGTTCTAAATGAAAATAGATCCAAACTTCACAATGACATACCTCTGATTGATAATGACAAATGTCTTCAAATTTCGGAAGGATATACCTCTGTTGTCAATTGAACTTTGAACTGATATGCTTCTATTTGACAGTGACAAATGGCTTCAAATTTCCCACACTACCATGCCTCTGTTTCTCGGTGACAAATAGTTTTAAATTCCCATACTGCTATATCTCTGTCTCTTGGTCACAACTAGCTTCAACCTCTTCACTACAATACTTCTGGCTCTTGGTAGCAAATGGTTTCGAATTCAACACTGCAACACCTCTGTCTCCTAGTGACAAAAGACTTCAAACTCCACACTGCTACACTTCTGTGTTTATAGTGAAAATGTTCAATCTCTGCCCACGGAATCAAGTGGCTTCTAATTCTCACGCTGCTATACCTCTGAATTTACCCTTTTGCTCTGCATTTACAATGCTCAATGCTATTCAAACTGATGTTCTTTGGCTCTGCTCTCGGTGATAAGAATATCTCTGTCTACGGAATGAAATGCCGGCTACAGAATGGAGTGATGGCAGTGGTCACGGAATGAAGTAGTGGAGTGAGGTGGAGGGAATGAATTAATGATTGAAGAGACGGTGGAGATTTTTACAACGGCACAGAGAATCATCATTGAATGATTTGGTTAAGAGACGTGAAGATTTCAAATACCTCTGCCATTTTAACCGCTTAAATGATATCGGACATGAAATTTGAAATGGGAGATTTTAATCCAAAGTCTGTGGAGGGTTTATTGGTCTTGATCAATAAAAATAATTAAAACAACCTTTTCGAACAATCCATAACTAAAACTATGCTAAACTTTTATGAAATGCCATTATAATTTAAACTTGTTACCTCTGCCTTTCATTTGATTTTTTGTAGTCTTTGCCTTCTTGTTCACCTTTGGAAGAGTCTTCATTATCCTTCTTTGATGCTTTTGATTCATGGATACATTGGGTCACTTTGTTGCAATTATAATGTCTGCTGATTGATGCCTTCAGGGTTTGTAGCTGCGGAAAGACTGTCTGGCTGCAGAAAGGCTGATCAGCTGCAGAATGTCTACTGAGCTGCAGAATGTTCCTGTAGAGCATTTTAATCATGAAAATGAAGTGTTTTTGGAATATGGGTGAAATGTTATATGGTATGAATGAGGATGGATGATGGATTATGATATGTATGAAGTGGATGATGAAATGGAATGGATTCAGCTCATGAAATTTAGTGAAAGAACATAAGAACTGTACTGCAATTCATGACATGTTTTATTCACTTACAGCAAGACATCAAATTTGTATTTTGTCATGAAAATGAAATGGATGGAGGATGGAATGAGATGAATGAAATGTGGAATGGAGTGAAATATGAATGATGGAATGAAATGGAGTATGGATGAATAAGTAAATGGAGTGAAATGAAATGAGATGGATCATAAGCACTATGGATTTGAACTTATGATTTTTGTAACAACTGCTTGTAAAAACAAAAATGGGAAAAGTTAGAGTGCCAGAGAGACTCTGATTTTCACCCTATCTTTTCTGTATAAACATGCCAATCCATGATTGGTTTTCATGTTTATACCTTTATTTTATTTTATTTTATTTTATTTATTTATTTTATTTTATTTATTTTTTATTTTATTTTTTTAAAAGAAATTCTTCAGAAAATTTAATCAAGTTGATGAAGAAGAGAGACTCTTCTTCATTAGCTTCACATCATTGCTTTCTTGAAACTTCTTGACAAACTCTTCTCTTGAGAGTGGCTTGTGGTATAGCTTCAGTCTATGACCATTCACAAGAAAAGTGACCTCTTCTTCATCTATAGTTCTGAATTTTACTACCCCATTATCAAAAATTCGAACAATTTCATATGGCCCAAGCCAATGTGTCTGAAATTTCCCTTGAAAATCCTTGAATTTTGAATCAAACAAGAGAGCCCAATCACCCTCTTTGAATTTCTTCTCCTTGATGTACTTGTCATGCCATCTAGCCCTTTGTTGTTGGACTAGACTTGTTTTCTGAACTGCATCTTGTCTGATCTCATCCAATTCATTAATTTGCTCCAGTCTATGCTTTTGTGCCTCCGTTAGATCAAGTCCTAGCTGAATTGCCATCTTGAAGGTTTGAATTTGGAACTCTATGGGAAACAAAACTTGCTTTCCATAAACAAGCTCATAAGGAGTATGGCCTGTTGTGTTTCTCCATGTAGTTCTATAGGCCCACAAGGCTTCAAGAAGCCTATCTACCCAATCTCTTCTATGTAAATGAACAGTCTTCGTTAGGATTCCTTCAATGACCTTATTAGTAGATTCCACTTGACCATTTGCTTGTGGATGATAAGGAGTAGATTTTCTATGTCTGATTTTGTACTTCTCCATTATTTGCTCCACTAGCCTTCATGTAAATTGAGCTCCTTGATCTGTAACAATTTCCCTTGGGACACCAAAACGAGTAAAACTATCCTCAAAAAGAAAATTAACTACAGATGATTCATTAGCAACAAGTAATGGTTTAGCTCCTACCCATTTAGTAACATAATCAGTGAAAACTAATATATATTTCTTTTGTCTTGATGGAGGACTAATAGGTCCTACAAAATCCAAAGCCCATTTTTCAAAATGTTCAATGTGTACCTGAGGTTGTAATGGCATCTCACCTGAAGGAGAAGGTTTCCCTACCCTTTGGCATCTGTCACACCTTTTGACATACTCTTTAGCATCTTTAAACAAGGATGGCCAATAATATCCCAAATTAAGGATCTTATAGGCTGTCCTCTTATCTGCAAAGTGTACGCCACAAGGCTCATCATGACATGCCTTGAGAATCTCAGGCATTTCATCTTCACGAACACACCTTCTTATGATCAAATCTGGACCTGTCTTGTACAACTCATTAGCGACCCATGAATAATTTGCACTATCATTAATGATTTTTCTTTTATCCCTTGCATTCATAATTGAAGGAAATTTTCCTGAAACTAAATAATTAGCAATATCAGCAAACCATGGAGTTTGAGTAGAGATTGCAAAAAGATATTCATTAGGAAATTGATCTTCAACCGGAGTGTCATCTTTGATATTTTGGATTCTAGACAGGAAATCAGCCACAGTGTTTTGTTTTCCAGGCCTATCTAAAATAGTAATGTTGAGTTCTTGCAATAGTAACAACCATCTTATAACTCTGCCATTAGTGATTGATTTGTTCATTAAGTATCTAATTGCAGAATGATCAGTGTGAACAAAAGTTTCATATCCTTTTATATAGTGTCTAAATTTGTTTATGGCATGAACAACAGCTAAAAACTCTTTTTCAGTTACAGTATAGTTTAACTCTGCAGGAGTCAAATTTTTACTGATATAATAAATGGCATAGGGAATTAAATCTTTTTGTCCCAATACTGCTCCTAGAGCTGTATCGGAAGCATCTGTCGAGATATGAAAAGGTAACTTCCAATTAGGTCCCCTTAATATAGGTGCTTCAGAAATTTTGGTTTTCAGGGTTTCAAAAGCTAACTGGCAATCATAAGTCCACTTGAATTCACAATCTTTGGTGAGTAATTTAAAGAGTGGAGATGCTATTTTGGTGAAGTTTTCTATAAATCTCCGATAATACCCTGTAAATCCTAGAAAACTTCTAACATCTCTTTGACAACTTGGAATGGATAGGTTAGAAATGACTTCAACTTTCGCCTCATCAACTCTAATCCCATCCCCTGAAATATGGTGCCCTAAAACAATACCTTCAGTGAACATCATAAAACATTTTTCATGACTAAGTGAAAGGTTTGCTTCTTGGCATCTTTTTAAGACTTTTTCCAAGTTTTCTAAAGCCTCTTCAAATGTATCCCCATAAACTGTGAAATCATCCATGTACACCTCTACACAGTCATGTATTAGATCCGAAAAAATTCCTAATACTGCCCTTTGGAATGTTGCAGGTGCATTGCATAATCCAAATGGCAATACTCGGTAAGCATAGGTACCCCATGGATAGGTAAATGTGGTTTTATCTTAGTCTTCAAGTGCTACTTGGATTTGATTGTAACCACTAAACCCATCTAGGAATGAAAAGTACTTTTTGCCAGCTAGTGTATCTAATACTTGATCTATGAAAGGTAAAGGAAAATGGTCTTTAAGAGTAGCTTTATTCAGTTCTCGGTAGTCAACACACACCCTCCATTTTCCATTTTTCTTTGGCACAATCACCAAAGGAGAAACCCACTGACTATCTGAAATAGGATAGATGAAATTAACATTTAACAGTTTTTGCAATTCTTCCTTGACAATTTCCCTAAGATTTGGATTCATCCGTCTTTGAGGTTGTCTAATTGGTTTGCAATTTGCCTCTATATAGATATGATGAGTACAAGTCTTGGGACTTATCCCTTTCATGTCAGTGTATTCCCATGCATATGCAGAAGAATGTCTCTGTAATACTTTGACTAACTCTTCTTGTTGAGATTTTTCCAAGTTCTTGTTTATGTTCAAAGTTTTGCCTGGAAAAATTTCACTTGTAGAGCTACCAAATTTGTCCATCGAATGAAGAGACATCTGCCTAGATGACAAAAACTCAATATTGGATCCCTCCTGAAATGATTCATGTTTGTGTTCTGGAAAGGATTCAAAGTTTTCTAGAGTATTCAGAATTTGATTATCTTCACTAATTTCTGAAATTGTGAAGAGTGGTTGTAAATCTTCTTCATCCTCTATCCATTGAGTGTCATCTAGGTCTGTAATTGTCCCAGCAGGAGGATATAAAGTGAATCTCTTAGTTGAACTACCATCAGAAATATACATATCACCAGACCTACAATTGATAAAAGCATCAGCTGTAGCCAACCAAGGTCTTCCTAGTATAACAGGATGGCCTCCTAAATTATTCTTGGGAGTTAGGATCAAGAAATCCACAGGGTATTCCCAAGAATCTAGGGACACTGGAATGTCTTCTATTACCCCATCTGGTCTGATTACAGATCTATCTGCTAATTGTAATAGTGTGGGTGTAAAGAGAATATTAGGAAGTTTTAGTTTGTCCATGATTTGTCTACTCATGATATTTATTGCTGCTCCTAATTCAATGAGTGTGTTTTGAATTTCAATTCCATTGATGTGAATTTTGACAACTGGATTTCTTGGGTCAAGGTACTTTGGAATAGTAATCTTGCCCATCATAATGTCTGCTATTTGTCCTACTAGTTGAATTTTCTTGGTTTCTCTTATTCTTTTTCTTGTTGTCTTCATACTCAACTCCTTTATTTTTTTGGCTAAAATTGGGATTTCCTTGATGGCTTGCAATAATGGAATTTTAATGCAAACATTTTTTAATTCATCTAAGAAATCATAATTAGGCACCATGATTTGTTTCTCCACACCTCTATCAATTTGTAATCTTTCCGGAAAGGAAGGTATAGAAGTAGATGTGGATGGTTGCTCTAATACAGGAGTTGGATTTATTGGATCTTTTCGTTTTAGTTTTTCAATGTTTTGGTCTTGAAAGGATGTGTCTTCCTCAAGACTTTTATTCACCCGTAGGGAGTCTTCCTCAGAATTATCTTGTTCTTGTATGATCACAGAAGGTTTCCTCTTTTCAAGTATCTTTCCAGACCTAAGTTGAACATCACTAAGGTCTAGAGGAGTAATTAAATAAGTTGGAAAGTGTTGACCTTCTATCATGTATGTATTCTGAGGGTTCTTATTATTGGGGTTTGGTATGGGCTGAGCTGGAAATTGATTGGATTTTTGAGGGAATGGTAATGGAAGTGGTTGATTTTGATGAGATTGGTTCGGATGATGTTGTTGAGGATTTTGTTGAAGATTTTGAGGAAAATTTTGTTGAGGATTTTGAGGATAAAAATGTGGATATGGTGGATAGGATGGTGGATACTGATAATATGGAGAGTATCTTCCATAGGGACCTTGTAATCCTTGTGCCCAAGCTTGAGATTGATTTTGAAATTGGGGCCAAGGTTGCTGCCAAGAATTCCAAGGTGGAGGTTGATTATACATTTGATCATGGAATCCTTGTGTCTGGGGTCCCTGCCAAGGTCTTCTAGATACAAAGTTAAGAGATTCTGTGGAATCTGTAGGAGTTTCCTCCTGAAAGACAGCCTTGAGACCAGGAAGAGAAGGACAATTCTTGGTCTCATGTTTCTCAGAACAAATGACACAGGTATCTACAACTTTCACATCTAAAGGACACTCTCTCAAGGCATGTTTCTTTCTACATTTGGGACAAAAGATTGCCAAGGCATCAGATTCAGCCTTTTGCTTGTTTTGTATCTTGAGGGTGTCTATTTGTTCACTAAGACTCCCTAAGATGTCAGATTTAAAATCATCAAGCACGTGTCCTATTTCTGATCTACTTACTGTCCCAGAAGCAGATTTACTTGCCCTTGCAAGAGCGGGATCTCTTGGACCTTTGACAATTTTAGATTTCCCTCTTGAAAGGTTAATACATAACTCCGATATTTCAGGTAATGTGAGTTGTGATATATCCCCTTTTCCCATCATGTTAAGGATATCCAACCATTCATCCCTAATTGTTTTCAACAAAAGAGCTTTCAAGGTGTCCTGATCTAGGTTTTCCATTTTTGCCCTTTTTATGTTGTATTTAAATCTTTCCAACAAATCTTCTAAGTTTTCATCTTCTTTTTGTAACATCTTGAACACTTCTTCCTTATGATTAACCGGCATACAATAATCCAAGTATCTCTCTAGAAATGCTTGTTTCATATCTTTCCATGTTCTAATAGAACTACTGATTAGACTCATAAACCACTTCAATGCTGCTCCCTTCAAAGTTGAAGGAAATAATTTCAGTTTTTGAGCATCTTGTAAGTAGTCATAAGTTCTACACAACACTTCAAATTCGAATAAGAAAGTTTCAGGATCTTCAGTTTTAAGCCCATAGAAGTTCGGAAGGACAGAGGGTGAAATATTTTTCATGGTTGTATTGGTTTCTTCATCAAGTATAGGGAACCCAAAAGAGCTTCCTATTTATCTTCTATCTCTTCTTCCATATACACCTCTACCTCCTTCTCCTCTACCTCTACCTCTACCTCCAAATAGTGTGTTTTCCCCGTTAAAAACTCCTCCTCCTCCTCCTTCTGCCATGGTTGACTCTCTTGTGGAAGTGGAAAGATTTGTATCCCTACTAGGAGTCTTTAGATCTTCTTCTATGGCAGGTTCAGTGGATGAAGTGGAAGGTTTCTCTAATGGAATAGGTGACCTTAGATCTTCTAGAAGTCCAGGATCAGTAAAGGATGGAAGATTGATTTGAGTTGAAGGTGTACTAGGTCTGGATCTAGATGAAACAAGTGGTGTTCTAGAAATCAAAATTCTGCCTCTACTGCTTATAAATCTTCCCCTTGAATCTCTCTCCCTACGCATAAAATTGTTTTTGGATGCTAAGAAACAAAGGCTACCTAGTTTTCACTTCCCCGGCAACGGCGCCAAAATGTTTGGTCTCAATCTAGTCTTCTAAACTGAGCTCATTTAATTGTCAACCAGGGTTGGTAAACTGCTGAAGTGAAATGTACTGTATGTACCTAGGTGCTTGTTTCCTAATGCGTTGTGTGTAGTGTTTTGTGATGTTTTTGGTCTTTTGTGATGATTTATGATGTTTTTGGTCTTTTGGTGATTTTATGTTCACAATGAAAATGCCTAGAAAACTAATGGAAAGGAACTGGTGGTCAAAAATAGAGTTAAGCCTAATGGATGGAATGGAAAATGCAATTGAAAACACTGAAGCAGAATCTAAACTATGACTAAATAAAAGCAAAGCTTGATAATGACTTTCAAACAAATGATTCAAAACACAAACTAAACTTGAGAAATGATCACTAAGTATGCAAATCCTCTAACTAAACAGTTAAACAACTAATCTTACAATGATGCAACATTTTGTCCTTAATTAGAGATTTGAAACAGATTTGGAGGAAAAACATTGATACCATCCTAAGATCTTCTATTCTAAAACTAATTCCTATCTCTATTCTGCAATTCAATTGAATGTCACAAAACCTTCACTCAAAAGTTATTGATTTATTTTCAAAGTAGGCTTTTGAGGGAGGATTCTGTTTATGAAATGATAAGGAAATTGCAGAGATACTTCAGGCCTTATAGTGATGTTGTCTTCTGTTCATATGGTTATGGATCAATTGTAGATTTTAGAACAAGAAGATGTTTGTGAATAATGAAGGTTGTCTTGTTAATCTTAACAACTGAAGTAATCTATTGTGCAGTGGATGACAATCTGAATGTTAAGTGCAAGTGCAATGAGTTAATCTAAGAATGAACTTAAGATGCCACTAATCTAGAACAATGCTGAACTACAAGTCATCATCAAACTCAAAACAAAGTAACTGAACATAAGTTAAGTGCAATTAAACTCCGGAGCATCCTAACTAAGCTACCATGCCTTATTCTATGAAATTATACAGTCTATTTGTCCATCATTATTGATATTTTGGAAGAATTTCTTCTTTTGGAAGAGCTAGAACAATTCTGACTGTGTAATTGAGTGCAAATGCAAATATAAAGGACTGAAAGCAATGAAAAACTAAGATATCATATCCATATCCTACTCGTCATTATGATGTTTTGGGCAAGCGTTTAAGAGCAAGAACAGAGATGATACTTAGTACAAACACACAACTAAATCATTCATTATCACAGTCATGTCTTGGACTCTTAAGAATTTGTTGGAAGAGTTTCTTCTTGTGGAAGAGTGATTAGAACAAGTGTAACTGTGATGATGAACAATGAAAACTACAACTAAATCCTACAGTACTATAGCCATTTCCCATTCATCATTATAATCTGTTGGAAGAGCTTCTTCTTGTGGAAGAGTTAGAATGAGTATAACTACAGCAACTAATTAAAACAATTATGAATTCAACTTCAAATCCTACAGTACTATAACCATTTTCCATTCACCATTATAATATTTTGGAAGAGCTTCTTCTTGTGGAAGAGTTAGAATGAAGATGACTACAATAGTTAATTAAAACAACTAAGAATTCAACTCTAAAAACGTAAAGGCAGCTAGAATACATATCTAATTTATGCAAATAAAATCCGCGCAAGAGGCAGGGGCCCTCTACCACCTGACGGAATTCAACTCCAAATTAAATCAACACCTTCACAATAACACTGTCTACTTCATTAAAGATGAAAGAACTTGAACATAACACTCTGCGTCTTCATAAATGTAGCACAGAGTCTAAACAAAATCTAGCATAAAATCTAACATAGCTCTCGGTTTCCCAAGTGTTTATAAAGCAAATGCACATAACAAGACTTGCAACAATTCAAGAACACTGTCTTTCCTTATCGGAATCACGTTAGGACTCTTGAAATGGCTGCGTGAAGAGGAAAAAGACATCTGGACTGAGACAGTCCCAATAGAAGTCTGCTTTCCTAAATGTGTTCCCACGTTCCAAAACCGTACCCAGAATTCGTTTCTTCTTCCATAATGAGCAACGAACCATGTAGACATGACGTGGATTCTGCCCATATGCGGTTTTTCTCAAGAGGCCACCTGGAACATACTCAAATGTGAAGACAGCTGCAGAATCGCCGGTTAGCTACAAAATGTCTGCATTCTGCAGCTAGTTCCGGTCAAAATGCTTTACAATGGAAAAAATCACAAAACTTAGCAAGTTAGTCATGTAAATCATTCTAAAAGTAATTTTAACCATATTCATTGATCAATTGGGTCTAGGATAGCAATGGACAAGGGAAAATGAGGTAAAATGAGATGAAAGAAAGCACAATTTTGAGGCTCAACATGCCATACAACGTAAAACTCCTCTATGTTGTGATGGGTCTTGATACATAAAATACATTTATCCCATCCCATAATTCCTTCAATTCATCTACCAGTGGTTGTAAGTAGACATCCATATTCTTCACTTGTCTTCTACCAGGGACTATGAGAGCCAACATAAGATGTTCATTCTTCACAGACAACCATGAGGGGATATTGTTATTGATCACTACTATAGGCCAA
Organism: Pinus albicaulis; assembly: GCA_034641835.2. NCBI lineage: Eukaryota > Viridiplantae > Streptophyta > Pinopsida > Pinales > Pinaceae > Pinus > Pinus albicaulis. The sequence goes on from CM076573.1 coordinate 281,718,587, forward strand.
ATAGAATAGTTGGTGTTCTGGGGGGAATATGTGTTGACGCCATCCATGGCTATGCTGAGTCGTAGACTTCGTACTTCATTCTTGAATTTTTCGGTCCATGTATCCTCTATATGCTTCATGGATATTGAATCAGTTGGGATTCACATAACTCCCAACTCACTTCTATGTGAGGCATGCCATCCCTGCAACATAACTAATTCTTTGCAATGAAAGAGGCTTTGAATCCTTGGGATTATAGGCATGTGCCTCAATATCTTAAAAGGAGGACCAATACATGATTTACCCTTCTTTTTTGATTTATCATACCTGTCATGCCCAAATTTCGGACACATCTCTTTGTCTGCATATTCTCCTCTATATAGAATACAATCATTTGGACATGCATGATATGATATGTACTCAACACCCAACATTTTCAACAATTTATCTGCCTCTTCGCAGCTACTGGGCAAGACATTATCACTCGGAAGAACCTTATCTTTGAATAAATTGTAGTTGGTGATCATGGAAAAATATATTAATAAATGTACATTAATGTTGATATAATTATTAATGTTCATAAAATTTACATTTTGTAATGTTCATTGTAGTGACGTATTGATTATATTTAAAATTTATATAAGGGAATACTTTATGGTAACTTACCTCAAAAGTTCTGAGAAACATGAATTCGACAAGCCAAACTTTGCTTTCATGTTGTACAGTAACATCGCAGTCCCCAACTAGGTAGACTTTGACTGACCGCTAGGTCCGAAGAGAGGGGTGGTGGAAGCAAATTTAAGGCTTTCGAAAAAGGTGTCAGCGATATGAGCATCACCCCCTAGTTGATCATCGTTTTGGAATGCATCTAACAACATTGTCTCCATGGTGGTTGTATCCCTTAATTAATCATCCTTACCAACCTCTATTTGATTACCTCCAATATTTCCAACTTGTGAAGAACTACTATTGTTATAGTCATTCCTAATTAGTGAATCTGGATGTAGCGGGAATTGAATCGGTGGTTGATTCAACCATTCTTGGTATCGTTCCTCTCCGATTTTTTCTCTTAATTCAGTCTTCTCTCGATTTGACATTGTCGTGGGGTGTAACAGAAGATGGTAGGTAGGTCATTCATCATCACTAGAATCCTAATAATTAGTACAAAATATATGATATCAATTAGTAACCACGTTGATAATATTGCATGATTATAAATTGGATTGACGTTAAAATAATTACATATTAATCAATATATTTACCAAACAATTATAATTATTACCATCATTGTCCCAGGATTGTGGCTAGAAGATGCAATATTGTTACAATTGGCAGGGTGAAACGGCTGTCCATTTTCATCTACCAAATGCGTCTTGCGGTATGCAGCTCCTGATAAGAACTTCCGACGTTTTGGAGCAGTAATTTGAATATTTAGTGCATCTGAACTCGATGCTGAATCTGCATGAACCTGCAAATTTGTATACATTATAAATTTAATTAAGTTATGCATGATTGACTGCATGGATAAAAAACATAAATTCAATTAGATAGTGAAAATATAAATAAAATCTGAAGTAAATATTACGTCTCGAGATGGATTGGGAGAACTCCGCGATGGACTTTGAGAAATATTATGGAATGAGATGGATTTTGAAGAATTGTCCATTGGATATAATTATGATATTTTCTCCCTGCATTTGAGCAAAACAATAATAAATTTTGGTGCACACATCTAAATGTAATTTCGGTGCCTAATGTACAGATCACCGCACCGGTGCGTTTTTGGTAATAGGCATCGGTGCCGTTTTATCCCCAGACGCACCAGTGCGTTGTGGTTAAGGGACGCATCGGTGATGAATAACCACAAATAAAAAAAGCACAACTCTTTTTTTCTTTAAGTGAAAAAAAGCGACAAATTGAAAAATGGGCGGCAAAATAATTTCGAAAATCTAATTTCTTCCAACATTTCTCTTTAAATACACTTTTCATTATTACACTATTTTTGCAAAAAATTTCAGCTAGAGATTTGCAGGAGACGTACCTAGAGAAAATAGAGCATGAGAACACTGTGGAGCAGGGAATACGTTCAAACAGAAGTATTCAGACAATCAGAATTCCAAACCTTTGGTGATTCAAACCCTGTAGCATAGAATTTCAAACGATCTCGTGAGTAAATTTTATTGTTTTTTTTACTTCTTTTTGCAGTTTTTTTTATGCAATAAAAGAAAAAAAATCAAAGTTTATTGTTTTTTTAAACTTTTTCTATAGTTTTTTTTTATGCAGTAAAAGAAAAAAATCAAAATTTTTTTTTAAAGGTTTTTTTTACTTTTTTCTGCAGTTTTCAAAAACAAAATTAAAAAAGAAAAATCCATTTTTAGAAACAAACCCTAGATTCTTTTTGTTTCTTCCCTTTGTTTTCCATCTTTCTGTGATTTTAGAATTAAGGCTTTTCAATTTAGATTTATAGGGTTTGTATATTCGTAAGACATCCAACCCATTGGACGACTTGCATAGTTGGATCCCAATCCATGTCGGCCTTTGCATGAATTAAAAAAAAAATAGATTTTTCTTTCGCGGTGCGCCCAGAGTAACATAGCGCACCGGTGCGCTTTGTAATACCAGTGCACCGCACAAGTTCAGTGATAAAAGATTAAAAAAATACATTTATTTTTTATCAGTGCGCCATATGTAAAATATGGCATTGGTGTGCTATTTCATTATGGCGCACCGCGGACGTGCTTTTTCACAAAAAAAACCATTTTAGAAATAAACCCTACTTTTTTTTTTGTTTTTGTTTTTTTCAATTTATATGTATAGGGTTTGTATTACTAAATATAAGCCTAAGAAATCCAACCCATGAGACAACTTGCATAGTTGGATCCCAATCCATGTTGGCCCTTGCCTAATTTTTTTTATTTATTTATTTATTTATTTATTTATTTATTTTTTTTTTCAGCGGTGAGCCCGACGTGCCTTAGTGCACTGGTGCACTCTATTATCGCAGTGCACCGCCAAAGTACTATGATAAGAAATTAAAAAAAAAAATATTTTTTCTTAGTGTGGTATTTTTGAAATTCCTCTGAAAAAATATTGATTGAAATTGGATTAAATATGGTATTGTGAGTATATGTTGGCATATCAGAAATTAATTGTGGAATTTGTAAGCATCTATTGATCTTGTTTTACTTAGCTCCGTCTATAATTAATATAAGAACAAAAAAATATTTTATATTCAATATATGATTTGTTATTTTAGTATAAAACTTGTAGGAAACAAAGTATGGAACTGCGCTACCAGATGAAATTTTGAAAGTTGGCATGGATGTACATGATTTTGAAAGAATGTGTGTAGTTTATGAGTTAATTGTTGCTATGGTACGTAATTTTTCTTTTCGATTTACATTGATGTATGTTATTTAATATTGAAATTTTCATTATTCTCACCAATGTATATACACTCATTTCAGTTCATTTTTATGTTTATAGATGGAAGTTGAAGAAGAAGAAAACAATCAACACCATGAACAAAACATTCCTGAAAATAACCCAAGTCATGGAAGTAGCTCTAGTGTTGGCGAGAGAACAGGTCTCACAGAGAAGACCCAGGTTCAGGGTTAGGGGCCAACAAGGTTTTCCGCCGTAGTCTAGATTCACGCCAAAGTTTACACTTTGCTCCGAAGGGCAGAGAGTCTCACCCGAGGCATGCCACCAGCTTACTGTGATAGGGGGTAGATCGGTATCACCCCGAAAACATCCATACAGTTGAATCAAAGCCAAAACAAAGTCTTAGACTGTCATAACACAACATCCCATAACATATAACTTTTAGTAAAACAATCAGACTAATGATAAATAAAATTTTCAATGGAACTTATAGCATCATTCATTCACACTCATAACAAGTACTCGGAACAACACTCCTGAATATATTAATCATTAGCCTTTAGTGGCGAACTATTACAAGGTTAAGCTATATGAGCATAAACATAAAAGAATACAATACGTCCTATTGGACAAAGAGAAAACATAGTAACCTAGAGGAGAGGAGAACAGTGCAACCCAACCAAAGCTCTCCTTCGGCTCCCTGTTGCCTATTCCCGTCTGCGCCAGCCTCCCTATCCGTTGGCTGGCTGCCTATTTGTCCTGCTGCCAGCATGATTGATAGTTCCTCCTTTCTTCTTGCTTGGCTCTCTTTCATTTCTTTCTGTTCATCGAGAGTTCACTGCTTTTTTCCTTTCGTGCTCTTCCGCCATCTATGCTTGCTCCTGCAACAACCGCGAAACCTGTCCTCTGCTCCTTCGCAACCTTGACACCTTTCTGCTTATCGAGGTTGCATTCCACCACGTATACGCCGCAACTCAAAATATTTTGAATTTAAAAACAAGGGCCCCAACAGGCCCTGACCACATCCTTTTGACTCGCCCCGAGTCAATTTTCCTGTGCTGTCTCCACTTCCATGGGTCCGCTCGACCCTGTACCCTGTTCTGGCTATGTGCCTCCTCCTGGTTGTGCAAACAAGGGCCCCAACTCCGGGACCTTGGTTAGAGCTGAAGCTTTGAGCTATTGGAAGGTTTCCATGGCCTATTGCCACCCTTGCATCAACTCGTCAGTCTCAGCCGTTATTTTTTGGACGACTTCCTCCCTGGAATTCGGCGGCAAGGCACCGGACATTGTGCTAATTTGAGTGTCGGCCTCAGAGGCCAATTGCTGCATCGTTTTTGCGCTGAGTTTCACTGGCTGTCGAAGCTCTCGGATGGCTTGCTTGGCCACCGTTGAAGTCTCCTCTATTTGTTGTATTTCAACCTCTAACACATCTGCCTGGGCATAGAGTTGGTCCAGTCTAGTTGGGTCCGTTGCTTCCTATATTTCCTTAGAGATATGTTGTAGTTGGGACGATATCGGTTGTGCTTTCACAGTAAGGGCCGTTGAGCAGTCTTGCAGACCCTTCAGTAGGTCATATGCATCTCTGGCTGCAGTACTTAGAACTTCCTGCATCTTTGTTACTTGGCCCTGTCTCTCTAATATTTGTGCTGAGTATACAACTGTTGGGTCGGGTAATGCGGGTTGGGCTGCCAATGCCGTCTTGAGTTCCGCATTTTCATGGTGAAGGTTTGAATATGCCACCCTAAGGTGGATCTCCCGCCATACTACATCCGTCTCCTGCATGTCGTCTAGTATTTGAGTGCTGTGGGCCGCCACTGCGGGGCATACTTCCCTGAAAACCCTGGTCACTATTTCCAGCTGTCCCGGTAGCTTCTCTTTCTCGATTGTCAGCTGCTCATGCTGTTCAGTAAGCGTGCTTATCTGCTGCTTTTGCTGTTCGAATTTATGCTGTAGTTTCGAGTGGAGCTTCTTGGCCTGTTGCGCTGCCCTTTGAATGAAATGGTACAGCTGAGCTGTCCCCCATGTGTCCATGCTTTCGGCACCAAAGGTACCTTGATCTGGCATTCGCTCCCAGAGTGGTTGTCCACTGGCAACCGATCTTGATGACTGGTCTTGAGGTGACTGTGGCGAAGTTTGCTATGGTGCAGAGTCTGCCATATTTAGATCTGGTCGCCCCTCTTGATCTGCTCAGTTGGGTGGTTGGAGCGGAGTATGCTCGGGGAGTGGCCCAGCTGCGTCTTCAATTGTTTTCTCTAACTGATTAATGAGGTTGGTAAAATTTGTTTTCGAGACCATGGTTGGGTTAACTGGGGGTACCAATTCCGTACCCGAGTTAACCTCTGTCTCGTGGTCCCCATTGAGTATTCTTCTGATAATTAGATCAGACACGGTGGCAGATGAGGTGGATGGTGTGGAGCTGTGGGGCTCTCGGGAGATGGATGAGTTGGTGGGTGGTAGTTGATCTAGACGGGGTGGCAATATGTGGATGTTCAGAAAATAAAATGGGTTTATGGGGGTGTGGGGTGACAATACGCCTGCCTCTTCTGTCTCAACTATTTGTTCTTCTTGGATCAGTACCCCCGCGCTTAACTGTTGAGGTGGATTCTCTCCTGTGAGGTCAACCACCAGACTGGATTCTGCAACCTTGGCCCTTTTGGCCTTCGGTGTCGCTGCTGGTTTAGCAGCTTTACTCTTCCCCACCAGCGTTTTGGTTGCTGGGGATGGTGAAATGAACAATACATTGTGGATGGGTGCAAAGATGGAGGTGGTGCTGGGAGATGGGTTAGACTGGGAAACCTAGAATTCTGAAAAAGTTGGGAATAGAGTAGCACTACTTGCTAGTACCTGAACTACTTCATTAAAGCTTCTTACCTTCATGTTCAGTTGCTGAATGATTGGGAAGAGCTGTAGGTTTGACACCCTGTTTGCTGATTCCTCTGACGTCTCTCCTGGCAACCGGTGCGGCAGCATTCCATCAAAGATGTACGTGTACACTCCCTCCCTGATCTCCATTGCCACTCTTGGCCATGAACAGACCTCTATGTGGAAAGTCGCTTCATCAATTTGGAACTTTAGAGGTCTCATCTGGAACGTTGTTTCTGGTACACAAGTGGGTCTGAGGAACATATGCTTGTGCGTAACTCCAAACCAGACTTGCTCACTATATCCATCCAGTAGGTTCCTTGGGATTCTCTGTTGACTCATTAGCACGTCGACCATTTGGCCATACCAACTCTTGAAGGCTTTTGCATTTACTTCCTTGGTGCTAGAGTCCCCAGAAACCTTCCATGGTACAAAATTCATCGCCACTGGCTGGTCTTTTGCTATCTCCACTGGTATCCTGATGATGGGGAAAGTCCATTTCCACATGGCCAGCGCCATTATCAAATACCCGTAGATAAACCCAGTTGCCCTCTTATAGTTGTCTTCACAAGCTTCGAACAATTCCTTCAGCAGGAAGGAACACCAATTCAGCCTAGTCCCCTGGACACAGTGCTCCGCAACTGAAATTGTGTCTAATGTGCACTCTCCTTTGGTGTAATGCCTCATCGTCTTGCTGGAAATGAGATAGCAAGCGAATATGATGTCTGGCCTGTTAATTAACTCAATTTTTTCTCCCTTTCCTCCTCTTCGGGTGTCATACTTGGCATAGTAGTCTGTGTCTCCTGACTTCTTTGCCCTTTTTGATATAGTTTGGAATGCTGAAGATACATCCCTTCCTTCCCGCGATAGTCCTGTCAACCTGTGAATGTCTTTGGCATGAATCGGGATTTCCTTTCCTAGCCACAGAGAGCCGTTCTGGATCCTGCTCAACAGAAATTTGGTGCACTACATCGCAGTGCCTGTAATCCCAAATACTAACAAGTTTCTTAAATTCATTATTGTGGACTGCTGGATACCCCTGAACTCAGGCAGGACTCTTGCTGCTTCCCGTCCTGCTTCTATCGTATAATTCTCCATGTATACCTACCTTTTTAGCACAAGAAACTCAAATGAATCCGTGAGGTCTGCGTCGATTAAGGTCGCACTATCATACTTTCCGACGAGGGACTCCATTTTATGAATTCTGTTGTCTAGCTCCTGTTCCGTGACTACTGGGCTTACTCTTGTCATCTTATCTTGTCGCTGGTATACCTGAAGAGTAGTTATCTGTCTTTTCTCTTGAATCTCTTCTTCCAGATGCCTTCTCTGCTCTGGTTCTGATCCAACTTCCCTTGCTCTTTCAGAGGTTTCTAACTCTAACTCGGATTTTTCCGGCATTCTTGAACTTATCTACATGCATTTTATGTAAGTAACCGGCACGGATGAGGTTGATGAGACCCCATAACTAATTAATGTTTCGTTGGCTTCTCCCGCGGCTACAATCATGCGATCAATTAGCTGCTGAGGTGGGTTTTGACATTGCTGACTGTGGTTTTGGGATTTGGGTAGACACGATGGCTGGTGGTTATGTCTAATTATGGAAAATTTATTACAGTATGGATAATGCTAATTATGACAATTATTTCCAAATCTTGGTGATCCTACGGACTGACACTGGTACTACACTTAATGATCATGGGTTGATGTTCAGCATGATTTTCTTTCTGATGTGGACGACACGCTGGACACTACCCCTCCCCGACCACTATTGGTTGCGTTGCGGTCTCCGCAACTTAGATGAAATTTAGTTTATTAAGGTGAACCTATCTATTCTCGTCTCGGGTGCGAGAGAGTTATTGAATCTAATCTACCCTACTGACTCCTCTCAGTTGCGAGAGTTATTGAAATTGAAATGAACAACTTACTCTTGGTAGGGCTTCAGGCGTGCGCCGTTGACCCATCCTTGTACTTGGCCATTCAACTGTGAAAATCGAACTGCTCCTGACTGCTTTATTTCTATGACATGAAATGGTCCCAGCCAGTGCATTTGCAATTTCCCTGGGAACTTCTGGAATTTACTGTCATAAAGTAGAAATTTTTCTCCAATTTGAAAAGTCTTGTGTTTGATATGTAGGTCATGCCAAGATTTCTGCCTCTCCTTTTCTACCGTCTGGTGAAACTCCGCAAGGAATCATCCTTCTTCAAGTTCCTGTTGCTCATGCAATCTCTCTTTTAAGGATTACTTCAGATAACTGCAGCGTTGTTGCGATTAGAAGGCTTGGTACGCTGAATTTTGCTGGGACTACCGCTTCTCTTCCATAAAATAGCTGGAATGACGTTTGGTTGTGTAGTCATTTTATGGTTGTGCGGTATGCCCACAGGGTCGCTGGTATCCGTTCGTCCCAGTCATCGCGCTCCGCATTGCATATCTTCGTCAAGCCCTTTTCTAGAATCTTGTTAAATGCTTCCACTGTGCCATTTTCCTACATATGATACGGACTGCTTTTATGGTGTTGTATCAGGAATCTCTGCAGGAGGGACTTAATTGTGTCATTGATGAAATGTGTACCCTGGATGCTGGTCAAGCTTTTCGGACACCCAAATTGGCTGATTATATTTTCAAATATGAATCTAGCAGCAGTTTCTGCCGTGCAGTTCCTTACTGGTGGAGCTTTTTCCCAGTGCATCAAGTAGTTGGTCGCCGTTATTATGTACCTTGCCTTTGAATAGCTTGAAATCAACGTAATTGGCCCTACAAAATCGACTGCCCATTTCTCGAATGGCTGCAGTACTTTTATGGGATGAAGTGGAAGCTCATCCCTCTGAGAGGGTCGTCCTGTCCGCTGACATACGTCACATTTTTGAACGTATGCTTTACTGTCCCTGTGCACTGTTGGCCACCGTAAGCCTACTTGTAGTACTTTGCGTGCTGTTGGTTTAGCCCCCACGTGCCCTCCCGCAACACCACTGTGGCTTTCCCATAGTACGAATTCCCTTTCATGGTCCAGGACACATCTTCGAAGAACCTGGTCTAGCCCCAGTTTGTATAGATGTCCCGCTATCAGCTGATATTCCGCAGCTCGAACTACCAGATGTTTTTTTGTGTTGCAGTATATTCTTGCAGACACAGTCCGGTGGTGAGGTAGGTTGCTATTTCATTCAGGTAATCCGGGATGGCTTATACTCTGAAAAGATCAGCATTCGACAACTGATCATCTAGAGATCCTCCATTTTCTCCATTCTCTAGTTGGGACAAGTGATCAGGCCCTATGTTAAGCCTTCCGGGTTTTACAATTACTTCAAATGTGAACTCTTGGAAAAGTAGGAGCCATCGGCAGATTCTCCCTTCTAATACTGGCTTGTTTACTAAGTATTTTAATGCAGAATGATTCGTGAAAAATTTGAAATTACCTCCTAGTAGGTAGTGGCAGAGTTTCTGGAGAGAGTACACCATTGCCAGTGCCTTTTACTGTGTTGTTGTGTAGTTGTGTTCTGCTGTTGAAAGCTTGTGACTGGAAAAATATATAGGATGATCGATTGAGGTGTCCCCCAGTTGAGCTAGGACCGCACCGAGCGCAATGCCGGATGCGTCAATATTTACGTGGAACTGTTTGTCCCAGTTCGGGTGGACTAGTATTGGCGCACTCGCCAATTTTTCCTTTAGCGTGTCTAGTGCCTCCTTGCAGCTTTGCGTCCATTGGAACTGCTCCGATTTCTTCAATAGTCTTTCTAAGGGTGCTATTATTTTGGCGTAGTTGCGAATGAAATGTTGGTAGTAACCTGTGTGGCCCAGCAGTGACCTTAGCTATTTTACGGTTTTCGGCGCCTCCATATTGACAATCACTGCTACTTTGGCTGGGTCTACACAGACACCTTGGTTACATACCGCGTGCTCTAGTAGTGTTCCAAATGGTACAAAAAATATACACTTCTTCAGGTACAGCGAGAGCTGCAGTTTTTGACACCTATAAAACATTACTCTCAACAGGCTCACATGATCCTTCAGTATGCTATACACAATCCAGTCGTCCATATAGACTTCTAAGAAATTGTGGATGTATTCTTGGAATGTTGTTATCACAATGCACGACAAGACTGCAGGTGCATTCTTCAATTCGAATGGCATCACATTGTATGCGAAAGAGCCCCATTTCGTGGTAAATGTTGTCTTTCTCTTGCCTTCCTTTGCTATTCTTACCTGATGGTAACCTGAGAAGCCATCGGTGAATGAGTATGCCTCATCCCTGCAACGTTGTCGAGGACTTTGTCACTGAATGGAGTAGGGAACAGATCATGGATACAAGCATTGTTTAAGCTTCTGTAATCCACGCAGACTCGTATCTCTGATTTCTCCTTCTTGCTCTGTATAACTATGGGGCTTACCCATTCTGCCTCTTCTACAGGGAATATTAGTCTGGCTTTTAGCATTTTGTCAATCTCTGCTTTCACTTTTTCCTTTACCCTTGGGTTTAGACAATATGGTCTAGTTTTACAGGCCTTGCACCAGGCTTCAGTATTATCCTCATTTCCCCCATATCTCCTCTTTTGCCTTTGAGATCTGCTTCGGATGAAGGAAACAAGTCCTCATATTCCTTAAGTAGACTGAATATTTCCTTCGTTGTTTTTTCGTCACAGTAGTCTCCAATGGTTGCCAGCTTAGGTTTGTCTTCTGTTCCGATATTTACATTTTTTGTTCTGAGGGATAACAGGTGGATACCTTCCTTGGTTGGTTCTTCTTTGATGTCTCTCTCTCCCTCCGTTTCTTTAAAATATAGGTGCCCGAGATTCTCCAGATTGTCATCGTCCATCTCACTATTAATCCGTTGACATGCCACCTTTTGTTGGATACCTTGGTATAGAAGTGACTGCTCGTCCATCTGTCGACTATCAGGGAAGAACAATACCTGTTTGATAGCTTGCAAAGCCTGTGTAACCTATTCTGTTTTTCCGTGAAATGTGAAACACTGTATGAATTTCTTCGCAACTTCTTGCCAATTTTTGGTACCTCTTATTTTTTCTTCCGTCAAGTACCAGGCCTTTGGAATTACGTCCGGGGAGTGGATAAACTTGTGGACCCACAGTTCTTCGGGATATCCATTAGTTTTCCATTGTGCTTCACATTTCATTAGATGGTTTCTGGGATTTGTGTCCCCTTGGTACCGTGCCTTACCTGTGGGCCCCTCCTCCTCCTGAAATCTGGCTTTTAGTGCTACCGCCACCTCATCCCATTGCGTCAATGAGTTGCGATGGTTACTCCACCATCTTGCAGATGTGAATTGTAATGCTATGTCCATCAAGGGTACTCTGTGGCCTTCTGGTACCATGCTTTCTATCTTGGCTATGAAAACACTTACAACATTCATATCTGACAAGATTGGGTATCCCTGAATTTTGGCCCCAATCCAATTGATTCTTGCAATGTTGGCACATCTGCTTGTATTTATTTCATAGCCTCCTTGCTGCCAATCATCCCATGCTATTTCTGATCCTAATTCATAGCTTTGGATGCTTCTCCAACTTACGAAGTCTTTTGCTGAAGGGTTGATGTAATCTTCCCTTATTCCGGTGGTCATTTGGTAGAGATGGTCCAAGATCTGAGCATCTTCCCTGTTATCCACAGTCTCTGTATATCTCGGTCCTTGGTAGGGGTCGAGTGGCCGAGTGACTCTGATTTCCCCATCCTCAAAAATCATCAGTTCTTTTTTTAGATCAATTACCGCATAATTTTCAAAAGCCCAATCAATTCCCAACAGTGCAGGGTATGAATCCTTATCCCCCATGATGTCGATGAATTCAAAGTCTGTAAATGTCTTTACCCCCACAATGTCAACTTCAACCTCTTCCAGTCGGCCGATGGGAACAATGCAATACGAGGTTTATGGCCCATAATTTTGCATACTTCACAATACTTGTTGGTGGCTGGGCTCTGTTGTGCAGGGAACCCTGTGTATTGATGTTGTGGTGGGTATATCCTTTAGGTGTTTATCTGCGCAACCCCTTCCAAAGGTGGAGCCCCTTATGCTCCTATCGCCAATGTCCCCACAGTTTGGCCCCGCAACCAGGGACATTCCATTGCTACATGTCCCTCCACGAGACAATGCGTGCACCATACATTTGGTCTCAGTGGTCGCATGGGTTGCATTTCCTTGAGTTTTTCTGTCAGAATGGCTATTTGATGCTACAGACCCATTATCGAGGGGTCTTGTACCACTGCTCCCCCCTTGAACTCTTGTGGGTAACCTGCCATGGCTTCTATTTTCATTGCCTGCTCCAGAGCATCCTACAATGTGTCGATCCTTGTTCGAGTCAATGGAGTCCGGGCCAAAGGTAGTAAAGCTTTAATGAACCATTGCCTCTGATGGTTTGGATCAATTGGATAACTGAGTTTCCCGATGGCATCCTTGAATCTCCACATCAAATCCCAAGCAGTTTCTCCTTCTCTCTGCTTGATCTCCCACAACTCTGACAGGCCTTGTTGGTCTGTCTGAGGCAGTTTGAATTCCTTAATGAAATCCATCTTTACGTTCGCCATCGCTAGATTCGGGTGAGCCTCTGACCATTTCATAAACTATTGCAGGGCTCTCTCCCTAAGAGTGGTCTAAAACTCTATTAACTTCCCAACATCTGGTGTCTGTCAGGCCCTCCAGATGGCCTCACAGAGATACCAGTGCTGTTCGACGTCATTGTTCCATTTCCGAGAGAATTCTGGGTACCGTGTGAGTGATCCCACCATGTTCACTTAAACATGTGTTACTAAAATGAAGCCGTTGGATCCTGGTTGTGAGATGGGGCCACTAGCAATCCTCCTACTAGTTTGTGTTCCAGTTGGAGACTGAATACTGTGCAATCTACTTAATTCACGTAACTTAACAAACATTTCACTTATGGGCTTGTAGAGCACCAGGGGAAGGTTGGGACTAGAGATACTTGAACTTGGGGGGGACTAGGAATACCTTGAGATATGGACGCCGACATTTCTTGAACTAGCTTCCCCATTGCAACATGCATCTCCACATCGGACACCTCCTCTGGGCGCGTGTCTGTACCTTCTCCGTCAGAATTCTTTCCTTTCTCCATCTGGGCTGGACTCCTATACACCTGCCACACTTCTTTCGTGACACATCCTATTTCCTGGGGACCCACCTGACCTTCCATTCCTTTTGTAATCTGAGGCACCTCCTCTTTGTTCCTTCGACTACTTTCCTGTCTCTTTAACTCCTTCATCACCCTCTCTCGCCACCTTTCTGCAATCTTCGCCCTCCAATGTGCTCACCGCTCTCTGAGCCTGTTGGCAGTCTCGACATCCATACCCCTACTCCCCCTTCTCACGGTTCTTGTAGCATCTCTCCCTTAGTCCCTGTCCCTGGCACTGGAGGGTTTACGCTTCCATCTATGCTTTTTGGAACCCCATCAGTCCTTCGTCTACCATCAATGCCTTGATCCACAAGGGAATCTTCTTCAAAAATTTCCCCCTTAACCCAGATCTGAAGGTATCTTCTGCCCTTAAGAAAGACTGGTAGCACTCGGCTGCAAACTCTAATATATATCCTTCCAAAGTAGATTCCACCCAAAAGTCTATAGCTCGGGTTAATTCGGTGATTAACCGATGAAGGGCCACCAGATCCTCGTGCGCCCACTTGTGATTTATCTTCCGTGAATTTTCCTTGATGGTCTTGGTCTGAAGCCTCCACAACCAGTTGTAGTGTTCTTCTGGGAACTTTCCCCAAAAGATTTCGTAGGTATCACTAGCAAAGTTGGAGAATAGAACCAAATTTTTAATCGTTTTCTCCTTCTGTCATCTCAGCTCATCCTGCTGAGTTATGAAATGATCTAGGTGGTTATCCCACCAGCTTCATATTTCTCTTTCGAAGATTTGAGATACCATGATCTAGCTCCAAAATATATTTTCGGGTCCCGACAACAAAACCATTTGTTGGCGAGAGAACAGGTCTCGCAGAGAAGACCCAGGTTCAAGGTTAGGGGCCAACAAGGTTTTCTGCCGTAGTCTAGATTCATGCCGCATTTACACTCTGCTTCGAAGGGAAAAGAGTCTCACCTGAGGCGTGCCACGACCTTACTGTGATAGGGGGTAGATCGGTATCACCTCGACAACATCCATATAGTCAAATCAAAGCCAAACCAAAGTATTAGACAGTCATAACACAACATCACATAACATATACCTTTCAGTAAAACAGTCGGACTAATGATAAATAAAATTTTAAACGGAACTTATAGAATCATTCAATCACACTCATAACAAGAACTCAGAACAACACTCTTGAATACATTAATCATCAGCCTTCAACGGTGAACTATTACAAGGTTCAACTATATGAGCATAAACAGAGCAAAATACAATACGTCCTATCAGACAGAGAGAAAACATAGTAACCTAGAGGAGAGGAGAACAGTGCAACCCAGCCAAAGCTCTCCTACAGCTCCCTATTGCCTATTCCCGTCCGCGCTAGCCTCCCTATCCGTTGGCTGGATGCCTATTTGTTCTGCTGCTAGCACGACTGACAGTTCCTCCTTTCTTCTCGCTTGGTTGTCTTTTTTTTCTTTCTGTTCATTGGGAGTTTCACTGCTTGTTTCCTTCCACACTCTTCCACCATCTATGCTTGCTCCTGCAACAGCCGCGAAACCTATCCTCTGCTCCTTCGCAATCTTGACACCTTTCTGCCTACCGAGGTTGCATTCTACCATGTATTCGTCGCAACTCAAAATCTGTTGAATTTAAAAACAAGGGCCCCAACATCTAGTAGTAGTGACAGCAGTTCAAGCGAAGAATGATGATCACTATGTTTGGATATCAAAGCAAGGCGTTGCATTTTTTGAAATATGTCTGTGAAATCAGACATTTTGTTTAATGTAATGGACATAGTGTCCCAATTGAAAGACAAAGGGATACCAATAACTATCCCATTTTGTATGACTAAGATTGTCTTATTCATATATATATACATATATATAATAAAATATGTTTTAATTTATTCTATTGCATTCTCCATTGTCGCTATTGCGTTCTCCATTGTCGTTATCAAATGCACTAATAAAAATTTAATTCATGTGAATATTGTTATAAGATATATATGTGTCAACTTTTGATGAATAATGAATTTTAAAAAACCACAATAATTATGATATGATATAACAAATTAATCCAAACATCACATTCAAATGCATTAACAAAAATTTAATTTTTATGAATATTGTTATAAGATGTGTCGAATTTTGATGAATAATGAATTTAAAATAATCACAATAATTGCACTGTCATAGGTCGATGTTTCTAAAAAATACAAAATGAAAACCGGTGCGTGTCAGTTATTGTACACCGGTGCGTTTGTATTGTTAAACACACTGGTGCATTTCTACAACCTATTGGCACTGCACAAATAACAAAACCAATTAAAAATATCAGTGCGTTTGTAAGGTATGACTCCCTAGTGCGTTTATGTGTCTATACGCACCAGTGCCATTTTACGACCTATGGGCACCACAAGATATCGATACCAATTATAAATCTTGACATGTTTGTGTGGTACTTCGCACCGGGGCGTTTATGTGTCTATTAGCCCCGGTGCATTTGTACGAGTTATGGGCAGCTCACGAATACCGATAACAATTATAAATCTCGGTGCATTTTTTTGATACAATGCATCGGTGCATTTCGAAAGGTCTACACACCGGGGCATTTATAGGACCTATGGGCACCACACAAATCCTAGGACCAATTAAAATGGCCTCGTGCGTTGTATCACCAATACTACGCCCAGTGCAGTTTTATACCTTAACGGCCTGGTGCATTCTCCTTAGACCGCCCCAGGGCGCCTTCTACATGTACGCATCGGTGCGTTAAAGACAGAGTTGAGCACCGTTGAAAAAACATCTGTAATAGCCTCTGGCCGGCCATTTTTTTTAGTTGTGTTGAATTTCCATTAAAAGCTCCGCAAAAAACTCCGTAACCATAAACGGATGTTGTAGAATTTTTTTTTTTGATAATTTTGGCCAATTCTATAACACTAAAAACCTCCTTTATAACCTCCGCTAGAGGGTCTTTTCCTTGTAGTGTAATATAATTATAGCACCAAATCCACAATAAATCAAGTCACCACACAAGTGCAACCACCTTGAATCATAGTGGCATCCATGTAGCTCCTCAATCATCCTGATCCACTCATATGAAGGTACCCTAAGGAAATCCACGATATTGACCCACCATCTAGATAGTGATAGCAATCCAACCTCTCATGGCTTAATGTGAAGGTGAGGAAGGGTAGTTATCCAAACCACCAACTCCACTCCATCCTCCACATGTCCTGCTATAAAACGTCCTCGATACCTCTTTGTTATATACATAAAAAAAGGAACATGGGATTTGATTCTTGCATCTTTATCCTCTATGAGTTGCTCCAAATATGAATCATGGGGCCACTCTATCTCTCTCCAAGGGTCTTCATGGATGAGCCAATCTCTTCCTTGGCTCACATATACCAAGGTACACATCCTCCCTGGAAACTCTCATAGATCAAGGGTGTCTCCATTGTCTCCTCTATGGAACAATCAGGCATCCTTGTCCCCTCTACAAATCTTTGTCAACTTGGTGTCGGTGTCATTCCTAGAATTCTATTTATTGAAGATGCTAATATTTGTGCATGTTGTAAAAGAATAGTTTCTACAAAATATATCCTTGCATGTGCTAAAACACCTCCATACAACTACTAATTTATATTTTCAATCATGTGAATTAAATTCACCCCAACTGTTAAATCTATGCCCCCTATCATGGTCTGTTGTAACACCCTTCTCCCACATTTACCCAAGATAACCGACCCACTAGGGTAAACATGTGATGAGAGGCTACTAGGATGTGATTCAACTCCCCAATTACAGTTAAGGAAGTGGAACCGAAAAAAACAACCAAATTTACCTTCTACACATGCTACAAAACCTTCAAGAGCCAACCAACCCTTGCAGGTGACCAACCCTGAGGTAACTTAGAATTTTACTGACCTAGAGCCCTAGTCTGTCCCTTGCCAAGCCCTCTGTTATCACTCAGATTGAACCTCAAAGCTGAGAGAGGCAATCTCGAGGTAACCTCAAACCAAACTTTAGACATGGTATCTAGCCCTACCAAGTTAGAGAGGGATATCTCGATAGAATCACAACCAAGAGGGTCGATGAAAAATACGTTAGGATAGCTAAGGAGTATAGGGGGTTTTGATTTTAATTTTAAGTTTTTGATGGACCAAGAGGAGTCAAATACCTCGGGCAAGGATATTAGGTCAAAATCTGCAGGGGTTTCAAGGGGCAAGGTAGGTAGAACATTTTAGACATTAAAAGATGATTGTGTGAGGTGAAAAGACTCGTGAGGAGATAGGGAAAGCATGTGAAATGTATTTTCTCTAAATTGAAGAGAATGAACACATTATATTAAATTTCCCAAAACAAAGCATAAATACATATGGATTCTGCCTTTCAAACTTGAAATCTAGTATATTATAGACATGAAATGGTTTATGAATTAAAAGTACATTCAAACAAATTTATGACAAAGAGGAAACTGTGTCTAAAAATCATACCACATGGATCCCAAGAAAATACTATACAAATTTCTATTAATGTCTAAGGCAAACTGATATACAAAGATGTCTCTTGATATGCCAAAGCTCCAAGTGAGTCCAACCTCTACAAATGACCGAGAAAATACATGATATAGACCTAAAAACCACTCTCCATAGCCTCAAGGGGTCGAATCCATGAGATAGGGATCAGTTTCACCTACTCCCAAACATAAAACTGAAGACTAGGAAAACTCAACAATTTGCCTCTAAAAGAGAGGAAACTGATTCATTTGACCTCCTAGAAGACTTATCTGATGCATCTACCCTAGATAAAAGTGAAAACATGATATTTAAATCCTTATTGACCATTTACATCAGTAATTTTCTCATTTTACCAATAAAAAATTCAAAAAGTAAAAAATGCTGAAAAACAATGAAAATTGCCAATTCCTTGGTAAACGCGCAGCGCCATGATAGAAAAATGGCCTATCTTGCAGCCAACTTTTGGAGGCCTTCCTGATGTCCAAATGAGCTCCATGATAGCTCATTGGAAAGGTATCTTAGTCTAATTTCCATATATTCCTTAATGTTTTAAAATTGTGTCCGTATGCCTTGCCAAAAATCTATTCTCCCAAGACTGGTAAACATGCAACGCCAAGGTGAAAAAGAGGGCAGAAACATGATTTTTTGGTGGTTTTTGGCCTCTTTGAGGGACCAATTCTGCTCCAAATCTCCTGAAAATTTCTAAGGTTAATGTAATAATCATGATGAATATGAGGATGATGAAAATTTGACATTTGAATGTCCCAAAAAAGAGCGCAACGCTAGTGGCGCTGCGCATTTAGCCAATTTTTTGTGTGCTAAACTGTCAAAAATCAAAATTTGCACCAAGTGTGTCAAAATTGGAATTTTATTGCTGATCAAGGTTTGGAGGCCTGGAGGGACACCTCAGCAAGAATTTCTAACCTCTTCTTCTCTTTTTGCTCAGTCAAAGCTCAAATATTTGCATGGGCTCGTTTGAGCTTGGCCCTTGCAATCTTGTTTCTCATGGAATAATGTTTTTCCATCTTCCTCTGAATTTCAATATCCTTCTTTTCCTTCTCTAGCAGGCCCTGCAGATGAATATTGGCTCTCTCAAGCCAAGAATCTTTATCATTTCTAATCTCTATGGCAAGCAACTCACTTGGAGTGAGCTGCTCTGCCATCTCAGCCTCTTTCTCCCTTTCCCGAGCTAAATCATTCTTTAGCCCAATTGTCCTCGGTCTCTATATAGGAAGATGATCTTCCTCATCATCACTATAATCAAATATGCCCAAGGTTTCCTCCAGCAAGGCCTTGGCCTTTCCTGCCTCTCTCTGAGCTCTGATTGTTTTAACCTCACTGATGGTTTGCTTAGTCTTCAGCTGCTAATTTTCTAGCTCAAGAAAGTCAATCACGTATTGTGCTCTATAAATATTAGCTTGAATCTCACTAATCTTGGCCTCTTTGCCTCTGATCACTATACTAGTGGCTCTATCCTCATCCTCATCATTAATCTCAATCAACTAAAACTCCTGCTCAGTTTCATGTTTGTCCTCCTGCTCATCAATGATAGGCTCTACAGCCCTTTCCTTGCCGTTGTCTACCTATTTTGATGATGAAGAAGGCATGGCCCCTTTCACACCATGTGAAGCAAACACATGCCTGTGGCCTCTTTGATATGTCTTAGGGAATGGCTCAATATCAGTCATCTTAGTGCAAGCTGCCTTAATGTCCCTTTCACTGCTTGACGCTCCAGTATCATGATGTGATGGTGAAGGGTTATAGAAAGGTGATGAGGTAGGATAAACATGAGGTGAATGGATGTGAGTGGGTGGTGATGTATGAAAAACTAGATGTGATGGAGAAGTAGGTATGGGAGGATGAGATGAAGAAGGGATATCCTACTCATGATGGCTAGGTGGAGTAGTGAAAACCTCATTTGCAATGAATGCATCCCATGAAGTGTTTTTCTGCTGAAGCTGATGTATGACCACCATTTTGATGAGTGAATGGTGAAATAGACTCTGCATTTGATGATTGTGATCTCTCTTTTGCACAATGTAAGCCATCTTGTCAATGCTGCGGAAAATATAGTAAGGTAAGTGTAGCATTCTAACTCTAGTGAAATGCATAGGAGACGGATATGGTATGAGTAGAGTCGGGTAAACCTCCCCTCACAAGTGAAATACTTCATTATTATTTTCATCACAGGGGCATACCAGTCAAGGAGATGAGAGAAATGGAAAATTGATTTCTTGTCATCCTTATACCTAGGTTTGAGATACGGTTCATAATAGCTCATATCCAAGTTTTCTTGTTTAAACCATGTCTCTCCCACACTAGGGATCCCTGTAGCAGCTGCAATATCATTGGTGGACATATCACAGGTAACCCCAGCAAGAGTAACCTGTTTGTCTGTTAAGAAACTAGCTCCAAAAATAGAAGAAAAGAGAGATTAACGCCTTAGAAATAGGCACTTCGAGGGGGAAACCTCCAATACATTACATAAATGAACAATTCTTGGATGATACAAATGATGAAACCTCAAATCCATATATAGGAGTCCATGGGGCCACAATGTAATCCTAGCGGACCTAAGAATAATAATGTAAGAGCACAATAATAACAATATGGGGGTTACAGGGGTATAAAAATAACAATAAGAAGGTTACACTAACAACAATAAGGGAATATACTAGTAATATAAGGACCTAACATGCTCCTCTCCTTCAAAAAAGTGTTGTCCTCAATGCTTGAGTAGCTCCAGGTGCTTCTGTATAAAATTCTCGTAGAATCTTCAGTGGGTAAGTTATTCCATTTGATGAGATACTCTGAAATTGATCGATTTCGTAGTTGTGGAGTTCTTGTTTTCCTGATTGCTTGAAGTTCCAATATGTTTTTTCCTTCCTCATCAAGTTCTCGCAATATTGTTTGAATTGGAAGTTTGTCCCCTATAACCTTTTTTAAGCATGAAACATGGAAAACTGGATGCACTCGCGAAGAAGCAGGAAGCTCCAATTTGTATGCCATAGTACCAATATTTTGCAACACCTTGTAAGGACCATAGTACTTTGGCGATAATTTATTATCCTTCTTAGCTTGCTTGAGGGACATTTGTTTGTATGGTTGTAGCCGTAAAATTACCCAGTCTCCTACATCAAAACTTCTCTCGCTGCGATGTTGATCTGCCTGTTGTTTCATTCGATTTTGTGCCAAATTCAGGTTATCCTTTAAGAGTTGGAGAACTTCTTGTTGATGCTCGATGTGATCTTCCACTGCTTGAACCTTCGAATTTTCCCTTAAATATGATGTGATGGATGGTGGATGATATCCATAAAGTGCCATAAATGGGTCATTTTTGCTGCAGTATGGAAGGAAGTGTTATACCACCATTCAGCGAGAGGTGACCACTTGACCCATTGTGTTTGTTTATCAGATACAAAACAACGAAGATATCCTTCCAAACATTTATTTACTATCTCAGTTTGACCATCGATTGAGGATGATAAGATGAGCTATGAGCTAATTGAGTACCCAAACAAGAAAATAACTCCGTCCAAAAATTTCCAGTAAAAATGGGATCTCTATCGCTCACAATAACCCTTGGGCTTCCATGTAGCTTTTGAATTCTATCCATAAATGTAGTAGCAACCGTACTTGCTTTAAATGGATGAGATAATGCACAAAAGTGTGCATACTTGGTAAGTCTATCAACTACCACCATGATGACACTCTTTCCTTCGGACTTAGGTAAACCTGTGATAAAATCCATTGAAATCTCCTCCCAACGTTGAGTTGGAATGGATAAAGGTTGTAGAAGTCCTGGGGTCTTAATTGTTTCCACTTTATTCTGCTGGCAAACCAAACATTCCGCCACAAACTTTCGAATATCAGATTTAAGGCCATCCTAAAAAAATTCTTTCTTCACCCTGTGGTAAGTTTTTAAAAATCCTGAGTGTCCTCCTAAAGGAGAAGTGTGCAATTCCAGAAGAATCTTTTGTTTTATTTGGGAATTCTTACAAAGATATAAGCGATCTTTGTACCATAAGGAATCATTTTTTCAACTAAATGTATCAGATGTACTAGGATCTTGCTGCAACTTTTGGATGAGTGTCCATACATCTTTGTCCTTCTTCCATTCATCTCTTGCTTCAGTTATCCAATCTGGTTGGATAATAGAAATGGCACAAAGCAATGATTCCACCTCTTCATCCTTTCTTGAGAGTGCATCTGCAACAACATTTAGCTTCCCTTTTTTGTAGATGATTTAAAAGTCATAACCCAACATCTTTGTGACCCATTTTTTTTGCTCTTTTGAAGATAGTCTTTGTTCAAAAAAGTGTTTAAGACTATCATGATCAGTTTTTACCTTGAAGTGTCTTCCCATTAGGTAAGGTTTCCATTTCTTTAGTGCATGTAGTATTGCAAACATTTCCTTCTCATAAATAGACTTTTGTAAATACTTTCCTTTGATTGAATGACTTTCAAAAGTAATGGGTCTTCCTTCTTGCATTAAAACAACACCAATTCCATTTCCCGAGGCATCAGATTCCACAATAAAGGTTTTTGTCAAGTCTGGCGTAGCTAAGACTGGTGCTAGGCACATTGACTCTTTAAGATGTTCCAAGGCCTTAGTTACTTCAAGAGTCCATGAAAATACATCTTTATTCAATAATGATGTTAGAGGTGCTGCTATTCTCCCATAATTCTTAACAAACTTCCGATAATACTTTTTTAACTCAAGAAATCCGTGCAACTGCTTTATGGTTGTGGGGATTTTCCCTTCCTTAATGGATTTCATTTTGTTAGGGTCTACCTTAACACCCTCGTAAGATAAAATATGACCCAGATATTCCACCTCTTGTTCTCCAAAGAAACATTTGGATGTTTTTTCATATAATTGTTTCTCCTCCAATAGTTTGAGCACCCTGTCAACATGTTGAACAAGATCCTTCCAAGACCTCCTGTAGATTAGTATATCATCAAAAAATAATAGCACAAATTTTCTAAGGAAGGGTTTGAAAATGGAATTCATCAACCCTTGAAATGTAGAAGGTGCATTGGTAAAGCCAAAAGACATGAGCAAAAATTCATAATGACCCTCATGAGTTCAAAATGCTGTTTTCGGAATATCTTCAGTCTTCATTCTAATTTGATGATATCCTAAACGAAGATCCAACTTGGTAAAATAAATTGCTCGGTGTAATTCATCCAATAATTCATCAATCACAGGAATGGGAAATTTGTCTTTAAAAGTGAACTTATTAATCTCCCTATAATCTGGACACATGTTCCATGATCCATCCTTCTTGTGCACCAATACTACTGGAGTAGAGAAAGAAATTTGACTAGGTTGAATTATACCATCCTCTAACATTTCTGCAATCATACATTCAATTTCACTCTTTTGGACATAAGGATATCTGTAAGGCCATATGTTTGGAGGAACACTTCCTAGAATCAAATGAATAGCATGATCATGATCATGAATAGGTGGGATTCCTTTGGGAGTATCAAACACCTTGGAATGATTGTCCAAGACTTTTTGGAGATATGGAGAAATAGATGATTTTGATGTTGGAACTTCTAGTTAGAATAATTGTGCAATTACGCCTCATTGTTATTTCTTCAGAAGCTTTTTCATGACATTAGAGCTTATTATATTTCCTGGCTTCCCTGTGATACCCCGTAATTCGATTTCCTTTCCTTCCGAAAAAAATTTCAAGAAAATTTCTTGAAAATTAAAAGCTACCGTCCCCAAAGATTGTAACCATTGTACTCCTAGTACAACATCAGCACCTCCTATTGGGATGGAAAGAATTGGACTATTCAATACATATTCCCCCATGGATAGCTTGATATTATGGAATTTTCCCGAACAATTTATAGTTCCTCCATTTGCAACCATCACTTGACATTCTAGTGCTGGGTATAGGAAACAATTAAATTCCTTGGCTACCTTACAATGAATAAAATTATGGGTACTACCCTAATCAATCAACACTATTACCTTTTTCTTCTTGATATGTCCTTCTATCTTGAGAGTTTGAGGAGTGGTAATTCTTACCAATGCATTACATGATATGGTCAAAATCATTTCTTCTTCTTCTAGGGTTGCTTCCCGGTGTATATCCTCTTCTTTTGAAGTTTCTTGTTCATTTTCTTCCTCCTCTTCACAATCTATGTAAAATAATTTCTTCTTAGCACACTTATGACCTTTAGTGTATTTGCTATCACAAATGTAGCAAAGCCATTTTGCTATTTTTTATTCCAATTGTTGTGGTGTCAACCTTGTAGGTTGTGGAAGTCTAGGAGTAGCAACGCTTCCATCTTTATAGATGTGAGTGGTAGGCTTCCTTGTCGCCATAATTTTACATTCAATTTTTCTTGCCAACCTGAATGCCTTATCTAATGAATCCGGTTCCCAAACGCGAAATTCATGTTGGATGTTATCCTTTAAAGTCCCCATGAAGACATCAATCTTTTGTTGCTCTGGAATATCAGTTACCTTATATTCAATTTTTGGAAGTTCTCAATGTGCTCTGCGACTGAACCCTTTTATTTGAGATTTATCAATTGGCTAAAGAAGGTGTTGCTCTTTGTATCCTCATAATGTGCTATCATTTCCTCCGTAAAAATTGACCAAGTGACAATTTTTTTACGGGAGCAAAGCCATCGATACCACACAAATGTCTTTTGTTCTAAATGTAAAGTTTGAATGCGTACCTTTTGTGTGTTTTGCACATTATTGAGATCAAATTATTGCTCCATCTGTAGTATCCATGTTACGGGATCCTTGCCATCAAACTTCCTCATATCCATATTTGGAATATTGTGGCTCTTTAATCCAACATTAGAGTTTATGAAATCACAATTAACATTTATTTTGTTCTCATCATGAGTTTCCTCTATTATATTTTCGCCATTAGGAATCATTTCTTGTATCAACTTTGACGAACCTTCCTTCAAACCTTCCATGTATTCCTTCAAACCTTCCATTTTTTCTTCCATACCATCCATATTTTCTTCCATGCCATTCATCAAACCATCCATTGTAGCTTCCACGCCTTTCTTCAAACCATCCATCTTAGCTTCCACACTTTTCTTCAAAACATCCATTTGATTTTTTTTTGCTCTTTGCGAGAGCAAATTTTGGTGCACTTGCTCTTGTAATTTTGATAGATCATGTTGAAATTATTCATCTTCATGAGTCATAGTAGAGTATTCTGAGGGCTTAATGGGTGTTGAATTCTTTTTAGGAGGCATTTTAGAACCTAATACTGATAGCTATGCTCAATAGGCCTTTGGAATCACTTAAAACTGATTTTTCAAACAAGACTTTTACAATTTGAAAAAAAATACACACCTTTTTCTTGATTTTTAGGAGCTCGATATTGAAACTGAATTATATTTGTGATTTTGGATCTTAAATATTTGAAATTTGGCCCTGAATTATCCCTTTGAATATTCTTTCGAATTTGATAGGTCTAACATGATTTGGATTCTTGAAGGCAAAGGTATGCCCAATCTCCTATGATGACCTAGTTATGGACTGGTTTAGTAGAGCAAACTTGTATGACTTTCCACGTGTCACTGTTTCGTCCTTCAGCTCTGAAATTGATATAGAGAAAACTACAGTCCGTTTTCTTGTGGCCACCTTTTATAGAATCCAAATCCAATGCTCAGAGAGAGAGTTATGATGTTTTTCCCACGGTCACCTCTTTGAGATGAAATTCACGAGCCTGAAACAATCCTAACTTCCACAGATCATATCTCCCAAAATATTACGAACCAAGCTCTAAAATGTTTTGGTGATGTTCCTCAGGTTTTTGTCTTTGCACTCTAAAATTTTCAGCTTCTTATCCTTCGTAGAAAAACAGTTATAGCGAAAATTCCACGATGACCTGTTTGGAGCAGCAAAACCCTAGAATCCAAAGCTCTGATACCAAATGTTAAGAAACCAGCTCCAAAAATAGAATAAAAGAGAGATCAACACCTTAGAAATAGACACTTCGAGGGGGAAAACTCCAATACATTACATAAATGAACAATTCTTGGATGATACAAATGACAAAACCTCAACTCTATATATAGGAGTCCATGGGGCCACAATGTAATACTAGTGGGGCCACAATGTAATCCTAGCGGACCTAACAATAATAATGTAAGGGAACAATAATAAAAATATGGGGGTTAAAGGGGTATAACAATAACAATAAAGGGGTTACACTAACAACAATAAGGGACTATACTATTAATATCAGGACCTAACATTGCCATGTAAATTAGTGATGAACAATCTTGTTAACTCCGGGTGATTTTGAATTTGCTGCACTCTCTCAAAAAACTCAAAAAAAGCCACATGATTGAAACAAGACATAGTGAGAGGAGAGGCCATGAGTTCCCTTGTGTTTATGGGTTCAAACCTGTTAATTTTCCCTCCTTTGTGATCATTTAGTTTTGGCCTTTGTGCCTCACCAACACCACTATCTTCTTCTTCAGACATTTTAAACTCTGACTTATGAAACCCTAGGGTACAAATGGAATCAGATGAAAGGGAAGGGGATGAGATGGTTAGCTTGAATAGGTGAAGGGAATGAAGTGAATGAACAAAATAGCTCAATGAAAATTACCCTGCCTGTGACTGATATATGTTTTAGTTGATGAACCAAGTGTATGAACAATGACCATAAACTGAGATTAGGGTTTCATTTCAATTCACACAAGGGCCATCAAATAACTTAGAAAAAAGGTATATGGTATGTACTTACTGCTTTAGGGCTCTTGGAGGATTTTAGGAGAAGTTTGGAAATGGTTTTGTAGTGTTTTGAAGTGATACAACCCTCACCAAACACGCGTCGCCTTGTCTAAGGGCACAACGCCTTTGCAATTTGCACTGAGATCTCCTAGCAAGGGCACAGTGCCACTGGGCAGGCACGCATCGCCAGTTCAAACACACAATGCCAGTCTTTTGAATGCGCAATGCAGAGAAACTTAGCACAATTGCTCCCAAAAACTCAAATTTTTTTCTCTTGCTGAATACTTCTGATAATTACAAAGGCAACTATGGCTCTTTTTAAATGTTTGATAGGCTTTATAGGCATGTGGATTTAATTTAACTTGAAAAACCCACTTTCTAATGTTTGATGTCTTTTTCCTTTTATCACTGATACTCTTTGACACTTTTTACATTGCAGGTTGCCGAAGTCATGGAGTTCACTTTTTAATTTACTCACTGAGGCTTGACATAATGGCTTTGATAGCTTGGTATTACATTTATTACATATTATAACATAAAATTACAATCAGAGAAATTTAAATAAATTACATAGGCGACTTTTTATCAAAATGACATTTTGATAAAAAGTCCTAAAACTGAAAATACAATCATTAAAACATAATGAATACATCATGATGATCATAATCAATCCCTCTCATATATGTGATGACCTCATCATAATGAAGGAATGACCTTGAAAAATGAAAAACCCTAATGACCTAATGGGACTGCTTTTTGACCTGACTTTAAATGAGATTTTGACTTAAAAAATTTCAAGTAAAAAGATCATTTCCATAAGTGCTATTATGCTCAAGGGAACATAGGAATGAGTCAGTAATATGAATCTTGGAGGGAGGATGGAGTTTATTGACAAGGAAAACCACCAGCGAAACAATTTTTAAATCATGACCTAATGGAATGATGAAAATTTATTCAGTATGAGACACCTAAGATGCACATGCAAATGTGTTTTGATCCCTGGTGGAAGTATGCAAATATTGAAACTAACACCCTCCAAGTGAATGAGAGTCCCATTCACTCCCATGAGCCAACCTGAGTGGGATTGTAGCCTTTTTATGCCAGTGTTATGCTAGCGAATAGGATATTTAAGGCTAATTTCCAAGGCTATGACCCAGTCACTTCCCATAAACTCGATGAAACTTCTAGAACTCATAAAATACATGAAGACAATGATTTTGATAACAAACTTGACCAAGGACTTGAGTGGACCTCCGCTAGCCATGACAAACATTTCGTCAAAAATATCACAAATATGCATTCTATAGGTTAAAACAACATATCTAAGCATATAGGTCTCATACTTATCTGAGAATCACTAAGAAGCATTGATGCCTTGTCACATTAACTGCATTATCATCTATTCGGTCATATATTCATTGTTCATTCATTTATAAATCAAAACATGATGAAAACCATACATCATTACTTTCATATAACATAATCATAACCAACATATAAAGAATAGAAATAAAAAGGATACAACAAATATAAATTCCACATATGAACCAATAAATTTACACATGAAATACCAAGGAGAAGAAAATCTTATTAATGAATGAAAAATCCAACCATCTTGGGACTTCCACGTACCACCCAACCATAGATTGGTTGATCCAAATATTTCTTTCATCCAATAGCCATAGCCTTACGCCGATAAAGAGAGTCAGAATCTTGTCAAACTGACGAAAACGACTGTTTGGGACCCTGGAAGAACCTGTACGAACATCAAGGCATCAAGGTTGTAAGGTTTCTTCTTTTATATTCAAAGTTAATACAAATGGATTTGATTTTCTCATTGAGTTGTTCATCTATCTTTTGAATGATTTAATTCTTAGATTCCTTGATCACTAAGATAGATTGTTTCTTTCGAATTATCATATTTTCCAGATGCTTTTGATCTTGTTTTCCTGTCTTTGATTGCAGATATTATATGCTGGATCGATATCTTCTGGAGCGAATGGATTGAAGACTGAGCAAGTGTTGGACTTCAGGTAGGAGTATCTATCCATAGTTAACGAGTAATTCTTAAGCAAGATAATCTAGAGAAAATGGTCTACATATGTCTGTTTGTTTCTAGATATCCTTAGGATACTAGGGAGATCACTCTTGTCTGCAAGAGGGATTCGTCCATGTAACAAATTGGCGACTTCGCTAGGGAATATAAAACTGAACTTAGTTTTCTTGTTTATTTTCAGTTTGACTTTTGAAATTTCTTTGACTTTGATTAGCTTCAAATTGGGTTGGGTTTATTTTTTCTATACTTTTAGCCTTCCACACTTTTTGTTAAAAAAAAAAGCGATAGACTCTGTTTTTTTTAGTAGAGTAAAGTGCGGTACCGCATCTTGTTCCATTAGAAACTGCAGACTTCTAGAAAATTTGGAAAAAGTAGGAATTCAACTTTCTGAAGTCCATTTTCTTGATTTTTTGTGATTATCCCAATATGTTTTGATTGTCAAAGATCTCTGTCAAGGTTTCTTTCAACAATTTCTGTGTTGAAGTGATTTATTCAGTTAGTTTGCATGTTATGAGTAAACGGTTTGCCTAGTCCTCCCATTGCTCTGAATCAGAAACTTTTGTATACCTCAGCTACTTGGTATTTCATTGCTTTTCTGTTGAGCCATTGAATTGACGCAATTGTTGCTCTTATGAAAATTTGTTTTTATTTTCATTTGCAAACTTATAAAACCTTTTAGATTGATAAGGTCTGAATTTCGTTTTTAAAACCATTTTTGGATGCTTTGGTTTCTTGCTGGAATAAGCATAAAAATATTGGTTAGATTACAAACCAAGCTTAAACATCCTCCAAATTTTAGATAGAATTCGAGATTAGAGTTTTCTTTTGGAATAAGTTTGTTTTTGTTTCCGATCTAAATGATATAGGAATTTCATTTTGAGCAAAAGATCTTTTTGAAATTGAGTTCTTCGAATTGTGTCCTTTTCAAAGTTTCTCATATAGGAAAGAAAGAATTGATATTTTGAAAATTATTGAAATCTCTCAACTCTTTCCTCTAATTAGATTTCATTGAAAAGAAATGAGTTGTTTATCATATAGATGCATTGTAGTGTATTTTGAGTCGGGTCATTAAAACATCATCCAAGTTTCATTTCCGTACCCATTGTCCTAAGGAACTGCCAATTAAAAGTAACACTTAATTAAAATCAATCTAGAAATTTTATATTTTCTAGGGCTCTTTTCCACCAATATAGCTCAGGCTAGTGTCTTGGAATAGGTTTTAGTTAACTCTCCAAGATAGTAAAAAAAAACAAGTAGTCGATCTTGCGATAGGAAAATCCAATTATAGAATATATGCTTTGGGAAGCTCCTCCTAAAGGAGTCAAGCACGCGATCATATCTGAACTAGTGAGGTAATCATACCTATCTAATTGGGAATGATAGAAGATGTGCACGTATTTAAAATGGTAAACCTCGGATAGACCATTGTCGAGGAGCCTGGGGTCACTTGTCAGTAAACCTTGGATTATGTCAAGGAGCCTCCAAGGGGATTGAGCTTGTTACTCTAGCATTGCGTGTATATCTGATCGTAGATTGTTCCCCCATGTATATGTGTTCCTGTTGGTGACCTTAGTGGCCATAAAATTTAGGATTATTTCCCAAGGTGACGGTGGAGGGGAGGTCCCATTATACCTGGAGCAGACATTGGTTAGAATCACTTGGACTCTCCAGAGGGTTATCTTCACTCGAGATGGTTTAAGTGGAGAAACTTGCACCGGTCTGTTTCATTAAGCAAGTTGTCGGGGTAACTGTTCCAACTGCCATCTCTGCATTAAAATTCTACGATGTTGGATTTCATCACCAACTAGTGTTTTTAATGCGGGGATCTACTGTTTGTGTGTGGATTGATATCTTAGATTTTTATAGGCGTATGATTCATTTGATTGTTTCCTTAGGACCTTAGGGTTTTTGTTTGAAATTTTCTTTGATTGCGTGTGTTAAAGGTTTTAATCGTGGTTGAATTACCGAGACGATCACGGAGAACTCAGGGGAAACCCCCTGAGCCAACTAGAAAGACTTAGATCTCTGATACCAAATGTTATCGGCAGAACTGGATCAACAAAACACAGAGAATCATCCATAATTATTCATCTTGATTTTGAATTAGATAAACCACAAATAGAAGAACATACTCCATAGACAATTTCAATTTCCGAATTAACCGAAGTTTCTTCTGCAACAAGTGAGTTATCAGCTAAAGAACCTGAAATTTCTGAACTAGAAACTGAACGTGCTACGTCTGAACCTACATTAGAATTCATTTCTCCAACTCCTGATTATCCCGATTCACCCAGAGTGAGGAATCAGATTATAGAAGATCTTCCTCCTGGTCTCGTTAGTATTGAAGAAATCAATGATATAGAGGAAGAAATTGTTCTTCCTTCAACTCAAGAAAATTTAGAACTTAGAGAACGTGAATCAGTTTTTTACAGTCCTTTTAGACAAGACACTTGGTATTCTTCATTGACAAATTTTCTACAAAACGTAGGTCTACAGTATTCGCCACCTCGAATTCCTTTCTACTCTACGCCCATTGGTTATAGACCTTCGATAAACATGTCTAGTGAGTCATCTATTTTTACTAAATCGCCATAATTTTTTTTTTATGGTGGTCCGTTTGTTCCTGCAGGCTATCAGTTTATCTCTGGTACATTCTGAGGAGCATATCCATTTCCCAACAAACCAATGTCATCATCTAGCCCAAATGAATCAAATACTGGAACTTTGAACAATGAGAAATTTTAAATGATGTCTAGAAATATTCCAAACCCCGAACCTCAAGGTAGTAATTTATCACCTCGGGGGCAACCTCAAAATAGTCAAATACAACTTGGGGGGCAACCCCAAGGACAGTACATACCTCAGGGTCAATATGAAATCCAAGGATAGTACATACCTCAGGGTCAATATCAACGTCAGGGACAACATTCACCTCAAAGTCAATACATGCCTCAAGGTCAATATCAAACTCAAGGGCAGTATCTAGATCAAGGATTGCAACCTCCTTTAGCACAACAGTTCTATCCAGAATAAAAAATGTTACAAGGAGGTGGAAATTATCTAGCTAATTACCAGCCATATGTTCTACCCAGTTATGGGTTGTCTTATGCACAACCTTCGATGGGACCCTCATATCCCGGAATGGTGTGGGATCCATCCCAAGTCCAATAGAATTTACAACCAAATGTGAAAGAACCTTATTATCAAACTAGACAACCAGTTAGTTATAATTAACCCCAACAACCAATCCAGCCTACAATTCAAATACCTGCATCTAGTCCTGTTCAGCAGCCTGGTCCGAGTAGACCTAGGACTCTACCACAAACTACTGCTCAGACTTCTGTTCAACCTACCACACCTACTCCTAGAGTGTCTACAAATTCTATTAATTTGGCCCCTCAAGCATTGGTACAGTTCCTCAGGTTTCTATTCCACGGTCTAGACGTACAATTTAGACTACTATTCAGATGCCTGTAGGACAACCTGGTACAAGTGCAATTATAACAATTAAACTTCAGTTTACTTATCAAATGTATCAAGGGCCATAACAATATGGACCTATTCCACAAAATCCAGTTTACCCATAACAACCGTATCCTCGGTATACATATCAGACACTTGTTCAACCCCAGTATGGTCCGGTTATTCCTAGTTATCTAAGGGGCATTCCGATTCCAAATGCACAGGCTATTCCAGGATATCCTGGATATCCTCCTCCTGGGATTGGTTTAGTTTCACAAGGTTATCAGCAAGACCCTGCCCGTCGATTACCATTCATAGAAACTTTGAATTTACCTGATTTATCCCGCCTTACGAATGATCCCATCTATTATCATCCGTATTGGACGCCAATGCCAAATAAGTTTCCCAGTGATATCCCAAAGTTTGAAGGAAAATCAGGAGAGGATCCTTCTAACCATATCATGAATTACCACGTTTCGTGTGCATCCAATTCATTAATCGACGATTCCATTTGAATTAGACTTTTTTAGAGAATGTTAATAGGATTCGCTGCTAAGTGGTACATTGAATTGCCACGAGGCTCATTTAATAATTTCAACGCCCTAGCAACTTCTTTCTTAACTCATTTTCAGTTTCTAGTCAGATACGACAACGACACATAATTATTAACTTCACTAAAACAATCTACGTCTACGTGCATTTCAGATCATATACATGAATGGAGACATAGAAGACATTTGGTAAAAGTTTTTATCCCAGATCAGATATTGGCAGAATGGTTTATCAAATCATTGCTACCAAAAATCACTGAAGATGTAGCCAAAGGAGGAGTTGTTACTGAAGAACAAGCTATTTTTCAAACTCAGTATCTTGACTTGGTATATACCCAGTCCAGTACTTTGTACTAGAAAATTCTTGATTTACCGCGTCCTGGTTAGATAACAACAACTCCTTTAGGGTCTCATGCCACTGATGGTGTAATCGGTTCAGTTAGTATGACTAAGAGTAAGAATAAATCTTCGAAGGTTACTTCTCCTATAATAACTTTACCCGATTCACCAAAAGGAGAATCTTCCCTTGAAACTTTTGTCGATATTCACATTGTAGCTTTGTCTACTACGAAATCAAAATCTGGTAACAAGAAGAAAGGGAAGAATAAGAGTAAACAGACTTCATATCCCAAGGAAAAACCTGATAAAAATGAATCGGCTAATGATAAACAAAAACCTCATTATCCTTGTCTTATCTGTGACAAGGATCATTTCACCAAGGAATGTCCGCATAGAGCTGAGGTATCTAAGTTCGTCAAAGGTTCACCCACCCACACTGTCTTCAAGGATATTTCCTGTTCAAGATAGAAAAATGATTGGATCTTCTTCTAATACATCAACAAATATTTTTATGATGTCTCAAGTAATGGTTGCGACTCATTCGCAAGATTATGGTAGTAAAAATCCCGTTACTAGTAAAGAAGTAGAAACTTCTAATTATACACCAGCTACATCTCCTTCGTTTTCTGATCCTCTTCATATCAAGAAACTGAATCCTGATATAGTAATCAAACTGCTTTCTAAAGGTGTACTTTGTAAATCATCTTTCAATCCACATGCGAGAGCTGCTCAGAATTACAACATTGTTGAAGATTTAGCAATATCTCCTTCAACAATGTCGGCTTTAGAAGTGCTGCAATCATGCCCAACACAAAGAAAATTACTCTTATCAGCAATTGGAGCTGTATATCTTCAGGATTCCTTATGGTCTTCGATTTAGAAAATTCTACACCACAACTCCCTCATCAAATGGCTTTTCAAATTCTAGTATTGGTAAAAAACAGACGTTGCTTTCGTACTGTTATTGATGGAGCATCCACATGTATTATGTCATTAAATTGTTGGAAATCACTTGGTTATTCGACGCTTAACCAATCACCAACAATCCTCAAAGCTTTTGACGGAAGAGGATTCCATGCCTATGGAATTTTACAGGATCTACCTATAGAGGTCGAAGGTAAAACCATTAATTTAGATGTGGAAGTAGTTGATGCCCCTCTAGATTACAACCTTATTCTGGGTCGAAGTTGGTCTTATGATATGAATGCTGTCATGTCATCCATATTTTGGTTAATCATGTTTCCTCATCAAGAAAAGATTGTGAAAATCAACCAGCTCTCATATTATTTTCCAGACCCAGCTTCTACGGATAGTATTCAGCACATTGGAAAAACGACTATCCCTTATGAGGATGTAGGAGTAGGTTTAATCAAAGATTTTGCTTTGTTGGGAACTTTTTCTATGCCTCAACCTAATGTATCGTGTACTATTGCTAATATCAATATGACTACATCGAGCACTATTCCATTTGATGATCCTTGGGTAGTGCCTTTAGAATAAGAATTGGATTCGTATAATGGCGCGATGCCTTTGAGTACATTTGAGTTAACATATCAAGCAGTACAATCATTTTCCAATTCACCATCAACTAATTTTGACCCATTGAATGTGGTCAATGAAGCATAATTTTCACCATCAAACTCAGCTATAACATCAATTCCGAATCCTTTTAAAGAAGTGTTTTATATCGATGAGACCATTCGTGAATTCTTGTCGATAGATGATGTTATCACAAAATCAGGCCCGATGGGATGCTCATTAAGTAAACCTTGTGTAACTATTTCAGACCAATTTTTTAGCTGAGGCTTAGCCTCCTCAGCCTGAGAGGGCTCTCTCAAGGGTTAATGATATGGGATATAGGTAGATGGCTAACTCTATTATTTGTGTTTTGGTTTAGGTTGAGAAGATAAATGCTTGCTACCATTGGGTTATGGAGTCACTGATAGGGATAAAGATGACAAAGGATCTCCTTGTGGAAGCCGAGGCTTGTATATAATTCAATGAAAGAGTGACACATTCAGGAAAATCCCAATAACTTGAGGTTCAAAGGAAGTTAGAGCATGTAGCACACGAATTCTGAGTAATGAGACATCAAGGTATTGAAAGCAAAAATACTGAAAGAGATTTCACCATAGCTAAATACTTAAAGGAAGTCAGAGCATGAACAATCATGAATTCTGAGTAATAAGCACTTAAACTATCGAATAAAAACATTTCAAATGATAGGACATAAACTCATTGAAATACACTAAGAATCTCAGGTGAAAGGAAAGTGGTATTGTTACTGTATATATCAGTTAATCCAAATTTTTACAAAGTGGCATGCTTAGATAACATTTTCCAACTTGTAGGTTGAAACTAACATCAACATGTATACATTGGTCATTATGGAGTCAAAGCAGTCTCATAAAATCAGTGAATCTAATTGACATGGAAGTTGAGGCATATCAGGGTTTTTAGTCATGAGACACACTACTTGGATTCATGACCAAAAACAGAGTTGACACAATGATGTTTTGAGAATTTTTGGGTGATAACAGTGGCTCCACTTGGGATAATGTGCCCCTGTGGTACACTAAGAACCAGTAGCTCTAGTGCTACTATCCATCCTTTAGAATAAAAATCTGAAATTATGCCCAATCTGCTTCAAAATCTTATGGCCTTCACCTCGGACTCAAGTTTGATGATCTCTGCAAGAAGCACCCAACTGTACCTAATAAAAATGCTCAATCAACCTTGAGCTTATTTACACACTCCTACCTACCCTAGCAGCTGCAATCTCCATTTTAACTCAAACAACATGAAATTTCCAATGAAGCCAATCATTTGTCTTATTTGATATTTGAAGCTCTTGACTACACTCGAACCCAAAGTAACCATGATACTGAGATGACCAAGGCAACTTGTAATGTATCTGATCTTCATAATGAAAATGAAATTGAAACATTGGAGTTTAAAGCTATTCCATGTATTCAGCTATAGGGTCAAAGAAGACATGATTAGTTTGATGTTTCTCATGACATTCTGTAGCTTTGGACAACTCATCCATGTTTTGATCAATCACACAAGACTTCAGTTGTGTACTTTCAAACAAATTTTCAAACTGATTTTCAAAAACAATGTATTCTTCCTCAATCTCAAAAAATAAAGGAAGCAACACCTTCTCTTTGTGTTCTATCATGGAAAGATTTTGAGAACACTGATCTTGATCTTGAAGCCCATAAGATTTGATTTTATCCTCTAAAACTTCAATGTCTTTTTTAATGTTCCTAGTAACTTCATCCACAAACTGAATCTTATCTTCTGACTTGCACTCAAATGATTTCAGATTAGAAGACAAGGATGAAGAAAAATTTTCACCCACTTCTTCATTAATGTAATCATCAATTGTTATAGGCTGATGTAAGAAATGACATGAAGAATCAACTTTTTCCTGTACCTGAGGTTTGTAGCAAGAATTTTCCAATATTTCCTCTTGCTGTTTGAAATGATTCTCATACTCCTGATGATCAAAGGATTGACAAACCTGCTGCAAATTTTCCTCAAAATCAGAGGATATGACATGATTTTCATAAGTAAACTCCTGCTGGGTTTCATTTTCATCTAAGGGAGATATTATCCTTTCTTCTTGGTGTTCTTCTTGTTGATGAAAGGTATTGTCATGAAGAGCTTCTAAATTTTCCTCATCCATGAACTCATCATCTTCATAACATTTCTCCAAATATTCAATAAAACTCTCAGAGTGTTTAAAG
The DNA here is from genome assembly GCA_034641835.2 of Pinus albicaulis. Classification (NCBI taxonomy): domain Eukaryota; kingdom Viridiplantae; phylum Streptophyta; class Pinopsida; order Pinales; family Pinaceae; genus Pinus; species Pinus albicaulis. Next base: position 281,755,318 of record CM076573.1, read on the forward strand.
CAGTCTTTGACCATCAATAAAGAGGGATGACACTATTTATACATCTCATAAAATACATCATGGAAATCAACAAGAGAATATAATGAACCATTTGGCAAGCTTCCATACCAAGACCATGCTTTTCCTTCTAAAGTGGCCATAAAAATTTTCATGAGACAATCTTCAAGGAATTGAACCTTAAGATTGTGTACATGCATATGGAACCTAACCAAATGAAGAGCAGCATTGCCTTTCTTTTCATCTTTAAATATTGGAAGATCATCTAACCATTCAACCTTTGACATAGGATTTGGAAAACTAGGGATATGAGACTGATTCACTGGGGCATACCTGGCATTCATTCTTACAATGGAACTTATATTGAAACTTCATCTAGATACTAATCTTAAAGCTTTGGAGTCACCTTCCAATTTGATTATTTGATGTTTGGAGTCGCCAAGGTAGATGCAGCCTCGAACAGTTTCCTAAGCTCCCGCTACCTTCAGAAATTCAACTTCTTGATTTCGGGAATGAGTAATATTCAGGCTCCCAGCAGACGCACCAAAATGTTATCACAAAATCAGGCTTGATGGGCTGCTCATCAAGTAAACCTTGTGTAACTGTTTTAGACCAATCTTTTAGTTGAGGCTTAGCCTCCTCAACCTGAGAGGGCTCTCTCAAGGGTTAATGATATGGGATATATATAGATGGCTAACTCTATTATTTGTGTTTTGGTTCAGGTTGAGAAGATGAATGCTTGCTACCATTGGGCTATGGAGTCAGTGATAGGGATAAAGATGACAAAGGCTATCCTTGTGGAAGCTGAGGCTTGTATATAGTTCAATGAAATAGTGACACATTCAAGAAAATCCTAATAACTTGAGGTTCAAAGGAAGTCAGAGCATGTAGCACACAAATTTTGAGTAATGAGACATCAAGGTATTGAAAGCAAAAATACTGAAAGAGATTTCACCATAGCTAAATACTTAAAGGAATTCAGAGCATGAACAATCATGAATTCTGAGTAATAAGCACTTCTATGGAAGAAAAACATTTCAAATGATAGGACATAAACTCATTGAAATACACTAAGAATCCCAGGTGAAAGGAAAGCGGTATTGTTACTATATATATCAGTTAATCCAAAGCTTTACAAAGTGGTATGCTTAGATAACATTTTCCAACCTGTAGGTTGAAACTAACATCGGCATGTATACATTGGCCATTATGGAGTCAAAGCAGTCTCAGAAAATCAGTGAATCTAATTGACATGGAAGTTGAGGCATATCAGGGTTTTTAGTCATGAGACACACTACTTGGAATCATGACCAAAAAAAGAGTTGAAACAATGATGTTTTTAGAATTTTTGGGTGATAAAAGTGGCTCCACTTGGGATAATGTGCCCCTGTGGTACACTAAGAACCAGTAGCTCCAGTGCTACTATCCATCCTTTAGAATAAAACTTTGAAATTCTGCCCAATCTGCTTCAAACTCTTATGGCCTTCACCTCGGGCTCAAGTTTGATGATATCTGCAATAAGCACCCAACTGTACCTAATAAAAATTCTCAATCAACCTTGAGCTTATTTACACACTCCTACCTACCCTAGCAGCTGCAATCTCCATTTTAACTCAAACAACATGAAATTTCCAATGAAGCCAATCATTTGTCTTATCTGATATTTGAAGCTCTTGACTACACTCGAACCCAAAGTAACCATGATACTGAGATGACCAAGTCAAATTGGAATGTATTTGATCAGTTTTCATGTGACCAGAAACTGATCTTGAAGTTGACTGCTAAAACCAGAAAATAGAGTTTTTCTCCTCATGAATTTCAGTAGTTTTGTAGCGCAAGTTTAGTCATAGATCTCTCCCACATCATAATTAATTTGAAGAAAATGAGAGAGGTTTTTGTAGTGAGATATGTTAGGAAGAAAAACCTCTTTTAGTGTTCAAAAATATGTTTTCAGTTGCTCAGGAACCCCCTTGGAAGTTGACTACTAAAACCAGAAAAACAGTGTTTTTCTTCATGACTGAAAAAGCTGCTACAATAGTTTCACGCTACGAAAGTAGTAGATATTTCATAGCGCATTTCATAATTTTTGAACTAGAGGCGCTAGAAAGTGTGGATTCTTGGCTAATTACAGAATTTCAACACGAAACCTAATGGAATGACCAATAAATGAAAAATATGACTTTTTAATCATGGAATGGACCTAAAAGACTTTATTTGAACTTGAATGATGACCATTAACCTATAAAAACTATGACCTACCCTTTACCAAGACTTAAGATGAATTTTAGACCTACTTGGAATCATGACCAAAAACAGAGTTGACACAATGATGTTTTGAGAAGTTTTTGGTGATAACATATGATTTACCATGGGGTGATCTCCATCATAGGTCATCATTTTTACCTGAGCTTGATAGATTCGAAAATATTTTTTCATCTATTTTTACAACTGATTATGTCAAGAAATCCCAGAGTCTAATATCGATCAGAAATTCATATTCTGAAGTGAATTTGGGGAATATTTCTTCCATGATTCCTAGTTACATATCAATGAAACCAGGAATTATTGAAAACATTCATATAGGTGCCTCTTGTACGTTAGATGAAATTGCTACATATAAGGCCCTATTTCAAGAATTCCGCGACATATTTGTGTGGAATTATGAAGAAATGTCTGGAATTGATCCCAAATTATCGTTCGTGAAATCAAAACTTACCCCGATTCTAAACAGATCAGACAAAAATTACGTCTGATACATCCACGAAAGGCTGCTGCTATCAAAGCCGAAGTTGAGAAATTATTTAGAGCAGGTTTTATTTATCCTATCCCGTTAACGGATTGGGTATCTAATATCATTACTGTTACTAAAAAACAAGGAACAATATGAGTATGTGTCGACTATAGGGATATTAACAAATCTTGTCCCAAAGACAATTATCCAACCCCTTATATCGACCAAATCATTGACGATTGTGCCAGAAATGAAATGTATTCATTTATGGATGGATTTTCTGGATACAATCAAATCAACATACTCCATGCCGATCAACCAAAAACAACATTCGTTTGTCCTTGGGGAATATTTTCTTATTTTCAACTACCTTTTGGATTGAAGAATGATGGGGAAACTTTTCAAAGGGAAATGTCCTATGCTTTTCATGACATTAAACTCGATGATTTACCTGCTCATTCATTACACAGGGAAGATCATCCAACTCACTTACGAGCGATTTTTATGAGATGTAGGTATTATAAGAATCACTTGAATCCATACAAGTGTGTTTTCTATGTACAATCTGGTAGGTTACTAGGATTTTTCATTTCGAAACAAGGCATTCGTGTCGACCCTTCGAAGGTTGAGGCTATTTTCAACTTACCTCCTCCTTGCACACTCCGCCAACTCCAAAGTTTGCAAGGGAAAGCAAACTTTATGCGTAGATTCATCCATAACTATGCTGAGTTAACCAAAGGTTTTAGCAGGCTTTTGAAACAAAATGTTCCTTTCATTTGGGATGAGATCACTGATCGATCTTTTGATGCTCTAAAACACGTGTTGACCCATGCACCGTTACTGCATCCACCAAATTACAGCTAGGATTAATTTTTATACTTAGCAGCCTCTGATTCCACTATTGGAATGTTATTAGTTCAGGAGGATGAATCCCACAATGAACATGTGATTTACTATCTCAGTTGCAATCTAAATCCAACAGAGATTAAATACTCACATGTGGATAAATTGGCCTTGGCAGTAGTTCAAGCTGTCCAATGATTTCGTCATTACATTTTGTTACGAAAAACAACGGTGATTTCTAACTGCAACTCGATGATGTATATTCTCACTAAGAAATTGCTCGGGGGAAAATACTCTAAATGGATAGTTATCCTTTAGGAGTTTGATTTAGAATTTGAAAAATCAAAATCAAAGAAATCACTAGTGTTCGCCAAACTTATGTGTGACTTCCCGAATACTGAGACAGAAACTATGGTAGAACATCTGATCGCTGATGAAAATCTATTTCTTATTAGTACGTTAGATCCTTGGTATGGAGATATAATCATTTATCCCAAACCCAAAATTTTTCACCCTGAACTTTCACATTCACATTGGCGAAAGATCCGTTACTAGTCTCAGCAGTACAATATTGTTGGAGACACACTTTATCGCCGCAGTGCAGAATCTGTATTTCGACAATGTTTAACCCATGAAGAGGCTGAACAAGTTTTAAATGACTGTAATTCTGGATCGTGTGGCGATCATATGTCTGGGTATGCCACAACCCAAAATATATTACGCGCTAGTTATTTTTGGCCTTCGTTATTCAAAGATTGCGTTCTTGCGGTCCGAAAATGCCACAAATATCATATTTTTGATCGAAAGATGCATACACCACTAGCTCCTCTTCACCGCATAATTGCTGTCGGTCCTTTTGCAAAATGGGGCATTGATTTCATTACATGTAACCCTCACTCAGCCGGGGGGCATGGGTATATTATTCTTGTAGTAGATTATTTTACCAAATGGGCCGAGGTGATGCTTACATTTGCGGCAGATGGCAAAACTGCAGCTACTTTTGTATTCAATCACGTGATTGCTCGATTCGGTGTACCCCAAGCTATCATTACTGATCATGGGAGCCATTTTCGAAACATTATGATGACCAAACTTTCCAACCAGCTTGGCCTGTGCCATGATAACTCTACTCCACATTACCCGCAGGCTAATGGTCAGGTTGAAGCTGTCAATAAAGTCTTAATCACTATGATAAAAAGGATAATCAGAATTCATAAATCAAATTGGCATACTATGATTTTTTCAACACTTTGGGCATACTGAACCTCAGCAAAAACAACAAAAGAGTTCACTCCTTTTCAATTGGTCTACGGTTTAGAAGCTGTGTTACTGATTGAATATGAAATACCGTCACTCCAATTAGCCATAGAGTTACTATCAGCTACTCTAAGGAGGAAAAATGCTTCTTGTACTTAACACAATTAGATGAGACTCGGCGCACTACTGCATTAGCAGCCAAAGCTCATAAAAAACGCATTAAAGATCAGTACGATCAAAGTGTTACACCTCGTGTTTTTTTAGAGGGTGACCTAGTATTGGTATATGATAGGGCTAATGATAAACTAGGAGCTGGGAAATTCGAAACCATGTGGCACGGTCCTTATACTGTCAAGCGAGTGCATGAAAAAGGGGCTTACGAATTGACTAATTATGACAGGGTTTATTTAGATAAACCTAGAAATGGACTTTATTTAAAGAGATATTATGCTTGATTTTTTGAGTGAAGATCTCACCTGTACATTAGTTTCTTTTCTAAGTTAGATGCTTTAGATTAGATGAGTGTTTCTAGTATAAGTTTGCGTTGACTACTATCCCTGCTTATCTTGATTACTCTTGATATTGCAGATGTCGACGTCCCTTCAAGCGTACAATGGTTTTGTTGATGGTGCCTGTCGTAATACACATAATATTTCTTCCACAACTTGGGTTATCTATTCACCCACTGATGAGTTAGTTTCTATGCATGGGGTAAGCCTTGGTCAAACAACAAATAAATTTGTAGAATATAGCATAGTTATTGTTAGCCCCCTAATTTTCTCTCTTTTTTCCATTTTCCCCTACCTAAATCATAACCATTTACAACAGTTTTACCTCTTTTATGCACCCTCATCTTGCACCAGTCCAAGCACGGCGACATATTTCGTATAAACTTTATTTTTCATATTTTTAATTCAACTTAGCATTAATTATTTATTTATTACATGAATTCTTACTTTTAATCACTCTTTGTAACTTATCAATATCTCCAATGTTTATTTGGTAGTTAGAGTACTTACCGTGGCCGCTGATTCTAGTGCAGGATCGAATCTTGCATCGTTTCCGGCACAACAAATCCTTGCAGTGGATCCGAATCTCCTTGATCACCACCTCGTTTTGAGCAGCTTCATCCACGACAACAAGATCGGCCCAAAGGAAACCGAGACCGAATCTGCGAAGGACGAAAGTTGGAGATTGGCTACGGCTAGTTTTGCTAACTGTTTAATTTTGAAGGCTGAAAAGATAAATTCTGCGTTTGGTTATGTAATTGGTTGAATGATCTATTTTGGCCTTTGGCCAAAGATCTATATAATGTAGAATGTAAATAGGACTAAGAGGAAGTTTTTATAGTAGAAGAGAACAGAGACACAGCCAGAGAGGCGGTAACAGGTTGCTGTATTTTGTTATCGCCCGAATCTGGGCAGGACGATGTATTAATGTATGTACTTGCCTTAGTGAATTAATAAAAGGGAGCTCCGCCTCATGTTTCACAAATTGCATTTCTGTATTTGAGCTAATGAATTGATTAAGGTACTGAGCAACATTTTTATTTAAAAGGGAAACACGTTGGTTGGCTAGGGCCTATCCAACCCCGCATGTTTACCCCATTTCCCGTTTTCCTATAATTTGTGTTTACATTGTCAAGTGTGATTTAATTTTAAGCATATGCATTCCTGTCTGAGTGAAAGCGGATCCGTTGTGTGAAGTAGATAAATTTCCTTTTCCTGCAATTTCCTTTCCTACACTTGATTTCAGATTGGTTTTCCTCCGCCTGGTCCAAGCAGGAGAAATAACCTTGCACTAGTGCACATTGGTGTGATATATCCTTTTTTGCAATTCTGTTTGATTGGTTTTCCCCACCTGGTCCAAGCAGGAGAAATGAACCTGCACCAGTACACGTAGGTGTGATGCAACAAGCCTTCTTAGTCTAATTCCCACAATCTTCTTTCTTTCATTAAATGCTTATGATAGGATAAATGTATATTGATTGTTTCTTTATTCCTGCACTCTGTTAAGATTAGAAAAGTTCACTTTTTATGTGTGCAATTTGATTTAACAGTATAATAGCACTTGCAATGATTAAGCACTCATTTTAAGAATTAAATGCTAAGTGCATGAAGCTCTGATCCGATGCAAGAACTAGTTTCTTAGAACGGGATTTGAGTGATTTGAACCTGGAAAAGTTCAAGCCCTTGCATGAAGTAAAAATCCTTTAGTAAAGACACCATTTATACCTTCTGCATAAATCCCTGTTCCTACACTAGTGCAAGTAGACTGCGAAAGTGCAGGACAGAATAGGGCAAGAAGGAAATATCTACAAGAGCAGGTTTAAGGGCTCATATGATGAGACTGCTAGTGTATCTGCTAAAGAAAAACACACACTCAGTAGTTAAAAAATAATTAGCTAGAGTGATTGCCTTTTATCTTTAATTCCCTCTTGCAAATGCATTCTTCCTTGTTCCAGTCTTAGATTATTTTGATGGTTCAAGTTGCCTTTTTTTTCTCTTTTTAATTTGATTCTGCAATATTTCCTTTAAAGAAAGTAGGGATTTATATTAGGAGGATACATACCATCTCTGGCATTTCCTGTGCTTCGTCTCTAAATTTATGGATCCCCCGAGTTGACAAATTAAGTGTTGAGGAGTTTGCTTAAGTGTAATTCCTGCACTCAACATTTTGGCGCCATTGCCAGGGAGGCGATTCAATTTGGCAATAATTTTCTGATTATACAATAGAGGTAAATTTTCCTTTATTTTTGCAGTATTGTTTAGAAAAGCTTCTTTGAAGGAATTTTTCTGGTGTTAATTGATTTTTGAGAGCATTTTTTACTAGAAGTTGTTTGTTATTTTCTTTCTTTTTTTGAAATGAATGCCTAGAAAAGGTAAGGGTTCAAAGCCCACTAAGGGCTAAAATAATTTTGAAAATAATTCTCATATTGGGTCTCCTTCTGTAAGCAGGAAGCCCAATCCAATTAAAACTCATCATGTAGGAACAATCCACCTAGATTGTGGTGACAATAGCTTAGGTGTGGTTCAGCCTGTTGAGAGCGGTACAAGTAAAAGGGAAACAATGGTGGGCGATGAAGATCATTTGGAAAGGACTGGTGAAAACTAGGTAAGTGAAGAACAATCCAGTTTTGTGTTTCCAACTGTGGATCCTGATATTGTGGTGAAAATGAAGAATATTCCACCATTAGCTCTCCCTCATTTCCATGGTAAAGTTCATGAAGATCCTGACTCTTTTCTATTCAAGTTTGATATTCTGTGTAGAAGTTATGATTATTCAACTGAATATTAGAAGTTAAGATTATTTCCTGTTACTCTCAAGGACTCAACTCTACGCTGGTTTATGGGGTTAGGAGGAAACACTATAACCTCTTGGGATCAGATGAAGAGAGTGTTTTTGTCTAAATATCAAGAAGATTGCAAAACTCAGGACATGCAGGATGATATTTTTACAATCATACAGGATGATGATGAAACTCTTGAATATTACCTAGAAATATTTCTGTATATTTTAAAAAGGTCGAAACTTAAGTTTGATCCCAATACTATTAGAACCTTGTTATTAAGAGGAATTACCGATAATGTTAGAAATAATTTAAATCTGTTAGGACAAGGTGATATTTCTCAGTAAACTTTTGAGCAAATTTGTGAATTATGCATGAAATTTTCAAGAAATCAGTATAGATCCGGTAGAGGAACTCGAAATAGAAATAGAAAAACTGAATCTACTGATGCTATTATTATTGGACTAGAAAATAAAATGGAAAACATGAAAATTGATATAATGAATACTATTACCAAACATTTAGACTCTTTAAAATTTCAGCAAAAACTCATGAAGGAACAAGAGTCATTATGTATTTTCTGTCCTAAATATAGAGACAAGCATCCTCCTAAAGAGTGTCCTCATAATTTGAAAGAAACTAATAAGTGTGCTATTTGTGCAGAAGACCATGTCACAGAAAAATGTCCCTCTATACTAGGACTTAAAGCTATATTTACATGGGGAAAACCTGAAGCTAAATACTTGTATAATATGGGAGCAAGAAGGAATTGGCCTCAGGTAGGTGCAGGTACGACTCCTGAATTTTCTCCACACTATTTTGGTTATAATTCACATGCATATTCTTATGCTAACACTAATCAGCAGTGGTAGTATGGGAATCAATATCAGCATGGGCAACCTTCTCAACCATGGAAACAAGGTTGGAGAGGGGAAATTCATTCTCCATACTCCTACTAGCCACCTATGCAGTGATATCCTTCTACGCATACACCTTATTCAATGCCTCAACTTCCGATTCAGTCTAATCCACCATTGCCTTTACCTCCACCCTTTTGACCTCCTCAGTTGCCTGCTCAACCTATGCCCAATCCTAACAATAATAAAGCAGTGTAAATGATCTATGTAAAAAATCCACCTTTACCATTCGAGTACCAATCTATTACAGTTGGGGTTCATGATATTCAATTAAGGTTGGGAAGGACTGTAACATCAGAAAATCAGAAGCAACCTATAGTGATTGTTGAAGAGAAAGGAGAAGAGGAAACTCTTAACCATTCTTTGAAATATGTTGCTAAGTAGCCCTTACCCTCTGAATCCTTGCCATCTTCTTCCAACCAGCCTCCCTTCCCAGAGAGGCTAGTAATGGAAAGAATTGAGCCTATTTTTGAGAATAGTTTGGCATCTGAGCTTTGGAATATTTTCATTAAGATACCTTTGCTTCAAGCCATTAAAGAGATCCCCATTTGTACCAAGATTATTAAGGAACTCTATCTCAAGAAACCTAGGAGGAAGAGATTGGAACCCCAAACCATTTAATTTGTTGGTAGGGCAGCAGAGATGATGATGAGATGTGTGTCTATGGACAAATATACTGATCCTAGAAACCCTATTGTTTCAGTTCAAATTGGTAATGTCCTTGTCTCTAATGTTCTTATAGACCCGGGGGTAGCCATTAATGTCATGACTAAGCAAAACATGGATCAAATTCGGTTATCTCATCTTCGCCCTACTCCCACTGTGCTTGAATTAGCAGATATATCTAAAATTAAGCGAGGAGTATTGGATGATGTGATCATTTCATTAGATTCTTGGGAATATCCCATTGATTTCATTGTGCTTCAGCAAAAGAACCCAGTAGGAGGACATCCCTTGATCTTGGGTCGACCATGGCTTGCTACAGCCGATGCATATATTGGATGTCGTTCCGGTGATATGTATATTTCGCATGGAGATTCTAGGAAGAAAGTTACCTTATACTCCCTTTCCAGATCCATTCAGGACCTTCGAGATAATTTATGGTTGGATCAAAGAAGTGATGAGGAGACTCAACCCATTTCCCTTATCCATCATTATACTAGGTCTTCACAAGAAGACGAGATTCAAGATTTCCTGAATAATCTAGACACGATGCCTAATTTTGAGCCATTGAGCCAGATTTTCAGCCTAGATTTTCAAGATAATCATGATTCTCATTCTTCTGTACTGCTACATTTGACCACTCCCTTGAGTACTCCTGAGCCTGATACTACTCTTGTTGAGATTAGCCCTGGTAAATCCTTGCATATTAGTTCAGATTTGAACTCATCTCAGCAGGAGCAGCTTGTGAATTTTTTGCAAAACCATCTTAGTGCCTTTGCTTGGGGCTATGAAAATATGAAGGGTATTCCTCCTGAAACTTGTACAAATCATATCTATATTCAGGAAGGAACCCGACTTGTCCGACAACCCCAAAGGCGAATGAATCCAGCTCTAAGAGATATTGTGAAGGAATAAGTACATAAACTCTTGGATGCTGATTTTATCTATCCTATTTCAGACAGTCAGTGGGTCTCTCCATTAGTGCTAGTACCTAAGAAATATGGAAGATGGCATATTTGTATTGATTATAAAGAATTAAACAAAGCCACTCTCAAAGATTACTTCCCTCTCCCTTTCATTGACTAGGTGCTTGATACCCTTGCAGGAAAGAAATATTTTTCCTTTTTGGATGGCTTCAGTGGCTATAACCAAATACAGATTGCACCTGAAGATCAGGATAAAACTACTTTTACATGTCCATGGGGTACATTTGCTTATAAAGTGCTTCCCTTTGGTTTATGTAATACCCTGGCTACCTTTCAAAGGGCAGTCCTGGCCATTTTTGCTGATCTAGAATTTGTAGAAATTTATATGGATGACTTTTCTGTGTTTGGTCATTCTTTTCAGGAAGCTCTCAAAAATCTGGAGAAAGTACTTCTCCGTTGTCAGGAAGCCCATCTCGCCTTGAGTGACAAGAAATGTAGATTAATGTGCAAAACGAAAGTGGTGCTTGGCCATTTGATTTCTGGTAAAGTTATCCAGGTTGATCCAGCAAAGATTGAAATCATTCTGCATCTTCCTGCACCCAAAACTGAAAGGGAAGTAAGAGATTTTTTAGGACATGTTGGTTACTATAGAAGATTCATTGAAATTTTTTCTAAGATAGTTGCCCCTCTTTTCTGACTTCTAGCTAAGGATAGTGAATTTTCTTGGTCCACAACTTGCCAATAGTCTTTTGAAACATTGAAGGAAAAGTTAGTACAGGCACCAATTTTGAGAGGTCCTAACTGGTCCCTACCTTTTCACATTTCCTCTGATGCTTCAGATTTGGCTATTAGCGTAGCTGTAGGATAAGAGGAAAATAAGAAATCCTATGCTATTTTTTATATTAGTAAGAATTTGTCTTTCGCTAAATTAAATTATACAGTTACAAAGAAAGAGTTTTTAGCTGTAATTTTTGCAATTAATAAGTTCAGGCACTATATTACATGATATGAAGTATTTGTACATACTGATCATTCCACGATTAAATATTTGATGAACAAACCATTGAATAGCGGTAGAGTGACTAGGTGGTTGCTATTGTTGCAGGAATTTAATGTTACTATTGTTGATAGACCAGAAAAATCTAATGTTGTAGCAAATTTTATTTCTAGATTAGATAATCCTGGTGAAACAACTCCTGTTAATGATGATTTTCTGGATGAACATATTTTTGCTATGTCAACAGATTCTCCGTGGTTTGCTAACATTGCTAATTACTTGGTTACTGGGAAAACACCACCCCACTTGTCTGCTCGTGAAAAACGGAATATTGTTCAGAAAAGTGTTGCATACTCCTGGATTCAAGGAGATCTCTTTTACACTAGTCTAGATCTGATTATTCGTAGATGTGTAAGAGAGGAGGAAGTGTATTGAAATCTTCTTATGATGAACTTTGTGGAGGCCACTTCACTGATAATAGGACTGCATATAAAGTATTATGTGCTGGCTACTTTTGGCCTTCCTTGTTTAAGGATGCCAAACAGTATGTCAGGCGATGTGATAGCTGTCAACGAGTGGGCCATTCTAATCAAACCAATGAAATTCCTTTATGCCCCCAAGTTATGATTGAGCCATTTTAAAAATGGTCTATTGATTTTATAGGGATAATAAATCCAATGTCATTAAGTAAAAAGAATATTTTGGTTTGTACAGATTTTGTTACAAAATGGGTAGAAGCTAAAGCTGTTTCCTTTGCTAAAGAAAAAGTTGTTATTGATTTTCTTTTTACTGAAATCTTTACTAGATTTGGTGTGCCTAGAGAAATTGTTTTTGATAATGTTCCGCAGTTTATTTCTAATCTGGTACAGGGTGTGATGGAGCAATACATGATCCAGCACAGGAAATCCACGCCGTATCACCTGCAAGCAAATGGCCAGGTGGAATCCACAGAAAAATTGATCAAGTCCAGTCTTATAAAGATAGTAAATATGCATTGGAAAGACTGGGCTGAAAGATTACTAGAAGCTTTGTGGGCATACAGAACCACTTGGAGAAATAGCACGGGACATACACCATATGAGCTGGTATATGGCAAACAGGTTCTGTTACCAATTGAATTCCAGATCAAAACTTTCAGAACTGCAGTTCAGTTAGTACTAGATATCTCTGAGGCACAACAATAGCGTCTTCTCCAATTAAATGAGTTAGATGAATTTCATAGGGATGCTGTTTAGTAGAACATACTAATTCAACAACAACGCAAAAGGTGGCATGACAAGTCTATTCAGAAAAAAACAATTCCAACCAGGTGATTGGGTGCTCCTTTATGATTCTAGATTTAAAATTTTTAAAGGGAAATTCCATACACGTTGGATGGGACCTTATGAAGTGATCCAAGTATTCGATAATGGAGTAGTAGAAGTTAAAACTATTGATGGACAAAATTCAGTATTCTTGGTAATTGGACACAAATTAAAGAAGTATTTTCAGCCACTTGCAAAGAAAAATTTTACACAACAAGTCCAACAGTAATTCAGGATGGTAGTGGTGAATGGTAATACCAACCTATTGAAAACATGAATTCTTCTTCTTCTTAAAAAAAAAATAAAAAAATAAAAAAAAATCAAAATACAAATATTTTTTTAAACAAAAAGTAAAGAAAAAATATTTTCCTGTAATTGTGAAAATCAGTTCGCTGACATGATTGCAGAAGGATCAACCTGAAAACAAGCTTGCTGGCAGGAAGATCAAAAATTTCTAATAAAAAGAGAATTTTGCTTGATCTTTAGATATGCTAGCGACCACCAAGTAAAAGTAGGTTCAGCAGAACTAACCTTTATACAATTGGGGTAATTAGCATGGATATTTTTATTCAAGTAACGATTAATTCTAGCTGCAGTTATTTTTCTTGCACTAGTGCAGGAAGACCTTCCAAAAAATTTTCTGCCTTTCTTCATATTCCACTTTCGTAATATTCCCCCAGTTTTCTTCTTCAATCCCAGAATGATTAACCTTCCCATATTCTTCTGAATTTACCCTGTCCGTTTCGTAAAAACCCCACTTTACCCTTGAATTTTTTTCCTATCCCACTTCTGTTTATCCCCTCTTGTGGTACTATTCCTGGAATCCCTGTGACAAAATTCCTTCCCATTTTGAAATTTCCCTTTTCCCACTTCTTTGTTCCCTCATGAATTCATTGCAGGATCTCGTGCACAAAGAGAAAAAGGATATTCTTTGAAGCATCAAGAAAGGGCGAAGCAAATTTCAAGTATAAGTTGAGGAAGCCATGTTGGAATTCCAACCTATATTTTACTTAAATTCCCTATTCTTTTTTTTTTTTTATAGATATTATGCTTGCACTAGTGTAAGCATGTCGTCCTATATAATAAGTGCAAGTAGAATGGTACCAACAGAATAGCATAGTTTAAGTAGTGCAAGCAGACCGGTGCAAGCATGCACCCTGCTAGAAACATAGTACAATTTGTTCTTTAGCATACGTCATAGGAAAGTGGTCATCATTAAAGTCTATAAGAAGTCCTTTCACTTAGTCAATGAGTACTTGTGCTATCATATTAACTAGGAGAAAATTATTTAAAGTACAAGGTGTTTTTAAGTTAAGAATCATGATCATTTTTTAATGAATGCTAAAGTTCTTTTTTGAATTATGAAGGAGTGCAGAAGTGTTTAAATGTTGCTTGGATATAATTTCCCCTTTCCGCCATAATCCTAGATGTCCTTCACTCGTAATGATTACCTCACCTAGCCGTTAAAATGCCGCCGCAAGTACCAGTCCGACACGATCTCAAATAGCGCATCCACGGCTATTTCAGTGGAATGAATGGGTGATAAGATGGAAGGGATGGTGGATGGTTGGATCCCTATCTATAAGAACCAATTTTCCCGGTGTTACATGTAAATTCTTGACTTTTCATAACCGTTAAGCAGCGATGCCGCCTGTTCGAAGCGAACCTTCGTCTCTCAGTAGGGTAGAACAGACTGCTGAGTATCACAATAGTCTTGCACTATTGTGAGACTCAGGCTTTCTTCAATTCTTGCAAAAGTTTTATGGGCACAGCAGTGAAGTGGCTCTACAGTTTTCCAGAAGTTTCAAAAATGGCCGAGTAAAATTTGGGCCTCTAAAATTTTAGGTTACGGAAGAGTTTATAGCATCAGTGACATGCTTGGAAAATACTAGTGAGCAGTGGTTTAAAAATAAAAAAGTAGAAGGGAAGCGATGGCAGTGTTTCGTCGTCGACAAAAAGATGAAGGCAGATTGGAAGAAAGGAATTATACACAGTGCCCTGTTGGGACAATGGCAGGACCTCCTTTTCATCCTACAAAAATTCGTAACCTGTGAGGGAAGGTACTCCCTCACTTTTGTGTACCAATTTAGGATGTTGTAGCATTTCGAAGCCGGCTGGCATGCCTGGTGGAGGATTAATTTCCCCCATTTTTTGCTTAATATCTTGGAAAAAATGGCCAAGCGTGTGCGGGACGGACAGACAGACTAGGCTGAAAAGAAGTTATATCACCACGGCCCGATAAATATTTTGGTTCAGAAATAATTAGAAGTTAAAGGCATGACCTAGGAGGCACTGTTAAAACAGTTACATAAAATTACAGCTGCTGGAAAGGAGACATAGGACCCCGCCAGCACAAGCAAGGGTTCGAGTAAGAGTGTAAAGGGGAGTCCTTCTTGCACTGGTGCAAAAAGGAAACGACCTAAAAAATCAATAGAAGAAAGGGCCCCAACTAGTGCACCTGTTGAAGAGACTCCTTCTACACCACCAGTACAGGCACAAACCCTCGAAGGAGACAACCTGTCAGTCCTTGCGGAGGCAAAAAAATTTATAGAGGTCGAAGATGACACTCTGTTGGCTGATTTCATTAAAAGGACCCGGAAAAAGAATGAATAATTTGGTGTAGGCAAAGAACCACAGTCCCCACAGGACGTTGAATCCCCTTCTACACCAGTGCAAGAAGAAGAACCAGAAGAAGAAGAAGAAGAAGAGGAAGAAGTGTTTGCTGAAACCATGAGGGATACTAAGGTCCCTGAGGAAGACACATCCCCTGTCGAGACAAAAGAAGAAGAAGATTTGGTAACTCCTGCTGCTCGGATAGTTGAACTAGAGCTTCAAGTGCAGAACTTAGAACAACTCATAGCTAAAGCGCAGTAGGATAAAGAACAGAGTAAAGAAGAATTAACTGTGGAGATCCAGAAAAAGAAAGGATAAGTTAGAGTTTGGAAGTACCGAGTTGTGCGATGTTTCAAGCGACATAAAAAGGTGAAAAATAAACTAAAGAACATCAGAAAGAAGAAGTTTGAAACATTGCAGGCTGATGTCAGTATGTCAGAGCAGTATTGAGATGGAATGCTCAAAGTTATGAAGGTTTTTTGCAAAGGTAAAGAGTTGTGTGAGGACACACAACTGTTTAGGGATGGGAGGATGTTAGCCCCCTAATTTTCTCTCTTTTTTCCATTTACCCCTTCCTAAATCATAACCATTTACCATTGTTTTACCTCTTTTATGCACCCTCATCTTGCACCAGTCCAAGCATGGTGACATATTTCATATAAACTTTATTTTTCATATTTTTAATTCAAATTAGCATTAATTAATTATTTATTACATGATTTCTTACTTTTAATCACTCTTTGTAACTTATCGATATCTCTAATGTTTACTTGGTAGTTAGAGTACTTACCGTGATCGCTGATCCTAGTGCAGGATCGGATCTTGCACCGTTGCCAACACAACAAATCCTTGCAGCAGATCCGAACCTCTTTGATCACCGCCTCATGTTGAGTAGCTTTAGCCATGACAGCAAGATAGACCCAAGGGCAGCCGAGACCAAATCTGCGAAGGACGAAAGCTGGAGATTGGCGACGACCAATTTTGCTAACTGTCTAATTTTGAAGGCCGAAAAGCTAAATTATGCGTTTGGTTATGTAATCAGTTGAATGATCTATTTTGGCCTTTGGTCAAAGATCTATATAATGTAGAATGTAAATAGGACTAAGAGGAAGTTTTGATAGCAGAAGAGAACAGAGACACAACCAGAGAAGCGGTAACAGGTTGCTGTATTTTGTTATCGCCCAAATTTGGGCTGGACGATGTATTAATGTATGTACTTGCCTCAGTGAATTAATAAAAGAGAGCTCCGCCTCATGTTTCACAAATTGTGTTTCTGTATTTGAGCTGATGAATTGATTAAGGTACTGAGCAACGTTTTTATTTAAAAGGGAAACACGCTAGTTGGCTAGGGCCCAGCCAACCCAGCACATTTATCCCATTTCCCATTTTCCCGTAATTTATGTTTACATTTTCGAGTGTGATTTAATTTTAAGCACATGCATTCCTGTCTGAGTGAAAGCGGATCCATTGTGTGAAGTAGATAAATTTCCTTTTCCTGCAATTTCCTTTCCTACACTTGATTTCAGATTGGATTTCCTCTGCTTGGTCCAAGCAGGAGAAATAACCCTGCACCAGTGCACGTTGGTGTGATATCTCCTTTTTTTCAATTCTGTTTGATTGGCTTTCCCCGCTTGGTCCAAGCAGGAGAAATGAACCTACACCAGTACACCTTGGTGTGATGTAGCAAGCCTTCTTAGTCTACTTCCCACAATCTTCTTTCTTTCATTAAATTCTTATGACAAGATAAATGTATATTGATTGTTTCTTTATTCCTGCACTTTGTTAAGATCATAAACATTCAATTTTTATGTGTGCAATTTGATTTAACAGTATAATAGCACTTGCAATAATTAAGCACTCATTTTAAGAATTAAATGCTAAGTGCAGGAAGCTTTGATCCAGTGCAAGAACTAGTTCCTTGCCACGGGATCTGAGTGCTTTGAAACTGGAAAAGTTCAAGCCCTTGCATGAAGTAAAAATCCTTTAGTAAAGATACCATTTATACCTTCTGCATAAGTCTTTGTTCCTGCACTAGTGCAAGCAGAATGCGAAAGTGCAGGACAGATTAGGGCAATAAGAAAATCTCTAAAGGAGCAGGTTTAAGGGCCCATCTAATGATACTGCTAGTGTATCTACTAAATAAAAACACACACTCAGTATTTAAACAATAATTAGCTAGAGTGATTGCCTTTTATCTTTAATTCCCTCTTGCAAATGCATTCTTCCTTGTTCTAGTCTTAGATTATTTTGATGGTTCAAGTTGCCTTTTTTTTTCTCTTTTTAATTTGATTCTGCAATCTTTCCTTTAAAGAAAGTAGGGATTTATATTAGGAATATTCATACAATCTCTGGCATTGCCTATGGTTCGTCTCTAACTTTACGGATCCCTTGGGTTGACAAATTAAGTGTCGAGGAGTTTTCTTAAGTGTAATTCCTGCACCCAATAGTGATTGATTTATTATCTAATGCCATTTCATTTGGCATTCGACATTTGATCATAAGGTTAGATTCAAAACTCATTGTATTGCATTTAAATAGAGTATACACAATTAAAAATCTAGTGTTACTGAGATTATTCTTGAAAGTTCGTCTCTTGGAAAAGGAAGTTTGATTACATTGAATATCAACACATTCCAAGAATTTTAAATACATTGGCTGATGCATTAGCTAATAATGTTATAAATAGAAATTTGCGACATTAAAACAGTAAATTAAAACAACATTCGATAAGTGTTGAACAAGATAGTTGTCGAAAGTAGTCATATCATAGATAGAGTTTGTGTTTCAATAAATATTACATTATATAATACCATAGGTTTAAAAAACCTTATGATCCGAAATATACTGATACAAAAAAAATATAATAGTCTGCGATGATCATCAACTATCCGTGATGCTGATCATGATAATATACTATCTCTCATGCCACTCTACGCAGATATCTCTGAAACTGGCCAGGAATGCCAGTGACATGCCTCTAGAGACGAAGAGGAATATCATCCATCGTAGTCTCTGGAATGTCTCTAGTCAACCTCTCTAGGTTCTGATCTAAATCAGTAAGGATCTATGCTGCATGGTTCTTTGGCAATGCATTAGGATCTGTTCGCTTCCTCTCAAAGCGGCAGAGATTGGATGGTCTTCGTGGACCAACATCTGCATTTGATTTTTGTCATCAGTATTGGACGATTTAAAATGAAATGAAAAATTAGAGTTAGAAAGACATCAAAATGATTCATTTACTTGACTCATCCCATTGTGCTCCTGGAGGAAGGGGCATATCAGGGTCACCACGGAAATCTATCCCTACATACAAAAAATATTCAATGGTGAAAAGTTGGTTCTCTAACCAATGAAAATATGCAAGTGTAAATCAAACTATCTCAAAACCCTCACTATGACGGGCCATCACTGCCACCCAACGGACCATCCGAGGCTCTTTGATCCCACCAACATCTATTGAGATAAGCTGAGGAGCAAGAGATGGAATCCTCCAGAGCAAAAGAAACTACAATAGCTCCATATCCAAAGTTTTTCAACTTTTCATTCTTAGCTTTGGTCAATTGGCATTTTACATTAGGCAATACTCCTTCACACCAGTTGAAGATGGTGCCTCTGTAGCATTCAACCGCTGTTTGCATTTGGGCTTTAGTAGCCACGTGTGGAGCTGAGCTCCCACACAATTTGGTCACTGTGAACGCAACCACTTTGAGTTCAATACTGATAATGGTTTGTATATCAATGCTATTGTCTTTTGGATCAACTTCTTCATTACAAAATTCTTGTTGATAGCTAGTGATAGGCTGGCCACCTGCCCTAGCTCCGAACAAGGAAATAGGTTCTCCTCTTTTGGATGAACCTGTAAGGAAGTAAATGTCCTCTAGCTCAAGTTCGAGCTAGTGGTCACTGATAATGAAACACTGCTCTTGAATGTCCCACTTGTTCACTAACCATGTCAATAGTTCTACTTGAGCCCTTAGGTCATGCATTGCTGAATATTTGTATAATCCGCAGTTTCTCAACACACGAAATGTGGGTAGAATTCCTATAGCTGCCTCATCTATTGCTTCATGTTCACATTCTCTCCATTCAAGCATTGTGGATACTCTAAAATAGACACTTTGAAAGATTAGATGCAATTAAAATGGAAAAATTTGGCTTAATTTGAGAGATTTCATCTTTTTATTTTGTTCACGGCGCCTCCACACTTTTTTCACTAAAACAGTGCGAGCTACCATACGAGCTATGCATGAAAAGTGCGGGAGCTCGATAATTTTCCTTTGGAAAATTATCGGGATCCACAGGTACTGTGTGTATTACCTGCGGAACCTCGAGGGAAAATTTTTGAACCTATTTTTCTCTTAAAAAATGATTTTAAAGCCTAAAAAGAGTATGCAAACTGATGAAAATGAAGAGAAATGAGTTGTGGATTACCTGGATTTGACGGTTTTTTATTCGAATGGTCTATTTTTCTGATATCTCCTTTGGAAGTTTTTCTACCAAAGGCTCTCAACTTTCAATCTGGATGCAAATGGTAAAAATGAATTGGTTAAACTACTTTTTATAAGATTTTTTGAATAAATAAAATAATATTTTATTTATTTTCCACTTTGAAAGGTTGTTTTTCAAATAATTTTTACTTATTTAAAACATGTATGTTTAATTTTTGGGTTTTTGTGCAGAATACAGGATGTTCGGGTGAAATAATCATTTTGACTATCAGTACATTTTTATTCCGTTTTTGAACTTGTTAAAACTTACGAAAAAGTGAAAATGATGAGCATACTTTTATCACCTTTTCGGACTCTTGAAAATTTACAAAAAAGTGAAACTTTGGAGTTCTCTTTTAAGCCCTTTTCAGACTCTCTAAAAATGAAAATATTCTCGAGTAATTGACTAATTGAACTCGTTAAAGGAAATGAACATTCGTCCCTTCAGTATAAGTTTACCCCTTTTCTGGATTGAAATGGACTATTTACAAAAAAGGTATACGTTGACTAATCATGGTCAATAGAGTTCTCTCCTACATTATTTTATCCTTTTTTCGGGCTTGAGGGACTAAATTTACGAAAAAGTACACCCACGGAGTTTTCTTAAGTTTTTCTTCTGACTCCCTAAAACTGAAAAACACTGAGTTTCACCTATACTGGACTCGTTAAAACTTAACAGTAAAGGACCTGTCAATTATAAACATGAACTAACCACTCCTTCTTAGGGTTCGATTTTAATACTAAGTTGGACTCATTCGAAGGATGAGCTTATATTACAAGAAAATGTTATCCTCCTCAAGCTTGGAAAAAATAAATAGGTACTTGCCAGAAATGGTGGGGGAAAAGAGAGAAAATGAATCCACTTGTCACACTTCATTTTAAAAAGTTGTATACCAGTCTTGAACACGACACTTTTGTCACATTCATGTCTGGGTTGGGAAAATCCTTTGATCAACAATTAATTAAACCACATTGAAAGTCTTTAGTCGGTTTCTGGGTATTATCTTTAGGTAAATCGTCACCAAATTATCTGCAGTGTCTTTATGTGTTCAAGAGATCAGTTAAATAAAACATTCACTACAAACATTTGTCTCCACTCGCGTTGACCATCCTTGAGTCAGTCCTTGCTATACATTTCTCCAAAACTTGATCTAATGGTTTTGTGTCGTGGGCTTTCTTACGACGGGTCACTTTATATTGACGACAACTCATCATCTAGAATCCTACCAGTACCTTGGAATTTGCATGCCTTAATGGTAGGTTTCTCGCCTTCGACGATAGGTTGCATCATTGACCTTTGATCGAATGATTCTGTGAAATGTTTGACTTAAGATCACAAATTCAAATTTCATATATTGTACTAAGTACTTTGAGAGCCATTGCCATTATTGGTGATTTCTCTCACACTTGTTAACAGTTCACATCATTGAATAGTAATCAAGTGGTTTCTACCATGTTTGACTTCGACACAATCAATCGCATGGATAGAATCGTACTAGTTCGAGAAGCGGAAATCAAGACCCTGGATCTAGTTTCCACCATCCATGATGTGAGGAGTTTTATTATTCATCATATAATAGACTACTTATGACAGATGGTTGTGTCCATGCTGTGTCTACTACTTCATGTAATTCTAAAATCATTTTTGTATCAGAACATGTAGTTAGTTTTGATCTGAGTATGGGAATGCCTACCTCAGGGATGATATATATATATATATATATATATATATATATATATATATAACTATATATATATATATATATGCTTGCATTGAATGTTTTTTTCCAGGTTTCGACCGATGTGCTAACAACCCGATCCTCAGAATGATAAAGCACTTCACTCTTCAGAATTCTTCAAAAAACTCTTCAGACTTCGCACTTTAGGGGGCAATCTGTTACATTGAAATTCTTCACCATGACATTGAGCTATCTATATGGGTTCATGATTACCTATTTATTGCTTCCTTAGAAGTCTAAAAACATAAAGTTCCTAAATCAAGTCTTGGAACTGGAGAAAAGCTCTTAAAAACCCTAAAAACCCTAACTCCACACTTTTCCTAGTCATTCCCTGCGGTACCGTAGTTTATTGCTATAATAGCTGCAGTACATCCTGCATGTTCTGTTCATTAAAAATGCAGACCCTCGTAAAAGGTAAAATAAAGAGAAAAGTAAGTTCTAGAAGCCCAACTGGCCAAATATTCTCCCAGCTGGGGCCTTCTAGAAGAGCTATCTGGTCAAGCTTCACCCCTTCCATTCATGAACCTTTATCCCTTCATAAATGGAGCTATCCCTTGGTTTTTGGAGCTGAAACTACCTCCCTTCTGCTATAAATTGAGACCAAGTTTCAGTCTCAAGGGTACTTAGTACTTAGCACATAGAGATTTCAGAGTGCTTGCTTATTGCTTTGGAGAGAGTACTTAAAACTTGATGGTTTTGAGGGGAATTGCTGAATAAATATACTCTCCATATTCTGCATCATTGGCATGTGAAAGATTACATACTCATAGCCATAGCCTTATGCCAATAAAGAGAGTAAGAGTCTTCTCAAACTGAGGAAAACAACTGTTCAAGACCCCGGAAGAACCTGTACGAACATCAAGGCATCAAGGTTGTAAGGTTTCTTCCTTTATATTCAAATTTAATACAAATGGATTCAATTTTCTCATTGAGTTGTTCATATATCTTTTGAATGATTTAATTCTTAGATTCCTTGATCAATAAGATATATTATTGCTTTCAAATTATCATATTTTCCAGATGATTTTGATCTTGTTTTCCTATCTTTGATTGCAGATCTTATATGCTAGATCGATATCTTCTGGAGCGACTGGATTGAAGACCGAGCAAGTGTTGGAATTCAGGTAGGAGTATCTATCCGTAGTTAATGAGTAATTCTTAAGCAAGATAATCTAGAGAAAATGGTCTACATATGTCTGTTTGTTTCTAGATATCCTTAGGATACTAGGGAGATCGTTCTTTTCCACAAGAGGGATTCGTCTGTGTAACACCATGGAGCTTTATAACTTAGATCATTACAATATTTACAATGATCAACCTATTGAGAAGCAAACCAACATGACAACCATACCGCTTATTGGAGCTTTATAACACAACTCATGGTGGTATTTAAATCTGTATACATATGTACATATACCAAAACATCACACCAAAACGTATACCAAATCATATACCAAAAACATTCGCTCAACCAAAAAATAGAGAAGGATACATAGCCCGCATCTGCCATCTCCCATGTAGCTTCATTAGGCCCAAAGTGCTTCCACTGCACTTTAACTTGCTCGATTGCTTGGTTTCGGAGCATGAGCATATTTCATTGCAAAATACAGTGCGGTTCCAGAGCATGAGCATCTTTCATTGCAAAATACATTGTGGTTCCGGCTAGAATTATCCTTCTGGCTCCACCTGCAATACAGACCAGTCAATCACATGATCAACATATTTAGCGTACTTCTTAAGTAATGACACATGGAAAACATGATGGAGTTTCAGTGTCGGAGGTATTGCAAGTTGATAGGCTACTGGTCCAATCCTTTTAATAATCTTGAAAGGTCCACAAAACCGAGGTGCCATCTTGGCACACGAACCAATATTCAAGGAGATCTTCTTGGGCTTGATGTGCAAGTACACATGTTCCCCAACCTGAAACTACTTAAACAACTTGTTCTAATCTGCATAATTTTCTTCATGTCCTATGTTTCCTTTAGATTTTTTTTATCACCTTCATTTCCCGTTCCATTTCTGCTAAAATTTTCAGTCCAATAACACCCTGTTCACCGGAACACTTCAACTGATGAGAATATTACAACTCTGCCCATACAATGCCTCAAACCGACTCATCCTATGTGATTCCTGGTAACCATTATTGTAAAAAAAACAAACTAATAGAAGGTACTCCTCCCATCTCCTCTGTTGATGCCTCACATACATCCTCAACATATCTTCCAATATCCTATTGACCCTCTCAGTTTGTTTGTTTGTTTGCGGATGATAAGTTGTGTTGAAGGCCAACTCTATCCCTAAACCTGCAAACAACTTTTTCCAAAACTTGGAAGTGAAATTATCATCCCTATCTGACACAATATTTTTCGAAGCACCATGCAATATGACCACATCTATGATGAATACCTGTGTGACATCATTAGCTGAATACATATTCTTCACTAGAATGAAGTGTACTAAATTTTTCAACATGTCTACCACAACCATGATGCAACCATGTTGTCTAGATGTCCTCAAAAGTATTGTAATGAAATCCATGGAAATGACCTCCTACTTCCACTCTGGAATCGTAATCAGTTGTAGCAATCCACCTGGATGTTTACACTCTACCTTTACCTAATGACAGTCCAAACATCTAACCAAAAACTCTGCCACACCCTTCTTCAGATTCGACCAATAATAGAACTTCTTTATTGTTGTCAATATCTTCTAGTATCCTGGGTGACCTGAATACGGTTTTTCATGAAACTCTCTCAAGATATCTTTCTTTAGCTCACTATTGTATGACACATATATCTTGTCCCTAAATCTGATTAATCCATCCATTGTAAGACAATAGTCCACATCCTACGCACCTGCACCCGCACTTGTACCTGCACCTATACCTAAAATTTGTTGTAACCTGTACCTAAGCTCTCTATACCTGTCATCTTGTTGACCTGCCTATAAGATATGATCCTGTAGATCTGTCCCATAAGAATTCATAGAATGTGGTTTACCTATATCCTCCCGCTAAGAGCATCTACGACCCTGTTCTCTTTTCCCTTTATGTACCTGAGTTCAAAGTAAAACTCACTGATCCTGGACAACCATCTAGCTTTCCTGGAATTTAGATTCAGATCTTCAAATAAGTATCTCAATCCACTGTGATCACTCATCAGTACAAAACTCCTGGCAAGAAGATAGTGCCTCCACATCTTCAATGCATGGATGATTGCTTCCAACTCAAGGTCATGTGTTAGATAATTCTACTAGTTCTCATTAAGTTTCTGTGATTCATAACATACTAATTGTCCCTCCTGCATAAGAACTCGACCAAGCCCTCTCTTGCAAGCATCTGTACATACCACAAATTTTTTTTCTTGGGATTTGCAATCTTTATCACTAGAGCATTTTTCAATAACTGCTTCAACTGTTCAAAATTGACTGCACATTCCTATGTCCATTCAAATTTATTACCTTTTCATTGCAATGGTGTGATAGGATATGCAATGCTAGAGAAGTTCCTGATGAAACTCCTATAGTAACCTGCTAGCCCCATGAATTATCTTACCTAACCCCCATTTGTAGGAGTTTCCCATTCCATGATAGCTCTTATCTTCTCTAGATCTACTGCTATGCCTTCCTTGGAGACCACATGCCACAAGTAGTGTACCTCTATCTGAAAGAAATTTCATTTTATAAGGTTGGCATACAAATGATTCTCTCTTAGAAATCTCAATACTGATGATAAATGCTTGACATGTTATTCCTCATTCTTAGAATATATCAAGATGCCATCAATGAATACAATAACAAAATTGTTCAGATAAGGATACAACTCACTATTCATCAAGCACATAAAGGTAGCTAGAGAATTAGTGAAACCAAATGGAACTACAAAAAGCTCATAATTCCCATACCTGGTCTAGAAATTTGTCTTGTAATCCTCTTCTTTGATGTGTACTTGATGGTGTCCTGATCTTAGATCAATCTTGAAGAACATGGTTTCTCACTTCAACTGATCAAATAAGTCATCAATCCTTAGAAAAAAATATATGTTCTTGATGGTCACCTTGTTCAACTATTTGTAATAAATGTACAACCTGAGAGTACTATCCTTCTTCTTAAAAAACAACACTGCCACACCCCACGGTGATACACTTGGCCTAATGTATCCTTTTTAAAGCATTTCCTTAAACTAGAACTTTAGCTCTACTAGCTCTGGAGGGCTAATCCTGTATGGTGCCTTTGATGATGGTGCTGCCCCTAGTACCAACTCAATGGAAAATTCCACTTCTCTATGAGGCGACAAATCTGAAATATCTGATGGAAACACATCTTGAAACTGCTGTAAGATTGGATACCTGATTAATATCTCTGTATCTTCATCCTCCTTACCTTTATCACTAGAAACATGCACTGTAAATAGCACATACCCTTTTCTGCGACTACGCTTTGTCTGCATAATTGTAACCATTTTGACTGATGTTGCCTTCTTCTTACCCTATAAGACTTTATGTTCCCCATTGTCATCCAAACACTCAATGTCCTTGTCATAACAATCCACTTTTGTCCTATGTGTTGAGAACTCTAGGGCATCAAGGTTAATTGATTTCTCTTCTTACGAAAATTTCTTGTGAATTCTTTCTACTTTCTTAGATTAAGATCTTCTCTTTCTTAAATTATTAATGTTATTATTCTTCAAACAATTACCAATTCATAAACCATAAAGAGAAAAGAGACACATAATATAGGAGATCAGCTAGGGCTAAAACCTCTCCTACTTGAGAGGAAAACCCGAACAAATTATTCTTCTTATAGAGACTTCAATCTACGAATACCAAGACCAATACCCTTGACCTATTATCCACTCCAAGACCAATAAACAAGTTCTTTCTCTTTGTTGCTTCTCTTGCTTGCACAAGTCAACTTAAGTCAAACATCTCCTTCTTTTGCACTTCTCGACTACCCTGAAAATTTGGCCTTCTTTCCATAGATATACAACTCTTACTACTATAATACCACATGTGTGAAGAGTAGAGACAAGTTTGGAGGTGATTCCTTCCTTCACTATACTAGGAATCTTATCTAGATGAAATTGGAAAACAATAGGACAAATTTGGAGATCCTTTTCTCATCCTTTATTACAGTAGATGTACCCACTGCAGAAAATTTAGTTTTTTCCACACGTGTGAAGTTGTTTGCCCAAGAAATAGTCCAAAAACAATGCTAAAATACGTTGATGCACCTTTCCTTCTTCTCGTTGGTTAAAAGGCTTCTTGATGACCTTCTTGCACTTTTTTCAACTGCAGACCTTAACCGAAAATATTTCCCTTTGAGGCTGAAGATAACTATTGTGGCCTTCATATTCTCTGTGTACTCATGCAACTCAAATAATTTCTTCATCCCAAGTAACCAAGCCTTTGCGTCCTCAGGCTTCTTCAAGTATCCATCAAAATTAGGTGGCCTGGCTTTCTTAAACTCATCTGACAAGTATCCCCTATCACTCCTCCTGTAAGGGTGATAATGATGACAATCATAGTGCTTGTGAGAACCAGAACTAGAATAATACATGTGTCCATCACCTATCCTATCTGGAGTATCCAAGAACCTTCCATATCTGATCATGTCATCCCTATACGACCTGTGCCCACCATGATATCTACTTCCATATTCCCCTTTAGTTCTATCCTCTTGCCCATGGGTGATCTGAAGTGGTCCTTGTCGCTGCAATTTTGAAAAAATCTAAAGGATTAATGAATTAACTTATGCTTGTTTCTCTTATGCTTGCATGATTATTTCATTGCTTGCTTTACAAATTCTTATTTCTACCTTCCAAATTCTCAATGTGTCTTCTAATTCATAAGAGTTCCCAACACCACGCTACTAATATGATCCATAGGGAGAGTCTCGTGAACTGTAGTCTACCACTATGTTAGTCGTCTTTTTTCTTTTCTTCCTTCAAGGTATATCATGTCAGCTGAACCAAATCATAAACAGCCCAACGTACCTCAATATAGTTCGAGGAGGATATCTCATCTGTAAGACTGACCAATACATATACAAACTCAATCAAGTTAACATATAATCATCATTTCAACCATTATCGAGTTACCCTTCATAATTCCACAACCATAACACCAACTAGACACAATGCATGCATAACAACATATGTACGACACAAATGGATACACAATACATGCAAATTCTAACATGCATAACCCATGCACAACCGACATATACTCATGATTAACACATCCAACAACAATGTCATAAACTTTTCACATGGTGACACCACTACAATTAGGACCAACACCATTCATATGCGACAAGAACATGAACTAAAAACATATGGAAAACATAGATAATCGACATGTATGCATTACCAACACACAACCCATCCAGTACAATGGGTGAACCATGCTCTAATACCACTCTGTAACACCCTCCTTTGACATTTCCCCAAGATAATCGGTCCACTAGGGTAAACATGTGATGAGAGGATACTATGATGTGATTCAACTCCCCAAGTATAGTTAAGGAAGTGGAACTAAAAAAACACAACCAAAATGACCTTCTACACATGCTAAAATAACTTTAGGAGCCAATTAACCCTTCCAAGTGACAAACCCCTGAGGTAAATTTGAACTTTACTAACCTAGAGCCCCAATATCTCCCCTGCCAAGCCCTTCAAGTGATTGAGAGTCCCAGTCGCTCCCATGAGCCAGCCTGAGTGTGACTGTAGCCTTTTTCTGCTAGTGCTATGCCAGTGAATGTGATATTTAACGTTAATTTATAGGGCTAGGACCTAGTCATTGCCCATAAAATCCACAAGACTTCCAAAAATCATAAAATACATGAAGACAATGCTTTTGATAGCAATCTTGACCAAGGACTGGACTAGACCTCCACTAGCCATGAAAAACATTCCGTCAAACATATTACAAATTTGAATTCTACAAGTTAAAACAACATATGTGGGCATAAAGGTCTCATGCTTATCTGAGAATCACTGAGAAACATTGATGCCTTATCACTTTAGCTGCATTATCATCTATTAGGTCTGTTATCGTTCTGTAATTTCTAAGATTGGGAGAATAAATCATAGAAAGACAGCATCAAAACCACTTTGGAAGCTGGGATCTAGCCCTGCCAACTTCAGAGAGGGATATCTCTTTAAGATTTAACTTTGTTTTGACTTTATATTAGGCTAGTTATGATTGTGCTTTGTGATTGTTTGATTTTGATTGATTTTGTTGATTAAATCTTTATCTTCCCATTGGTCAATGGATTAAAAACATAAAGCTGGATTTTTACATCAATTTTTAAAAGAGTTGTAATAGGGAAATCTAGGTTGCATTTACTGTGTTGGGGTCTTGTGATTTGGCCGATTGGTAAACCAAATGACAAGGCAACATGTAAACCAATATTTATAGCTCTAGGATCTAGCCCTCCTAGTCTCAGAGAGGGATCTCTCAATATGTTTGCAAAGATATGACTTGTTTGCTTGAAAAAGGTTGATTTTAGGCTAGTTATTGAGCATGAGTTTGTTTGTTTGTTTGATGGGACATGATGATCTAGGTAACATAGATAGGAAAGGGAAATATCTAAGTCATTGGGAAAGGGAGTCAAGTGGATATGGTAACAAGTTTGTATATGAATTAGGGGTATCAAAGGGCAAATCTAACTTGGCTATTAGATCAACAAAGCTTTCAGGTGAAATGAAATGAACATTAAGGGTTTTTAGAATGAAAATTAGAACTAAGGGCAGTTAAGAATCCTTAATTATATGTACTCTTCAAAAAAGGACTTAAAACATCATTTAAACATGAATAAGTATTTTATATACAGGGCTAACCATGAATTCTACAAATCACATTTCAGTAAATAATAATTTCAAGACAAACTTTCAAAATGAGATCTAAGAGTCGAGGAACGCTCTATTTCATCAAATATTTGACTTTCAAGGATAAGAAAACATTCAAGATTCACGAATAACTGCATTCATAGAAAAGTGAACTCCTAAACATCTAGGAATGCAATTATAAAGACCTTCAAAACAATTATTTGAGCACGTACAAAGGGTATGATAAAAACATACCTCTTTGGCAGAATTTGGACAATGGTACTTTAAAGGGAGATTTCAAAAACAATTTTTAAGTAGCAACAAGTAGCAGGGAGAACCATAAATAATTCTTGAGGCAACTGTATTGAACTATTTAGGAAATAAACAAGCATAAGGGTTTGAAAGCAGTTAAACTACTTAATAAAATCTTCAGCAGATGAAAACATAAAGACAATGAAGAGTAAATAGGTCTAAGGTGCTTCTAAGAGACATTTCTTAGCCTAAAAATTTTACTCTACTGAAAGCAAGAGATGATGAAAAAAAAATGGAAAATAGGAAAAACATTAAACAATTTAGAATACTTCACCAACAGCCAAGCTCAGGTATCCAATGACAGAGATTTCTCCATCCACAAACAAATTAAAACATCCACAGGTTCCAGTACATCAATTTCTTTTCAATCTCAGCAGTACTATGTATTACTTCAAAGAGTTATCAAATGCCCACCCTACAATGAGTTCCAGTGCAGTATATATACTATAAATGAGGAGGTGGAACCATCTAGGGTTTAAAATGTTATTAATGACATAGTAAATGCACTCCTATCCTTAAAAACCATGCAAGGCATAAGGTAGGAATGTTTCTCAACTACTTCTTTGTGTAATAAATCTGTCTTTACTTCCTGAGGATGAAACAACTGAGAAGATTGACTTCGAGGAATTTTTAAGTTTTTACAATAACTGTATGACATTTTTTAAAATATCTTTTTGTGTAATAACTGCCAATTTTCCCTTTGAGACATAAAATAAGTGAAAGGTGTCAATTTTGAGTTTATTAAGTGAATAACCGCTCCTTTGATGTATTCGAGGCTATATTTAAGCCTAAGTCTTCTTGATTTAATCATAAAACTGATTTTTGGGCTTAATCTGCCTTTACTTCATCATTAACTGTGTTTTAAGGCTTTGATGATGTTTTTGGCCTTCATAGTGTAACATTGTTTCCCCTTTTCCTTTTATGATTGATTCGAACCTTTAAACTGTGTATTTTAACCTTTAACCTTCATCTTTCATGCATAATATTTTATTTCCAATCTCCTCTGTCTGTGTTGCTTTAAACATTTTCTGCTGAGTGGACTAACCTTTAATCCCTTTTCTTTAGTTCTTGGCCTTTATTTCTTTCTTTAATTGCTGCACTTGATCCAATTTGTTGCTTGGTTCTAGCATTTAACCCTTCATCTTTAAACCTTTAATCTTTGTATCTTCGGCCCGATTTGCTCTTGGTATTTATAACGCATCATTGTTTTTCCTTAACCCTTTATCTCTTGGCCTTTTGACCTTCACCTTCGCCCTTTATTACTCAAATTAATGCTTCTGTCAAGGAGCTTCTTGGCGCTAGAGGGTTCGATTGTATAACTCGTGCTTATGAGAACTGATGAAGCCATGAAATGAAACCATGGCAGTCCCCTTTTATATTACTTGGCCCCCGTTTGGACTGTGGAAGTCATCACCTTCTGGCCCGTCCCTTTATGGACTGTGGGAGGGTTTTTACTTTTAAAACCACCATAGAACCTGCAAAAAACAAATAAAAAGTTATAAAACCCTGCGGAATGGGAATTTACTGTGTGTAGAGGTTGGCAGAGGGTGGGGGAGCATGCTATGCAAGTGGAAGAGGAGATTTCATGGAGGAGAAGCGAAAATCCACGAAAAATAGGATTCAAAATGACTTTTGGGTGCGAAAATGTGGAAAGGTGGTTTACCAAAACCGCCAATGGTTTTCGCGTTGGATTCAGGCAGTAAATGGTTTTTTATGAAACGAACGCGATCCAATTGTTTCACACCACGCGTACTCCACAATACCACTTATTTTGCGTTCATTTTGGTGTTTAAATCCCGGATGGAAAAATCACGTGAAATTGATCGTGAGCCATTGGATCTCGGGGGAAGGATCCAATAGCTACGGGAGAGCGCGATAATGGAAAGGTGCTCAGGTGATGGAGAAAGTGGAAACCCGATGGCAGCACATGATTGGATGATAGCTCTGTGGGTGGAAGGTAGGGCTCGGCTAACGTCACCCTTCTTTGTCATGTAGTGGGAGGGCCTTGGGGTTAGGGAAACCTTAGTTTTCCATTTAAAAACGAAAAAACTCTGTTTATGAAAAATACAAAGGAGAAGGGATTTTTTGTTTTACAAGGGGCGCGGGGAATAATACAAAGAAAAGGAGCTAAGAAATGGGGGAAGGAAAGGGTTTTATGGAGGAAAAGGGACCAGGAGCAGAGGGGAAGAGCTAGAGCGAGAGA
The DNA here is from genome assembly GCA_034641835.2 of Pinus albicaulis. NCBI lineage: Eukaryota > Viridiplantae > Streptophyta > Pinopsida > Pinales > Pinaceae > Pinus > Pinus albicaulis. Next base: position 281,787,427 of record CM076573.1, read on the forward strand.
TTTAAGCGCATGATTGCGGGGGTTAGGTCATATGACAGAGAAAGAGCTGATATTTTAAGCCCTCAGGGGCTTAAAGCCTGTGTATAAAAAGGGCGTTTTTAGGCCAAAGAGGTGGGTTTTTTAGTATTTTTTGGGGTTTCTATAGGTGAAATAGGGTAGTTTAAACCATAAAAGGCGTTTTTTAAAGGTTTGAAAGGGATTTTTTATGAAATAGAGGGTAGAAATGAGTTTGTGAAATGGAGGAAAAAATAAAAGGGAAAAATGAATGAAATGGGCTTAGAAAATGATGGAAAAATGGCCTACATAAAGTCTCTTTTTATTCAACAGTGTTTCTTGAGGATTTTGAATAGGGGATAGCAGGTATAGGGAACAACAGGTTTAAGGAACAATACTGCTAAGGAACAACAACTTAGGGAACAACACTGTTAAGGAACAACAATTTAAGGAACAACAGCTTAGGGAACATCACTGTTAAGGAACAACAGTTTAAGGAACATAAGGATAACCTTTTTGGGAAAAATAGATGAAGATTTTGATGAAATGACAGACTTAGAAGGATGAAGGCCGTGAGATTTCTAGAATTCATAATGTTTCAATTTTGTTCTAGAAATCTGGGTTTGTCAAATTTAGTCATCTCTGGATAAAATTAGAATTATGGATGACTAACAGTGGCTCCATTTGGGGAGAACAACTGTCTTTTTAGGTGTCCAGAACCTCAGTTTACAGATCTCTGGCTTTTGGTAGATCAGTGCCTTATCCATTGGGGAGATTTCTTCTTTTCTTGCTGATCTTCTTCTGAAAAGGACAACCTTTATCAATCTGTTATATGTAGTTTCTTAAAAAAACATTTCTACCTACCCAACCTTACTTGTTCTAGTATTTTTTCTTCTTCCTTTGAGTGCATTTGAACTAGAAAACTCTTTGACATTTTATTTTTGAAAACAGAAACAAACTATCTAATCCTATTCCGTATTTCTCCAAGAGTCCATATTAAACTGTTGAACTCTTTATTTTCTACCTAAGCTATTATCTATCAATATTAAGCTATTTGACAGATTTTATTTCTATTTCTAAAACAGGAAATTTAAAAATAGACAAACTAGGATTAAACAGTCTGATTTGCTGTAGTGTCTATGGCTATATGTACAGGCTACACATAGACTTTATTTGCAGAACATTAAAGAAAAACTTGGAAGGCTTAAGATCTGAAAACAATGAGAGTCCTTCCTTTCTCTTTCAGCTCTGATTTTGATCTTTTTGAGTTGTCCTCTTCTTATTTTTTGGTTCAAGTTTTTAGCATATTAGAACCATTCCTTTTTCCTTTCTTTGGCTCAGGTTTTGATCATGTTTGAATTTTTTTTCTTCTATCCTAATCTATTATACTGATAAGCCAAGATTAAACAGTTTGAAAAATCTTTTTCACTAACCTATCAACAATAAATTGAAATTTATATAGTCATGATTAGGCTGTATGACTAAATAGCAGTGTTTTCTTTAAATTAGTGGCATTTAAGCTTGCACACTTTTAGATTCTTCTATTTTTGGTATGGGGCTGTACCTTTTCTGAATCTGCCCTCTTTTCTTTTTCTATTTTTTGTGTTTTTCTTCTTTTTTCAAATTGAAACATCATTGTTATTCACAGTGGAAGAAATAAAACTTTGAAATTTAGGACTCTTGACATAAATAGTGCTTAAGCATCCTGCCATTGACAGGACCTCCAAATAGATCTTCTCCATTCAGCTCTTGCAGAAGGAATGCATTATGACCCCTGATAGACTGAATAATGTAGGGACCATTCCACATATTTTCAAATTTTCCATTTTTTCCCTTTTCTTCCCTTCTAGAATCCCACTTTAGAACTACATTTCCAACTTGGAAATCATTTTATTTAGTCATCTTGTCAAATAACTTCTTGATGCTTTCTTGGACTGCTTGTGTTCTATTGTACACTTCCTCTCTTGATTGCTGTAAATGAATGGTTTGATTTATCCTTCTCTGCATATAATTTTCCTCAGATTGTGCTTCTTGAAGGAGTTTCATGACTGGAACTCCTAAAGAGGTTGGGAAGACTGCATCCATGCCATAAACCAGCTAATAAGGGGACATATTTATTGAATTTTGGTGGTTAATCTATCAGCCCATAAAGCATGAATAAACTTACTATGCCATGATTTCTGATTATGTTCCAATAGTTTTTTGATAATATTGATAAGGCTTTTGTTGGAGGATTCAACTAATCCATTTCCTTGAGGATAGTTGGCAGTGGAATGACCCAAGGTGATATGGTATTTATGGCAGAAATCAACCATTCTTTTAGATATGAAGGTAGCAACATTATCTGTGATAATTTTTCTAGGACAACCAAATCTGGATAGTATATTGGTTTCAAGGAACTTGATAATGACATATTCCGTAGCATTCCTAGAAGGTATGGCTTCTATCCATTTGGTAAAATAATCAGTGGCAGTGAGGATCCAATTATGTTGGGCTGATGAAGATGGGTGAATTTTCCCAATGAACTCCAAGCCCCATTGTTGAACGACAGCCTCAACACTGATGGGATGTAAGGGTAAAGGTAGGAGTTTTCTCTTGCCATCGAAAATTTGACACTTATGGCAAGACATGACAAGTTTCTGAGTATCTAGGAAAAGGGTGGGCCAATAGTAACCAGATCTGAGGATTTTATTTGCTGTAGTCTTCCAGTACATATGTCCACCACATTCTCCCTCATGCAGCTCATGCATGATTTTTCTTGCATCAATCTCAAGCAAGCATTTAAGCAATATTCCAACAACATTTTTCCAATATAAAACCCCATCTAGTATGCAGTAATTTAAAGATTTTTGTTTCAAAAATATAGCTTTAGTTTTAGACAGAGAAGGAGGGGTATTCAGATAAAACAACACATATATGATATTAGCATACCAAGGTGAATTCAAAAATGTTTCTTCAATGAATTGAGCTGTGAATTCCTCTATTTCTTCTAAGACATCAACCATATTTATATCAAGTGCTTGGAAGTTTGACTCAGCCATGAGTTTAGCTAATCCCTGCCCTTTGATCAGTTTGGTAGGCCCGATTTCTAAGTCATATTCTAGAATAATAGCAATCCATTTTCCCCTTTAACCATCAGGCTCTTGACTTAGAATATCCTTGACAACTGTGTGTGGAACAGAAGCAATGATGTGAGAATGCAAGATGTAGACTCTAAAGTCTTTCAATGCTTTTACCAAGGCTAAGACTTGTTTCTCCATGATGTTATACTTGAGTGGAGCATCTCTTAAAGCCCTACTAAAAAAGGATATAGGTTGTTCATGCCCCATTTCATTCTTTTGTAGTAATACTGCAACTATTGTATGTTCAGATGCAAAAGAAAAAATATAAAAATCCTTGGTGAAATCAGGACTAATAAGAACGGGTGTTTGAGTTAAAGCTTGTTTCACTAGTTCAAATGATTGCTTAGCTTGTATTGTCCATTTAACACCTACCTCTTTCTTAAGCATTTTTGTGATATTTCTTAATAGGTCAACAAGGTTGGGGATGAATCTCCTTAAACAATTTATCTTCCCAATGAAAGATTGTAATTCTTTGAGGTTTATAGGATGGCTGATTTTCAATATGCCATCAATCCTTTTAGGGTCTACTTTGAGACCAAAGCGTGTCTTTTTGGGATTCAAAGATAAGCCATATTTCCTACATTTCTCAAAAACTTTTCTTAAGTGAATCAAGTGTTCTTCATCAGTTTTAGAGAAGACAGTAATGTCATCAAGGTAAATGATTATAAAATGGCCTATGTCTTCTGAAAGGGCTATGTCCATGGCGCTTTGGAAGGTGGCCCCTGAATTCATTAAACCAAATGGCATTTTTACATACATGAAAGTACGAGGTGTAGTAAGCGGGTTTATATTTGGTCACTTGGGAGTACTAAAAATCGGTGTAACACGAGAACCCATCCCGGTGAAATAATTTAGATTGACCCACCCTTATACTTTAGTCCATTTTGGCAAGGGATAGTTATATTTAAGGGCTCTACTTTAGATTTAAAATCAATGCAGAGCCTAATTTCCCCAGTATTTTTCCTAACAGATACAAAGTTGGAAACCCATTCTGAATACCTGATGGGAACTATGATCCCAACATCATACATCTTCTTAATCTCTTTCTCAACTAAAGGCAATAAAATAGGGTTTATCCTTCTGAGTTTTTGTTTGAAAGGTTTCTAATTTTCCTTAAGAGGAATTTTGTGTTGAATGATCCTGGTATCATATGATTTTAGATCTTTGTATCCCCATGCAAACACATCTTTAAATTATTTGAAAAGTTCTATGTATTGCTGTTTGATATGAGCTGAGAGAGTGCTAGATAATTTTATCATCTCGGGTTCTGTTATGCTGCCTATGTTATGTTCTTCTATGTTTGTTTCCAGAGGCTCCACTCTTGGTTCTTTGGCTACACCATTGAAATCAAAAAGCTGTTCTAATGGTGTAAGACCTCTTGGAATTGTATCATTTTTACATTGTAAAACTTCCAGTTCTTTTTGGTTTGTGCTGTCAACTATTTCTACTCTAAAATGATGTTCAAAATGGTTTATATCAACAGAAAAAGATAGCTCTGTTTCAGGGTATTGTTATTCATTAAAACAATTTTCCTCATGGATTAAAAAAGGTGGTTGTATGACAAAATCATTCTTTGATTGCAGAAAATCATCTATGTGTTTGTCTCCTTCAAACACTTGCCAGTAATCCTCATTGTCAGGTATTGCAGGTCCGTTTTTTACCTTTATATCAGATTGTTCATTTGACTGTGGTATTTGGCAATTACTAGCAGCAAAGACAAGTTCATTTGCTAGATGATTTTGAGCTCTTGGGATGAAAATGAGTTCATATTTTTCAAAGGTTTTTAGGAGATCAAGGGCAGCATTTCTATACTCCCTGATTTTTGGGTTTTTGGTTGAGTATTCCCCTATTAGCTCAGAATCCCCTTGGACTGATATTATTTTAGCTCCTAAATCTTTGAGTAAGTGTAGGCCAATAAGGAGGGCTTCATATTCAGCAATGTTATTTGTGCATGGAAAATCCAGTTTATAGGAAAATCCTTTGTTTGTGTTCTATATCCATACACCAGCCCCTGCACTTATTTTGCTACAGGAGCCATCAAAGTTTATTTTCCAAGGTATTTCAATTTCAATTTCATTTTCTTTCTGTTGTTCAAGGCTGCTAAAATCTGGACTATTCTTTTCTTGAGTTAATGGCAGATTTCACTGTTCTGGTAGACTAATTTCTCCTTTGTTTTCCTTTTCTTGTTGGCTGATTTCATTTTCATTATATAAGATATAGGAATCCAAATTTGAATGGATGGAGTAGATAGGAGAATTGTTTGGTCTATCTATATTGCTCACCATGTATTTCATGTGGGATTCCCTGTATAATCTTCTAGTTTGGTTGAACACTGGGATGGTGGCATAAGATATGTCCATTTGAAGGCTCCCCTGAAGTTTGGATCCCCATGATCTACATAGAAGCATGCCATACTTAGGGGGAATGTCAGCTACTACTATGTCCATTACTAGACTCTTAGCAGGAATTTGTGCCAAGTTGACACACAAATCTGTGATTAGGCCTAAGCATTTGACTCTGCTTGAATCAAAAGAATAAAGGTCTTTGTATGGTTTAGTAATTTCTAAGCCTAGGCTTTCCATTACTAATTTGGGCATTAGATTGTGTGAAGCACTTGAGTCTAGCATGGAATTATGCAAGATTTTGTCATGTATATTCAGGCTGACATAGAAGGGAGGGACAACCCCTTCTTGGTATTTTCCTTCAACTTCAGGACCAAACAATAACTCAGGTTTATCATTTGTCAAGTTTAAAGTGTCAGTGTCACTGCCTATATTCAAAGCTTTCAAAACTTGGTTTTTATATACATCCTGAGTTACTAGTTCAGCTAAGGGTATGGTGATTTTAATCTTGGAAATTTCCCCTTCAAGGCTGAAAGGAACTATTGTTCTTGACATATTTACATCTATTTTTTCATTTACAACTCTTTCAACATTTCTGATTTGCTGATTTTTATTTGGACTGCTATTTGGGACAGATTTTTTAGGGCCACTAGTAGAAGTAATAGGGTAGCTTTGTTCAACAGTTTGCTGACTGTTTTTGTCTTTATTTATATCAGTTTTCTTGGCCAAAGTGTTGATGTTACTGGATGTCTTTTTGGACTGATTTTCTGAAGTTTTCTTAACAACGGTATTGGTGTTTCTGTCATTAGAAATCTCTGGACTCCCTTTGCTTCTAAGATTATATTGTTTGTGTACCTCCATGATTGCTTTTTCAAACCCCAATCTGTAATCTTCAGAATATTCGTGATTTTTTTCAATTTGTTCTGAAGAGAAGAAACCTTGTTCTTCTTCAGTGAGAAAAACATCTGTCTCACTATCAGATCTTATCAAATTTACATGATTTTCTTCCAACCTTTCAACTTCCCTCTCTTCATCTTGATCAATATAGTTTTGTTGTGTTAGCCACCTATAAAATTTGTTATAGCAAAAGGTGGCTAAGACTTTTTTGAACCTTCAAGGAACAAATTTCATTGCTAAAAATTGTTGGCTCTTGAAGACTCTGGAAGGCCTCATGCCTCTGTCCAAAATCTTCACTGCTGTTCCCATTTTATACTCAGAAGTTCTGCTAATTTCATGAGAAGAAATTGCTGAAAAACCATCGTTTTCCCCCTTCTCCCACTCAAAACTAACCTTCATTTTCTCCCCTTTTTCTCCATAAAAACTCCTTTGTTTTCATGATTCCTTTTCTTCCATTCATGAAAATCACTTTTACAAGGTTAAAGACTCACTCTTTAACCTTACCGAAACCCCCAAACCCATTGAAAACTTTGAAAAAATTCATAAAAACAAGTTTTTATTAGTAAAGGACTTAAGCCCCCTTGGGCTAAGTTTTTAACCATTCCCCCCCACATGCCCACACTCTGGAATCAAGCGCTAACCCTGTTCGGCGCTTATCGCATCAGAAATATTCAAGGGCGCAAGTCTTTGCCATGTTTCAAAAGTTCCGATGCGATTAGCCCGTGCTTATAAACACCGATCGTATTATCATTTCCATATAACCCGTGGGCCCACCTCCGACGCTTAAAACCTTGTAAAAATCCATTCCTGATCACCTTTTTTGTTTGTAAAGTCATAAAACCCATTTATCTAAAGTTTTTGTCTAAAGAGCTAAAGTCACGTGTTAAATATAAATGGGTAGATTAAAAAGACTGATCGCGCAATCGCATCGGAGAAATAAAAATGGGTTGATTGAAAAGGTCGCATTAAACTTTCTGATGTGATTAGGGCTTATATATATAAACTCCACCCCCCCGCCTCTTTATTACATATGAAGTTCACCCGGGACCAAGTGTTAATGATCCCAGGTACCAATCGCATCGCAAAAATTCCAATGGGTAGATTAAAAGGACCAGGCCCGAAGCTCCGATTGCGATTGGCCTTTGTTGTATAAGCCCCGGGCCTATCATGTTTCATACATCCAAAGGCCCTGCAGTCGGGCACCAGACCTTTTTATATAACTTTTTTCCACCCCGCCCATACCAAAACCTTTGTTTTATTTAAAGTTTTTTGGGGTTTTAGAAAATTATAAGTTTTTCCGTCGGATCATTCTAAAACCAATCCCCGCCGTCGATCGTAAGCCGATCAAATGGCCAGAACCCCATCGCATCGGAGTTTTAAATCGCATCACATTTTCCATCGCATACACTTGTTTGCTCCCACCGATCGGCCAACCCCCGATTGCGATCCTCCGATTGAATCAGGACCATCCACATGTCCAGATCGGACGGTCCAAAATCACTCCGTCTTGTTCATTTCCACGCTCTTCTTTGACCTTCTCTAAATAATTCTCCACCGTTGGATGCTTTCATCCAACGGCTACGCTCCTCCCACACCTTCTTAAGCATTTTTTCGAAACAACGTAGGATTTTCTAATATTTTGTGTGTTTTGCAGGGATTAATGGTTTTTTCATTGTTCGAAAGAAATGACGAAGGCCGGGAAAGACGTTTACCGTGCCTTTGATTCATCAATGGAGACCATTCGCAAGGTTCGGATTCAACGTTTTATCATTGTTTCATGAGGCAGTGATGCCATGCGAGCCCTGTGTGGCCCTGCACATCGACAAGACACTGTGTTATTAAACACGATTAAAAGAGTATTAGTGTTGAAGATAGAGCACAACAGAATTAAAAAATTGAAGATTAATTCCACATTTTGATGGATTACGACTAAGATTGATTATCAAAAGCCTAATCCATTAAATTAAACATAGTTAAAGGAAAAATCGTAAGTGTTTTATCTAACAGAAAGGCCTCCACCACCACGACTGAGGTGAATTGATTCCTCCCAGCCACCACAAAGCCACCTATGACTCAAAGAATTCAACAGAGGCCGAAGTTATTGATCAAACAAATATATTTGCCTTAGCGCAGCCAAAGATTTAATTCTGCCAGAGAATTCAATGAAAAAAATATCTGCAGAATTACTCCAATGTAACGCAGAGCCTCAAAGTCAATAAAAGCTCTCCACCGAGCTTAATTCATAAATGAAAAACAGTTAATACAGAGAGACAGCCTGTAAACTTCTCCATTGAGCCCCTCAAAGGCCGAAAAGTCTTGAAACTTTAATAATTGTCCTGAGAGATCTTGTATCAGATCTCACCTCCTCATTCTTCTATAAATACTTCTGTAGAAGATGAGAAACTGTTGGTTGATTAGGTTGCTGAACATTCTTATGTAATTGAGCTTGAGACTTCTATTCTGTAAATAGTGTTCACTGGCCCTTGAAGCTCTGTTTTTGCTAGATTAGTTAGGCTGGATAAGTGAAGATGATTGCTGAACTGAAACATTGGACCTGAGTACTGTAACTGGTTTGACATCAATAAACAAGTTGTTTCTTGGGATCCTGGTCTATATCATTGGTGAAGTGCCCCTTTATTTGTTATTGTTTTCCTTCTATGTAGGTCATATTGTTCACTATTCTCTGATAAAGAAAAAAATTTATAGTGTTAGGACCTGTTGTACATCAGTAACCTTCTCTGACTGAAAAACTTTATCTCAATGTTTTCCTCCAAATTGTTTATTTTAGAATGATTTAATACAGTTTAAGCAGTTAGGAATGCTGGAGTTCCCTCGTCCTATTGTTTGCTTTAAACATTGTTCTTGAAAGTTATTTTCCTTATTTTCTTATTAAAGTTAGACTAGAAAAGTGATGGTTTGCCCTGTTTCTAGCTTCTATTCTCCAAAGGTAGATTCTGAAAGTTTCCCTTGGTGTTAACTGAAAGCAGAGGAGGTTTAAAAGTACTTTATCTGATCTTAAGTTTATACTCTGTCTTCTCTTATATGTTTTCATACTTTCTGAAGGTAATTATGTGGATTATTGGATTGTTTTTCAATTAAGCTGCTTTAATACAAACCTGCCCAAGAAGTCAATGGTTAGCCCTGAAGAGGCTAACCATTTTACTTAAGAGGCTTTTCTTGTTTGGACTGACTATAAATCCTTTGTGAAATTATTATCAGTTTCCACCTCTCCAACACTTTATTGTTCCCATTCCATCATTTTAATCTCAATAATCTTGTGATGTAGATGACTTGCATGTTGTTGCTCAATTAAAGCCCTGTTATGACTCCATAGCCCAATGGACTAAAAACCAACTTTATATCTATCTTTTTAGCCTAGTTGATTCTATTCACTTGCAACTTCTCACCTTTGAAACTCTTTGCACTTAGGACTTTCCACCTCAAACAATATTCATGCTCAACCATCCAGAAAACAAACAAAACCCTTGGCCTTCATAACTAGCCTAATATTATTACCCCAAATTTCAAAGACAAATCCATCTTTGCACTTATTGGAGAGATCCCTCTCCAGATTCAGGAGGGCTAGATCCTAGAATCCCAAAGTTGGTTGAAACGATGTTGTTTCTATGATCGGAATTTTCCAATCTTTTCGATTACAGATACCTAACATGTTGAAAGGGAGGCTTATTCTGTTGGTCATTATCTCTTTGCCTATCTTGATTAGGGTCTCTTCTAAGATTTTGGTTTTCTCTAGGAGGCACTCTATCATTTAGATTTATCTTTTCGAGCATTCTCTCCATTACCTTTACTAAGTTATCAATTTTAGTATCTGATGATGAGGTTGATGGCATTGTATCATCATGTAACTCTTTTCTCTGCTGTCAACCTAGCTCTTTTCTCAATCAGATTTTCTTCTACACTTAAGGCTCCCCTATGCATATTTTCTAAAGTTGAGGGGTCTCTTTCTCTTAGTTGGTAGGCCATTTTAGGATCAAAACCTTCTGGGAATTTTTCTAATGCTAGGCCTAGTGGAGGTTTCATGTCTAGGGAAAGTGCATTATACACACTATTGAATCTAGTGCAATATTCTTGGACACCTTCCCCATTGTTTCTTTTGAGATTGGTATATTTTGAAAGGATTTGGAGGGGGTTTTTTCTAATTTCCCATTTGTTTACGAATGTCTGATATAAAGAAGGAAGATCATTTATGTTGTGAGGAGCTAAGTTTTTAAACCATTTCTTGGCTTCTCCTCCTAAACTTTGAGCAAAAATTCTCATCTTAATGGTCTCTTCTTCTATTTCCATGTAATCGAAGGCATCATTCATTTTATCTACATGCTGTTGGGCAGTAGTAGGTTCATTTCCAGTGAAATGGGGAATTTTGGATTGGTAATCATTTGGTAGGGGAACCAGAGGTTGTGGTAACACTAATGGAGCATACCATGCTGCCATGATAGGAAATAATGGGGGATTTACAAGAGGTGGATTAACAAGAGGGAAAGTGGGCTGAAATGGAGTGTTTTGAATAGTGGATGTGTGGATAGGAGTGGAAGAAACACTTGGGCCAAAAAACTGATGATGAGCAGATTTTCTGTGGAAGGAACTGAAATTATGGAGAAGCTGAGAATCGGGTGGAGTAGAAGGTGAAGATTCTCTGCTAAAGCTCTATTGCAAATCTGTGGTTTCAAAATCAGCTTGGTTTAAATCACTTTGAGACTTATTTCTAAATAGATTCTTTGTGTGAGGTAAGTCAAAGTGAGGGTTTTTTAAGACTATAAGATCTTCAGGAACAGATCCTGTTCCTAGGATGGTCCTATCAGTAGTTGGTTTTCCTGATCTAGAAGTTTGCCACAAAATCTTCTCTGGATTGTCAAATATGGTAAGGGGATTAGGATCTGGATGGGATCTAGTATGGACCCTATGTGAAGCCATATTCAGCTTTTCAAAATTTAGAGAGGTTTAGGCTTTTAGGACTGTTTTTCAAAACTTTTCCTCTCACAGTGATTTCTATAATAGGATAAGTAGGCTCCTAAAATTCCTCAAGGCTGGTTAACACAGTTTCAAGGAAATCTGGAATACTAGTGAGGTATTAGGCCTATTGGAGCTAGTGGAGTCGCCAGGTGGAAATTTTTAGCTTTTCTCAAGGTAAAATGTTTTATGGTCCACCACCAGTGGTTTATTTGAAAACCAATCTGAAATGCTATGAGAGTGTCCTATACCTGATTCCACACTTAGCTAAGGTGATGAAACAAACAGAGTCTACTCTATGCCTTACTAGCTAATTTCTTCAAGGTTTGATAAGAGTCTCTTAAAATCCTAAGGTTTACTTAGATTGCCACTGATTCAGATAGATCCTATCATGATTATCATTTTTCTGGTAATGCTTGAAGAGGCTATAGTTCACTTGAATGAATAATGAGTGTCTCTTTTAGGGACTTTTACTCAAAAGGTCCCACCGTGATCGCCAGAATGTTGGGGTCCTGTGATTTGGCCGATTGGTAAACCAAATGACAAGGCAACATGTAAACCAATATTTAGAGCTCTAGGATCTAGCCCTCCTAGTCTAAGATATAGATCTCTAAATATGTTTGCAAAGATATGACTTGTTTACTTGAAAAAGGTTGATTTTGGGCTAGTTATTGGGCATGCGTTTGTTTGTTTGTTTGATGGGACATGATGATCTAGGCAGCATAGATAGGAAAGGGAAATATCTAAGTCATTGGGAAATGGAGTCAAGTGGATATGGTAACAAGTTTGTAGATGAATTAGGGGTATCAAAGGGCAAATATAACTTGGCTATTAGATCATCAGGTGAAATGAAATGAACATTAAGGGTTTTTAGAATGAAAAGTAGAACTAAGGGCAGTTAAGAATCCATAATTATATGTACTCTTCAATAAAGGGACTTAAAACATCATTTAAACATGAAGAAGTATTTTATAGACAAGGCTAACTATGAATTATACAAATCACACTTCAGTAAATAATAATTTCAAGGCAAACTTTCAAAATGAGATCTAAGAGTCGAGGAACGCTCTATTTCATCAAAGATTTGACTTTCAAGGATAAGAAAACATTCAAGATTCACGAATAACTGCATTCATAGAAGAGGGAACTCCTAAACATCTAGGGATGCAATTATAAATACCTTCAAAACAATTATTTGAGAAAGTACAAAGGGTATGATCAAAACAGATCTCTTTGGTAGACTTTGGACAATGGTACTTTAAAGGGAGATTTCAAAAAATAGTTTTTAGGTAGCAACAAGTAGCAGGGAGAACCATAAATCATTCTTGAGGCCACTGCATTGAATATTTAGGAAATAAACAAGCATAAGGGTTTGAAAGCAGTTAAACTACTTAATAAAACCTTCAGCAGATGAAAACATAAATACAGTGAAGAGAAAACAGGTCTAAGGTGCTTCTAAGAGACATTTCTTAGCCTAAAACTTTTACTCTACTCTAAGCAAGAGATGATGAAAAAAAATGGAAAATAGGAAAAACATTAAACAGTTTAGAATACTTCACCAACATCCAAGCTCAAGGATCTAATGACAGAGCTTTCTCCATCCACAAACAGGTTAAAACATCTACAGGTTCCAGTACATCAATTTATTTTCAATCCCAATAGTACTATGTATTACTTCAAAGAGTTATCAAATGCCCACCCTAAAATGAGTTCCAGTGCAGTATATATATTTTAAATGAGGAGGTTGAACAATCTAGGGTTTAAAATGTTATTAATGACATAGTAAATGCACTCCTATCCTTAAAAACCATGCAAGGCATAAAGTAGGAATGTTTCTCAACTACTTATTTGTGTAATAAATCTGTCTTTACTTCCTAAGGACGAAACAACTGAAAAGATTGACTTCGAGGCCTTTTTTGTCTTTACAATAACTTTTTGACAGTTTTTAAAATATCTTTTTGTGTAATAACTACCAATTTTCCCTTTTGGACATAAAATAAGTGAAATGTGTCAATTTTGAGTTTATTAAGTGAATAAATACTCCTTTGATGTATTCGAGGCTATCTTTAAGCCTAAGTCTTCTTGATTTAATCATAAAACTGCTCTTTGGGCTTAATCTGCCTTTACTTCATCATTAACTGTGTTTTAAGACTTTGATGATGTTTTTGGCCTCAATAGTGTAACACTATTGCCCCTTTTCCTTTTATGATTGATTCGAACCTTTAAAGTATGTATTTTAACCTTTAACCTTCATCTTTCATGCATAATCATTTATTTTCAATCTCCTTTGGTTGCTTTAAACCTTTTCTACTGACTGGAATAACCTTTAATCCTTTTTCTTTAGTTCTCGGCCTTTATTTATCTCTTTAATTGCTGCACTTTATCCAATTTGTTGCTTGGTTCTAGCGTTTAACCCTTCATCTTTAAACCTTTAATCTCTGTATCTTGGGCCCGATTTTCTGTTGGTCTTTATAACGCATCATTGCTGTTCCTTAACCCTTTATCTCTCAACCTTTTGACCTTCACCTTCGCCCTTTATTACTCAAAGTAATGCTTCTGTCAAGGAGCTTCTTGGCACTAGAGGGTTCGATTGTATAACCCATGCTTATGAGAACTGATCAAGCCATGAAATGAAACCATGGCAGTCCCCTTTTTTATTACTTGGCCCTTGTTTGGACTGTGGAATTCATCACCTTTTGGCCCGTCCCTTTATGGACTATGGGAGGGTTTTTGATTTTAAAACCACCATATAACCTGCAAAAAACAAATAAAAAGTTATAAAACCCTGCGGAATGGGAATTTACTGGGTGCAAAGGTTAGTGGAGGGCGGGGGAGAAGGCTATGCAAGTGGAAGAGGAGATTTCATGAGAAGCAATCATGTGTGGATTCAAAATGACTTTTTGGGCTAAAATGTGGAAAAGGTGGTTTTACCAAACCGCCAATGGTTTTTCAAGGTTGTTTTGCGCCAAGCGTCCTCCACAATACCACCTATTTTGCGTTCATTTTGGTGTTTAAACCCTGGATGGAAAAACCGCGCAAAATTGATCATGAGCCGTTGGATCTCGGGGGAAGGACCCAACAGCTATGGGAGAGCGCGATAATGGAAAGGTGCTCGGGTGATGGAGAAAGTGGAAACTCGGTGGCAACACGTGATTGGATGGTAGCTCTGTGGGTGGAAGGTAGGGCCCGACTAACGTCACCCTTCTTTGTCGTGTAGTGGGAGGGCCTTTAGGTTAGGGAAACCTTAGTTTTTCTTTTAAAAACGAAAAAACTCTGTTTATGAAAAATACAAAGGAGAGGGGCCTTTTTGTTTTATAAGGGGGGCGGGGAATAATACAAAGAAAAAGAGCTAATAAATGGGGGGAGGAAAGGGTTTTATGGAGGAAAAGGGACCAGGAGCGAAGGGGAAGAGCTAGAGAAAGAGATTTAAGCACCTGGTTGCGAGGGTTAGGTCATATGATAGAGAAAGAGCTGAGATTTTAAGCCCTGAGGGGCTTAAAGCCTGTGTATAAAAGGGGCGTTTTTAGTCCAAAAGAGGTGGGTTTTTTAGTATTTTTTTGGGTTTCGATAGGTGAAATAAGGTAGTTTAAACCATAAAAGCATTTTTTAAACGTTTGAAAGGGATTTTTTATGAAATGGAGGGTAGAAATGAGTTTGTGAAATGGAGGAAAAAATAAAAGGGAAAAATGAATGAAATGGGCTTAGAAAATGATGGAAAAATGGCCTACATACAATCTCTTTTTATTCAGCAGTGTTTCTTGAGGATTTTGAATAGGGGACAGTACATATAGGGAACAACAGGTTTAAGGAACAACACTGCTAAGGAACAACAACTTAGGGAACAACACTGTTAAGGAACAATAGTTTAAGGAACAACAGCTTAGGGAACAACACTGTTAAGGAACAACAGTTTAAGGAACAAAATGATAACCTTTTTGGGAAAAATAGATGAAGATTTTGATGAAATGACAAACTTAGAAGGATGAAGGCCATGAGATTTCTAGAACTCGTAATGTTTTTTTGCAATTTTGTTCTAGAAATCTGGGTTTGTCAAATTTAGTCATCTCTGGATAAAATTAGAATTATGGATGACTAACATACTGGATTCTTTTAATATTTTAAATGAATAATGGATATGGAAGAAGGGTGAATATCAGTTGCGACTGTAAAACATTTAAGTATTTTTCAATCCGAATTCAAGTAGAAAACATTTAAATCATAAAAGAAGCTAGAATAAGGTGTTTTAAATAACATATCCTATTCATCACACTTTCTGTTTTACAATTAAGAACTATGATAAATAGAGAAAGGAAATAACAGTGGAAAACATAAAAAGCAATAGAAAAACTTCACCAGTAATTACACCACATGAATCCTGAAAGAAGTCTTTATATTATTGATACTCCAGCAAAAAATCAGAATTTACACCTGCGTAGTAGGAAAAAATATGTTTAGAAATCAACCCTTAATACTTCAAACAACGAAGTATTTATACTGAAATTTACAAAATTATTTACAATATGTAATATCCCAAAAGGGAGAATGCAGTAACACTAAAACACAATATGAGAACTGCAGCAAAGTAAACAATAAATCTCAAGACAACATCAGAATTTATAGAGAAGCTGAGCCATTTTATTATATTGGAGAAGATTTAGTTACAAAATGTACAAAATATGAGGAGATCTAGCTAAAGAGATGGTCTAGAATCACCCAGAAAACATGCCACAATAGGCACTATGTAACTGGAGAGTCACTGAAGAAAATATTGCACTTTCCCTTTAGCAGAATATGAAATAAGACCGCAGGCTGAAAATTAAAATGCAGATCTACTCAAAACAGGAGCTCAGATGATGCCAAGATTCAAGATCTAGCCAATGTGATGGATTCCCAAGATAACCCAGAAATGTTTTTCTAGATCTACAACTTTCAAAAATCACCCTCCTAGGATTTGATCCTTGATCTGCTGGGAAATATAGATCTAAAGCTAGATATGTCAAAAACATGGCTGAAATATGTTTCAATATCAGATATAAGCTTGAAGGGCTGATCCCTTCTTCAGATCTACAAGCTAGAAGCTCTAGATCTAGCTTCTAAATCCTCCAATAATGATTACAGCTGCTGCAATAGAACTGCCATTAGAAACTATGTTGTGAGGGAAAGAGAGGCCTTATGCCTACTAAAAAATGTTTCAATAAAATCCAGGCTGATGTAAATACTAATGGAAATGTGAGGGGATGATCCCTCACAGGATTACTAGCTGAAATGCTAGTAACTTCCTTCCTCCTTTTGGATCTGAAAATTGGACAGCGTAATTCCTGAAGGAAATACCACTGCTAGGAGGTCAATAAGTTTTGGCCTGATGCCAAATCTGAAATGAAGCTCTAGGAATGCTGATATATAAGCCCAAGGTGATAGGAATAAACCCTCACCAATTCTCCAGCTAAAGTACTGAAGACAACTTCCACCTTCCAAATTGATCTTCAGAAATCTGCAATTTTTGAATATGAATGTTCTGCAGAAAGTAGGAAAAGAGATGTGGCACCAATGCCTGATGTAGAATGAAGTACAATACTCTTTCTCAAGCTACTCTAAGAAAGATGTGGGATTCCAGTTCGGGAACACCCTGTGCTAAACAACACTTGAAATCTCTTCTAAACAACCCAAGAAAGCAATGGAATGTCACATGACAATTCCAGGTCTGAAAAGATCCTTAACATCAAGAATCACCAGCATACCTCCATCCTTGCCTTCATCTTCTTTATATAATGTTTGAGCTTTCCCATGCCTTGGCCCTCATCTAGACTGCACTATGCATGTGGACAAGATCCTCCAAGTTTGACTGCGCTGTTTGACCAAATCATCCATCATGTCTAGGTGCAATGTACACCCTCTCCATCTTGTATGCTTTAATTGCACAACATCCTCTATCAATTTATCATGAATATTCCATGATATTATGTTTGAAATCTTCAATATCTTAGTTGACTGTATCAACCTCCATGATCTATCTCAATTAATGAGACATAATCTCCAATTCCATTCACATTAGTAGTTGCTCAAATACCTCATTGTGTAGATCTAGGCTTAATTAATCCACATTCACACAAAAAAAGTGGATATTTATTCATATTGAGGATTATGGGTCCCTCCACCCTTTTATTTACTTAATTCATTAAGAAAGTTAAGAACTCTAATATTCCAAATATCAGGTGAAAATTTGGGAATATTACAGTCCTCCCCGGAAAAATTTTGCTTGTCCTCAAGCAACTCCAGAAATAGATGCAAAGCCATCTATTCCCCTCCAAATGGCATCCACATAAGGAAGGCTTCCTCCATTTGCTGCAATGTGTTATGCATGTTTGGTTCCAAAGTTGTCTTTCAAAAACATATAGGATGACCTCCAACTGTATGGTTAGATGTCCTCCTTCCACCATGAAGTGCCAAGTGACAACCATATGAGTTCCAAATTCATCATTAATACATGAGATACATAAAATAAAGTGGCTCTTTCCAGAAAGGAAAATATCCCTCTCACAATATATCTCTTCATCCCATGCTTTATGAATTTGATTGAGCATTTATATGATCTCATCCTTAGCCCTGTTGGCCTTGTTGGATCCAAGCATCATTCCAAAGTTATGAAAAAGAAGAAGGAAAAGAGCTATATGGGTAGAAAAAGATGTCAAACCATGTTCTCCTAATAGTAACCACTAGAGTAAGGCCCTTTTCTGCCATCCTCCATCTCCTCCATGTAAGATGGACAAGCCAAACTCCCCCAAAAAAAACCAAAGCAACAAGAGATGTTGCTGCTTTCTCTCCTCCTCAGGTGCATCATGAAGCAAAAACATATTGATAGACATGTGGAATGTCACATCAACCCAATACAAATGAACTCCATCAATACACATCATGAGAGCATCATGCCAAGCTTTACCCAATAAAAAACACATAGACATAGGAGATGTCATACCCAATACAAAACACATAGACATAGGAGATGTCATGTGGTGGCCAAACTCTCTCAAGGGAAACCAAAATGAACATGCCTTGTATTGCTACATTTTATCATTGATACACAAGGTATGAATCAGAAAATTATGAGCTATTGGGTGGTAACCATACTTACCCAAGAGAAACCAGCATAGCCATGCCTCCTTCTTCATTTCATAAGTGTTTCAAGGCATGGATCAAAGAAATAGGAGCCTTTGGGTAGTGAAAAGAATCTCCCAAGGGAAACCAACGTAACTAAGCTTGCTGGCCCATGTCATAAATCTGGAAGTGGTCATGAAACCCCTTGCTTATCCTCCTCACCCACTCACCCCAATATGGAAGATGAGTGATGTGCTGCATAATCATGGTATCCTCTCTTTGTAGAATACCATCTTCCCCAAACTGATGAAGAACTTTGCACTTCATGAAATGTTGAAGTGCACCTCCAATGAGATCTCTCAATGAGACCTTCTTCTCATCCATGGCCTTCCAAAACCAATGAGGTTCTAGATCTACTGTAGGTAGAAGTCTCTCTTTGAGCTGTGTGATGCTCATTGAGAAAGTGTCATCAAGAAAGGAGAAAATATTTCTCATATGTAGATGTATACCATTCATCATCTTGTCCTCCATTGCTTCATGAGTGAAGCTATCTTTAGAATGCTCCAAGAATAATGGGGCCTCATCATTATCACTGCTACTAAGTGACAACGCTGTAGATCTACAAGGTAATACATATACTATCTCAAAGCAAGGTACAACACTGATCTCATGACTAGTCATTGTACATAGGATCATGCTCATCCCTTCTTCTGAAACTATACACTAAAACTCAAGAGGTTGAATGTAGTCCATCTATGACAATCTGGGATAAATTTTCATCTCCTCCTTGATTGGATCAAGGGTCCTCTGCGCTGTGATATTTTTCTACTTCAAATCAGCATTTCGATATAACCCTTGGTCATGCATTCCCCTTGATGGCATGTCCCCATAAGTTTTAATAAGATATACTGAAACAATAGGTGATGAATGTGTATGCATACCTTGGGTGAACTGATATGTGTCAACCTCTTGACAGAACACAAGAGTTCCTCCAACTGGTACAATGGTGTCTCCAACTAATGGTAAGAGAGATGGCTGCTCTTTTTCCAATGTACCAGTGCTGGAATCTTCCTCCTCTTCCTCATGCATCTCCTGAATCATGCATGGGACTCTATGTGTTAAGAGCTCAAGACCATCTTGCAAGGTTGCAAGTGTCTCTTCTTTAGATGCAAGTACTTCTGCAGTTGGTGGTGAATGTAGTGACCTCTTGTCTAGAGTGACAAGAATGACATCCTCCCTTGTTTCCTTAGGAAATGTATTTTTGTAGCCCATTTCTGTCTTCTTCCCATCAAACTTCTTCCACAAATTGTGAAAGAAATCTAAATATTTAGTCACCTTTGCATGCTTCATGTGACTAAACCACCAATCCTTGGCTTCATCTAAGAGATGAAGTGCTGCAATTTGGACAATCTCTTTTTCAACCACAGGATGTAGCATGAAAAATGTACATCTAACTCTCTCCTCCAAGCCTTAATAGTGCTTGAGGAAGACCCATCAAATGTAGGCAAATAGAATCTATTATGCCTCTTTCTTCTATTGCTGCTATAGGATCCTCTTTATTCTTTGATTTTGAAGAATTGTTGGAGATTTAGCTTCTCCTTGAATGCTCTAGACTGTGATTTGTACTCATCAAGATATAGAATAAGAGTCTCATGAGTTTCAGGTTCATTCCTTTCTTCATTTCTACACCTCTCACCTTCTCCAAATAAAGTTGGCATAGTGGATCTATGAGGAGATCGATGATTCTCCAGTTTTCTTCTTTGCTGATAGGAAGTGCTTGGACCTTCCTCATCAAATATTCTTCTTAGATCTTCTTTCTGTCCTTCCTTCTTCATTTGATTGACCTCTTTGGAGAGATCATGCACAAAAATAAAGAGAGGAGTGGCATAATTATCATCCTCCATGATATATCTCATCTATCTGCTTCTTCTTTTGATGTAAAAGATGAAGTGTCCACAAGCTGAGCCAAAGATCATGCTATGATACCATTGTAATATCCCAAAAGGGAGAATGTAGTAATACTAAAACACAATATGAGAATTGCATAAAAGTAAACAATAAATATCAAGAAAAAATTATAATTTACAGAGAAGCTGAGCCATTTTATTATATTGGAGAAGATTCAGTTACACAATGTACAAATTATGAGGAGCTCTAGCCAAAGAGATGGTCTAGAATCACCTAGAAAGCATGCCACAATAGGCACTGCGTAACTGGAGAGCCACTAAAGAAAATAATGCACTGCCCTTTCAGTAGAATATGAATATATGATTTCAAGTTGAAAATGAAAATGCAAATCTACTCAAAATTGGAGCTCAGATGATGCCAAGATTCAAGATCTGGCCAATGTGATGGATTCCCAAGATAACCCAGAAAGGATTTTCCAGATCTACAACTTTGGAAAATCACCCTCCTAGGATTTGATCCTTGATCTACTGGGAAATATAGATCTATCAAATAGATGGCTGAAATATGTTGCAAGATAAGATCTGAGCTTGAAGGGCTGATCCCTTCTTCATATCTACAAGCTAGAAGCTCTAGATCTAGATTCTCAATCCTCCAATAATGATTACAGTTGCTGCAACACAACTGCCACTAGATACTATGCTGTGAGGGAAAGAGAGGCCTTTTCCCTGCTAAAAAATGTTGCAATAAACTCCAGGCTGATGGAAATAATAATGGAAATGTGAGGGGATGATCCCTCACAATATTACTAGTTGAAATGCAAGTAACTTCCTTCCTACTTTTGGATCTGCAAATTGGACAGCGTAATTCCTGAAGGAAATACTGTTGCTAGGAGGACATTAATTTTTGGCCTGATTCTATATCTAAAATTAAGCTCTGGGAATGCTGATCTATAAGCCCAAGGTGATAGGAATAAACCCTCACCAGTTCTCCAGTTGAAGTACTGGAGACAACTTCCACCTTCCAAACTGATCTTCAGAAATCTGCAATTTTTGAATATGAATGTTCTGCAGAAAGTAGGAAAAGAGATGTGGCACCAATGCCTGATGTAGAATGAAGTACAATACTATTTTTAGAGATAATCTAAGAAAGAGGTGGGATTCCCACTCGGGAGCACCCTGTGCTAAACAACACTTGCAATCTCTGCTAAACAACCCAAGAAAGCAATGGAATGTCACATGACAATTCCAGATTTGAAAAGATCCCTATCATCAAGAATCACCAACATACCTCAATCCTTGCCTTCATCTTATTTATATAATGTTTGAGCCTTCCCATGCCTTGGCCCTCATCTAGACTGTGCTGTGCATGTGGACAAGATCCTCCAAGTTTGACTGCGCTGTTTGAAAAAATCATTTATCATGTCTAGGTGCAATGTACACCCTCTCCATCATGTGTGCTTTAATTGCACAACATCCTCCATCACTTTATCTTGAATGTTCCATGATCTTATGTTTGACATCTTCAAGATCTTAGTTGACTGTATCAACCTCCATGATATATCTCAATTAATGAGAAATAATCTCCAATTCCATTCACATTAGTAGTTGCTCAACTACGTCATTATGTAGATCTAGGCTTAATTAATCCACATTCACACACAAAAAGTGGATATTTATTCATATTGAGGATTACGGGTCCCTCCACCCTTTTATTTACTTAATTTATTAAGAAAGTTAAGAACTCTAATATTCCAAATATCAGGTGAAAATTTGGGAATATTACACAATAAATGTTGTCTCAACAGACAATGTATTATTAGCCTAAATCTAACAATAAACTCTAACTGTTACAAAAAATAGGCTCGATGAGGGTGATATGGTTTTGTGGCATTGTTTTCAAGGAATTAGTTGATTAGTAAGCCTATTAGTGGGTTGCACTGGCTTTAGTGCTATCCTGTGAGCTGGCTGTAATGTTGTCCTATGAGTTGGTTGTATATGGCTTCCCTTTATTACCTTTTAATCCTGAAGCTTAGTTAACTTATCTCTTCGCTCTTCCTCTGGTATAGTTAATTTGATGACTTTCCTGTAGATTTCATCCACTCCGATATATTTAGAAAAAGTTGTTTTTACCACGAAAACGTGGTTGATCTCAAATTGGATAAAAAGTTCATGCTTTAATGCCTCCAAGAACGCTTTCCCTGTCATAGTGCCTTTGATGTTTGAAAACTTAGCTGTATCTATGGAAATCTCCTGCAACTTCTTTGCATAATCTTGTATGTGTATTAGTTTTTCATTGATTACAAAAGCGGAAGGGAGACCTTTCTGACTTAAAGGTTCAAGCTTGCTGAAAATCCTATTTACAACAATCTCCAAACTGTGGAATTTTTCCTCCAGTTGTACAATAAGGTTTCTCTTTGTAAGAACCTTCTTTACTTCCAATATTGTTTTAGTCCTAAGAACTTAATAATGTTGTTAGTAGTGGTTGGCTTATCTCCGAGTTATTCCTTGATTTTTGTAATGGCATCATTTGCCTTCTCTATTAGATCCTTCTGCTCAAATAGGATTTGTATGTAAGGCCATATTTCATTGATGGAATCAATGATATCAGTCCAAATTATCTCTTTAACTTGGCCCAAGGTATTTCCAATGTTAGAATACCTCTCAGACTTATGTAACCTTTCAATTATCCTCTGTGCTCTTTGGGTTTCAGATGCATGTGAGCTATCACTTCTTGAATTTTGATCCTATAACAATTTCACCTGGTCCTAAATCTTCTTTATCTCCTTAGTTTGTATTGATAGATTCTGCACTACTTTAGTGAGCTACTCAGCTCCATCCGATGTACTTGTTGTAGAAGGAGTGGCTGTAGGAATAGAAGTTAGAGGAACAAACTTTAAAGGAACTACTAATAGCTTGGTAGCCTGCTCTTTTTCCTTTATCATCTTTTCCATCTCAACTTCCATCTATCTCAGTTGATAACTATGCTCCATGATGAGCTTCATCATGTCTAATTTCTGTGACTATGTCTCTTCAATGTCTTTGGCCAAAGGGTCCTTTGTAGGTGGTAAGTTTAACTGTTTCCTTAATGATGCTATGTTAGCATTTTTCTTCTTAATCACCTCTTTTGTAGCTCTAATATTGGAGGGATCATATCCAATTCTGATTACTAAGTCTTCCAAAGACTTAATCCTTGAATCCTTAGCCATAGAAATGAATTTCTCGATTTTGAGCTGTGATTGGATATTAGCTAAAGAAACTTGCAATTTGGACAAACTCATAACAGTGTTAGAGAGTGTAGATGAAATCATTTCCCCTGTCTGCTTATGCATCTCAATTTTATCAATGGGATGTATATCTTTAACATCAAACTCAAATGTAGTCTTTTTATAATCAGTTGAGGTCTTGGGCTGAGGAATCTATGCTTGGAGAAAGGCTATCTCATGAATAAAAGGATGACAAAAACCTACTCTGATAGTGGGAAGTATGCTTCCAGAACTGATTATATATACTGGTCTTCAAAGCTTCCTTTTTCAATTTAATATCCATAAAAGTATTAAAAATAGTCTTCTCTTTCTCCCCTATAACAACTGTGTTGGTTTGAATAGATTTTTCCTGATCTTGAGAAGCAGTATAAGTGGTAGGAGAGAGTGTGGTTTGACCCCCTACTTGTGAGGAAGTAGGTGTCTCTTTTTTTATGATGATGAATTCCTTCTCTAAGTATTTTTCTGTATTTACCTTGGGATATAGTTTAGTCCTCTTCCTGTACATGATTGTGAATTATTTACTGGAAGTGTCTATCACTGAAGGGTGTTAGCCCCCCTATGAAATTCTTGACAAGCAAGAAGGGGGCTAGATTGTTTGGAGCCTTCAAGGAATGCA
>CM076573.1:281811727-281894726 GCA_034641835.2 Pinus albicaulis
TAGTTCATTTTCCTTGAGACTTCTGCTAAAACATCCAAATTCAATTTCTTTTCCTTCCTTTTAGTCACAACCATCCTTGGCTTTCTCATCACGAGTTTATATTTCAGGTTTATGATTTTCCTATTCAGATTTTTATTTTTCTTTTTCAACTTTATTTTTCTTGAACCATAAGCCCAAATGAAAAAAATGTATTATCATTTATGGTTTTATCAATCTAGTTCTGCAACTTCGAGGCTTCATGCTCTTGTTTAGTATGCCTATTTAGTGTCTCCAGTTCAAAATCTCTTGCCTTATAATATCACTACTAGAGGTTCTTGTGGAATATGAGGTTGGGCTTCTTCCCTCTGTTCTAAGACTGATGTCTTCTCTATGTATTTCTTTTCCAAGGACATAATATAGTCATAAATTTTCTAATGTATTGGGTCAATTTCTGGGATCTTTCAACCTGGACTCTAGGCAGGCAATATAGCAGTGGGTGATGGAACCCTAAGTTCCTCCTCTAAATCCACAAATTTGGTTTCTTTTGGAGCCTAATTTTTCACTGTTTGGCTAAGTCTAGCACTTCTCCTTATTGAAGGAGAAGGGTTTTGAATTTTTTCCCTATTCTTCTTTATTTTGGACTTTTCTATTTTTGTGGATGTATCTTTTCCTTTTTCTCCCTCTTCCTTATTTTTACTAGTTTTCTTCTTAAGTTTCCCCAAAATTTATGCAATGGGAACTTAATTCTCTTACTGTTCCTGAGGTTGTTGTTCACTTTCAACAGGGTCTTCAATTTTTATTTTCCTTCCCTTTTTTCCTTTGCCACAACCAGGTTCTTCTTGGTTTCCCTCTTTGAAATGATTTCGAAATAGGAAATTTCCCAAGTATCCCCTAAACTTTTAAGGTGGAATTCAATAAGGATTTTTATGAACCCATGATGATACATTGTGTTGTCTATAAATTGAATTCTCTTTTGAATAGTCCTCGACATTTTTCTCAAGCTATGTAACAAAAAGTAGGGAAGATTTATTCCATTGCCTTCAAGAAAATTTATCAATAACCTAACATGATAAAAGAATATGCATCCAAATTTTCCCTCGCAGGTAATAAATTTTTGGATTATCAATAGAAAATTCCTCCATTTTCCTTTTAAGTGTTGTGCTAGGGATTCCCTTTTTAAAGATGGTGGTATCCATAACTAGGTTTTTCTAAAATAATTTCCATTCTTCACCTTCGATTCCTCTATTTTTGAACCACCTCTCTCTAGTTCTTAGAAATATGGTGGTTTCGGCTATGAAAGACTATGTTATTTAAAACTTAGCATCTCTGATTTTGACCTCCATCCCATCAAATTATTTGGAAAATTATTTAGTTACCTCCTTGTAAAATCCTTCGAATTTTTCCACAAAACTGAGCCACCATGCCTTCTCTAGTACTTCTTTTACCTGTGGGTAACATTCCATGAATTTCCTTCCTTCCGGTTATGTCCTCACTATCACTCCCATGGCTTAAGAAGTTTTACCTTAAGACTACCTCTTGACAGGGTAAGATGAATTTTTTCGGTGTGAACAAGAGCGTGAGTGAATTATGCTTCAGAATGAACGAGGGTGTGAATGAATGTAAGGCTTTAGAATTTTCGAGAGTATGAGTAAGGTTAATAATAACTGGCCATTATGAGTTGGATTATTTCACCAAAAAAATCAAGATTTGATGTTAGAGTGGCCGTGTAATTATGAGGGTTAAGTGGCGGAGCTTGAGATTTGATTTTTATTTGACATAATCTGCTCTTGTTAATAATTCTTTTGAATTGGTGTATAAAATTACCATATAATTCATATGCCAATGTTTACATCCTTATTATTAAATAAAATTTTGCATTTGCATACCTTGAATTTGATGTTACTAACCTTCAATTGTTTCTCTTTGTCTTGCCTTTAGTTTTTCTTTAGGGTATTCTTCAATTGCTTTAGTCAAAAAGGTCCTGGTATATATAAGATGCAGAAATCCATTAGAGCTATAGAATTTCAACAATTTTGTAGCTATATATTTTTATTCTTTTTGAAAGAGAAAAAGGATGCAAAGAAACTAAGATTTTGTAACAGGAATAAAGAAAATGTAAGGTGCTAAAATAATTTTGGTTTTCACCTTAGATTTTCTACATAAGTATGCCAATCAATGAATGGTTTTCATACTTATTCAAAAGTTTTTTTTTAAATATATGTGTGTGTGTGTGTGTGTGTGTGTGTGTGATAGAATGAAAGAAGAATTTTAAGTTAGGGAAGAAGACGAAGTATTCTTCACCAACTTTATATCAACATTATCTTGAAAGAGTCTTAACAAATTCCTCATTTGTCAATGGTGTGTGATAGATCCTTAGTCTATGTCCATTTACAAGGACAGGAACTCTTTTTTCATTAATGGTTTTGATCCTAACTACTCCATTATCAGAGACTCTCTCTATCTCATAAGGCCCAAGCCAATGGGCTTGAAATTTTCCCTGAAAAATATTTTAACTTTGAATCAAAAAGTAGTGCCCAATCTCCTGCTTGAAATTTTCTTTCTTTGATATATTTATCATGTCAATTGTATTTTTGTTGTTGAAAAATATTGTTCCTTTGAATTTCATCTTGCCTCATTTCATCAAGCTCATTGAGTTGTTACATTCCATGCACTACAGTAATAAGACGCACTCGGCGGGTGTGTACAGAGCGCATGATGTTCGGTGTGCCAATGTTTTGTGCACACTGTTGCTTTCTCTTGTTGAACGCACTAGTGCGGTTTAGGATGATAAGAGCACCGAAATAAAAACATCTACAAAAACCTCCATCCACCAACCTCCTCTAGTAACCTCCTCTAGAAACATATGTCTGGGATATTTTTATAATGGGTTCCTCAAAAACATCCACTAGAGGGTCTTTTCCTTGTAGTGCAAGCATCAAGAAACAAGGGGAGAAAACAACATGCAAACATTTCTCCAAAGAGGGGCATGATGAAGCCCATTGTTGGAAACTACATCCCTAGCTAAGGTCTAAGAAACCAAATAACAAGGGGGAAAAAAATATGACTGCCACCACACAACAATATCTTGGATCCAATTCTGGAGATGAGACCAACATTGTAGCCATGGTTAAGAAAGGAAAGGAAGCCATAGCAAGTACTGGTTCCTCAAATAGTCATAACGACACTCCAAATGAAGACACAAGGATATAATTGTTCCATGTTAGAGTGATTTCAAATCATACAAATATTGATGCATTGTTTAATAGTGGGTCACAAGCAAACCTGATTTTAGAAGACTTGGTCAAAATGTTTAACCTTGAAACCGTACCAAATCATAAACCATACCCTTTGAGTTAATAATTCCAATTTACAGGTTACAAGGAAATGCATATTTCAATTTTCTATTACTGCAAACTTTGTTGATGAAGTCAAGTTAGATGTGGTTCCACTTGACATTTTCTGGATTATATTGGGAAGTCCATATTTGTATGATAGGAAAGCGGTGTTTTATCCCCATGAGAAAAAATATCATTTGCAAAAGGATGGGGTGAAGTATATTTTGAGAGCTCATCGCACAAAATTTGAATATTTCTTTAGTTAATGAAGGGAAAATGAAGAGGCTAGTTGATGCAAGTAAAAATTTTGTGCTTCTCATGATCAAGAAAAAGGATGATGTTGACTATGAATCTTTTGATGGATGTGATGACAAATTAAAATCTGATTTTTTCGATGTGGTAAGTCGGCATATTGGTGAGATGTTTCAAGAACGAGTGGGTTACCTCCCAAGAGGAATTTAGCATGAGATTCATTTGACGCGGGATGTTCCACTTCCAAACATTGGTATGTATCACATACCAAATTATGGAGAGTTTGGAAATCAAGAATCAAATTCAAGAATTTTTGAGTAAAGGTATCATACGCTTAGTCTACTTTGCCAAGTGGCACACCAATTGTTTTGGTACCAAAGAAAGATAGGACTTGGTGCATGTGCATAGATTTTTTTGCACGGAATAAAATCACGGTAAAGAATGTCTACCCACTCCCACGCATTGATGATTATATAGATAAGTTAAATTATTCAAAATATTTCTTAAGCTAGACTTCAAAGTGGTTATCATCTAGTTAGAATAGGCGAGGAGGACATTTGGAAAAATGCATTTAAAACTAGACAAGGATTGTTTGAGTGGCTAGTTATGCCATTTTGATCTAAAAAATGCTCGAGATAATTTCATGAGAGTCATGAATGATGTACTAAGACCATTTCTAGATGACTTCACCATTTTTACTTAGATGATATTTTGATATTCGACGAAATCAAAGAGATGAACATGTCATGCATGTGAACAAGGTACTTGATGTCTTGAAAAAGGAGCGAGTTATTATTAAAGATGTCGAAGTGCGAGTTATTGTTGGAGGAGGTGAGTTGAAGATATGCCACTTACAAAGTAGATATCATTCGAATTGGCCCATGTTAGCCCTTTTATAAATTTTGTCATACCCGTGGTGGCTAAAACTTGTCTTTTAAACCTTCAAAAGATAGTTCCCTTTGAAAAATTATCATCTTTTGAATTTTTGATGATTATTACCCTTTGAGTTAATATTCTTGATGTTTTCCTTTAATCCTAAATAACTTTGCTATTCACCGAAGAGAAAACTACTTATGAAACCCCATTTTCCATCATTTTAACTCCTCCTTTCACTCATAAAAAAATTATATTCTTCATCCTTTTTCCTCCATAAAATCCTCTAAAAACCCTTCATATAACCTCTAAATCATTCCAAAAACCCTTTAAAACATTTTATTCCCCCTTATTTGGTTTTAAATCCCCTCATTTCACTACGGAACCTTATTTTGGCCTAAAAATACATTTTTTGGCCTTAAAGCACTCTTTTGCATTTTATAAAGAGTTAAGCCCCAGGAGCCATGTCCATTATCCCACCACCTCATGTGGTCCTATCCCCACAATCGAGTGCTAAAAGGCTTAAAAAATCCTTCCCAAACCCCCTTTTTTCCTTTGTTTTTCATTACTGCGACGTTTTTGCTGCGAGTTAATCTGAGTCGTTGATCTCTTGCTAATCAATGACCCTTGGTTTATCCACACTCTTCCCTTCCATCATGCCTTCCCTTTTCCCTTTTCATAACCTATTTTGCCCCTTCCTCAAATCTTTACCATTCATTTTCAAGATCCCATGATTGGGATTAAACCCGAAGAACCCCATTCACCTACCCGTCTCTTTTTCTCCTTCCGACATAACACAGCACTGTAGATGCGACCGTCCACATCGAATCTGTCAGAGCGATCGGGACTAAAACTTGAAACAAACAAACAAACCCACGACTACGTGACAAAACCATCGGTCCCACCATCCCTCGTCTGCGCATCTTGCCCTCCATCGGCGCGCACCGCTTTCATCGTCTGGCGCCTCCAATCAGAGCGGCTTATGCGCACATGTTTCACATATTTTTGTGCACGAACGTTAACATTCCAAAATTATGTAAAATAAAAAGGTATTCGGAGGGACAAGTCTCAAAAGGTATGTGGAATCGCGTTTTTTGTGGCTTCGCCTCCCCCCGGAGTAGCGAAAACCATTAATGTTTTATAACCATACCACCTACCCTCCTCAAATGTCATTTGCACCCTTAATCTTGGCCGTTGATTGTTAAGATCGGACGGCTTATGTTACTGCGTGACCCATTCATTTTCCCCTCCTTTCCTCCCAATCGACTTCATCGAAGGATCTTAACCGGCGGTTATATTAATCTAACGAGTTCTGGTCGCTATCACGCCAAACCCCATCAAACACAGTTCGTTGCTACGCCGAGATTTCTTCCGATTTCCCACTTTGCATTTTCTCATCGCACGGCTCAAGCCACTGCGTATGAACCCTCCTAGCGAGTCCAACCAATTTTTGCGAGGATTTAAATAATTTTTGTATGTTTTTTGTGCGGGTTTAATGAAGTTCGGATAAAACCCTCCCATAGTGTTATGGGCGAGGATGATGATCCTCATAGCCATGAATGCCAATTGAGGAGATCAGGGGGTTAAATTTCATGGTTTGGAAGGTCGATGAGTCATGATCGCCGACTTTCGGACAAAAAACTCCACAAAACCCCTGCGTACACTGTGAGTAACGAGAATGCAATGAGCATCAACCAAATTGAATGATCGGAACGCAACCAAAAGATTAAAAGACTCTAAACGGATTTTAAAGATCAGGCCTAAAATCCACAAATAAAACGAATAAGTACGGTCAACGAGTTCGAGGGGATGGTTTAAGATAAAGTCTTTAGGCCTAATTAAGCCTAAACGTAGACCAAAAAGAAAATCAAAGGTGTTTTAAGGTAAAACGAGAGGAAAATGTTAGCAAAGGAAATATCACTTTGCCACATTAGAGGCTATTTATCCTCTTCAGCGCAAGAGCACACCTATAAGCCTCAATAAATCAAAAGAATGCCTACTTATTACCTAGTCCAAAGATATTTGCCTAAAGACACTTGAATAGTTATTACCAACAAAAGAACAAATTTTAAACTGTTAGTGAAGTTATTGTAAAGGATAAATAGGCCTTAAAGTCAATCTTTTTACCTACTAAGCCTAAAAATCAGAAACAAAGTAAATGAAACAAAGTTGTAATTCAATGCATTCCTGCCTTATGCCTTGCATGGTTTTCAAGGCCAGGAGTTGCATTTAGTATCGAATTTATTACACTTCAACCCTAGGAACTCTTCCACCTCCTCATTTTCTTATAAAAACTCCTTGAGGAGCACATTGTAAAGGGTTGGTTGGTCACTAGTTGTAATACTAAAACTCTCTGAAATAATACATAGTCTGTCTAAAGTTTGAAGAAGAAATTGAAGTATTGGAAGCTTGATGATGTTGTGACATGCTTGTTCTTGAGAAGGCTCTACCATTAGATTCATGAGCTTGGCTGTTGGTGATGTATTCTGAACTGTCTTCTGTTTTTCCTGTTTGCATTATGTTTCATAAATTCTTACTACAGTCAGATGAAAAGTGTAGGTTAAGAAATGACTCCTGGAAGCACCTTAGACCTATTTATCCTTCATTGTTTTATGTTTTCTTCTGCTGAGGTATTTTAGAGTCTTTAATCTTTCTCTTTAGTCCTCATGCTTGTTTGTTTCTCTAATAGTTCAAATAGTTGGTTTCAGCATGATTTATGGTTTTCCCTGCTTGTCTGCTACCACTTGAAAACTGTTTTTGAAGTCTCCCTTTGAAGTACCATTGTTTATAGTTAGCCAAGGAGGTTTGTTTTGATCATGCCCTTTGTCCCTACTTGAACAATTGTTTTAAAGGTATTTACAGTTGTGATCATAGATGTGTTAGGTGTTCCCTCTTCTATGACTGCAATTATCAATGAATCTTGTATGTTTTCTAAGTCATTTGAAATAAAATCTTTGAGGAAATAGGATGTGCTCCCGAATCTTATATTTAATTTTAAAATTTGTCTTGAAGTCATTATTTTCTTAAAGTGTGGTTTGTAGAATTCATGGTTAGCCCTGTCTATAAAATACCTCTTTATTGTTTAAGTTATGCTTTTAAGTTCCCTTTGTTGACAATTCAATTTCTCTTTCCAAGTCATTAATGTGCATCTCATTCACAAAACTAAAGGATCCTGTGGCCAAGTTATATTTTCCCTTTGATACCCCATATCCATTAATAAGTTTGTCATAAACCTTTTCTTGACTCCATTGCCCAATGAATCAGACACTTCTCCTTTCCATCTATCTTTCCTAGACTTTTCATGTTTAGTTGTACCAATTCAACCAAACAAACAAACAAACAAACACTTGCACTTAATAACTAATCTAAAACCAATACTCAAAAGAAAACAAGATAAACCTTTGAAAAACAAATAATTTGAGAGATCCCTCTCTGAGAATAGGAGGACTAGATCCCGAAACTCTAAATATTGGTTCTTATGTTGCCTTGTCTTTTGATTTGCCAATCTATCAAAACACAGGACCCCAACATAATGGCGATCACGGTGGGACCCTGAGTAAAATCCTTAAAACAAAACACTCACTGTCTAGTGCAACATAAGTAGCTTTCTTCAAGCACTACCAAGCATAATGGTGATCATGATAAGGACTTATTTGAATCAGTGACAAACTAAGTAACCCTTAGGATTCTCATAGACCCTTATCAAACCTTGAAAGAATCAGTTAGTGAGCCTTAGAGTGAACTCTGTTTGTTTTAAACACCTTAGCTAAGTGTTGAGTCAGATTTAGGACACTCTCATAACCCATAGGACTGAAAAAACTCAGAAAACCCAAAAATATTTCAGATTGGCTTCATAATAAACATGGTGGTGGAACCGTAAAACATTTTACTTTCACAAAAGCTAAAAATTTTCCACATGGCGACTCCACTAGCCCCAGTAGGCCTATTACCCATCTAGCTCTCCAGATCTCCTTAAGATTGTGTTAACCAGCCTTGAGGAAGTTTAGAAGCCTAGTCCCATACTAGATAAGACATTGTAAGAGGCAATACTTTCAAAAAAATCCTAAAAACTTTAGCCTCTCTCATTTTTGAAAAGCAGTCTGGCTTCACATAGGATCCAGACTAGATCTCATCCAGATCCTAATCCTCCTATAATAGTTGACAATCCAGAGAGAATTTTGTGGCAAAATTCTAAGTCTGGAAAATCAGCTGCTAATAGGAGCCTCTTAAGAACAAAATCTGTCCCTGAAAACCTTGTTGTCTTAGAGGATTTACACTTTGGCTTACATCATACAAAGAACATCTTTAGAACCAAATATCAAAGTGATTTAAACCAAGCTGATCTTGAAACTACAGATTTGCAACAGAGCTTTAGTAGAGAAGCTTCACCTTCTACTCCTCCTGATTCCCAGCTTCTTCACCACTTTAACCTTTTCCATAACAAATATGCTCAAAACCAGTTTGCTGGCCCAAGTGTTTCTTCCACTCCAATCCATACTACCACTGTTCAAAACACTTCATTTCAGCCCACTTTCCCTCTTATAAATCCACACCTTGTAAATCCACCTTTCCTTCTAGCCATGGCAGCATGGTATGCCCCACTAGTGTTACCTCAACCTGTGATTCCCTTACCAAATTATTATCAATCTAAAATTCCCCATTTCACTGGAAAATAATCTACCACAGCTCAACATCATGTAGATAGGATGGAGGATGCATTTGATTACATGGAAATAGAAGATGAGACCATAAAGATGAGAATATTTGTCCAAAGTTTAGGAGGAGAGGTAAAGAAGTGGTTTAAGAAATTAACTCCTAACAACATCAATGATCTCCCTTCTTTGCATCAAACATTCATAAACAAATGGGAAATCAAAAAGAACCCTCTCCAAATACTAGCAGAGTATAACAGTCTTAAAAGAAATTAATGGGAGAGTGTTCATGACTACTCCACTAGGTTTAACAGTGTTTACAATGCCCTTCCACCTCACATTAAGCCTCCCCAAGGCATGGCCATAGTAAAATATCCTGAAGGCTTTGATGCTGAAATGGCCTATCAACTAAGAGAGAGAGATTACTTAACTTTAGAAGACATGCATAAACGAGCTGTGAGTGTAGAAGCAAATATAATTGAGAAGAGAGTTAGGTTGAGATCAGAGAAGAGGGTAACTTATAAAGATGATATTGCACCCTCAACCTCAGCTTCTGACACAAAAATTGACAACCAAGTGAAGGTAATGGAGAGGATGCTTGAAAAGATCAACTTGAATGATAGAGTGCCACCAAGAGAAAATCAAAACAACCCCCAAAACAGAAATAGAAATCAAAATTTTAGAAGAGAAAACAATCAAGATAGGCAAAGAGACAATGACCAACAAATTAGACCTCCCTTCCAACAAAACTATGTAGATCAAGATGAGGAAGAAAGGGAGATTGGAAGGTTGGGAGAAGATCATGTAAACTTGATTGGATCAGACAGTGGGGATGATGTTTTCCTCACTGAAGAAGAACAAGGTTTCTTCTCCTTAGATCAAAATACAAACACCTATGAGGATTCTGATGATTATAGATTGGGGTTTGAAAATGCAATCATGGAGGTGCACAAACAATATGATCTTAGGAGAAAAGGAGCATAGATAATTCAAAAGATAAAAACACTAGTACTGCTGTTAAGAAAAATGCAGAAAATCAGCCTAAGAAAACAACAGAGAAAACCAACATTTTGGCTAAGAAACCAGATCTAAACAAAGAGAAGAGCAACCAGCCAAATGTTGAACAAAGCATCCCTAGTACTTCAGCTAGCGGCCCTAACAAAATTGTCCCAAATAGCAGTCCAAACAAAGTTAAGCAAATCAGAATTGATGAAAGGAATTCAATTGAAAAAATAGATGTAAATGTGACAAAATCCATAGTTCCTTTTAGCCTTGAGAGAGAGATTGCAAAGATAAAAATTACCATACCTCTAGCTGAACTAGTGACCCAAGAAGTGTACAAAAACCAATTTTTGAAAACTTTGAACTTAGGTAGTGACACTGATACATTAAACTTGACAGATGACAAGCCTGAGTTGTTGTTTGGTCCAAAAGTTGAAGGAAAATACCAAGGAGTTGTCCCTCCCTTCTATGTCAGTTTGAATATATATGATAGGTTATTACACAATGCCATGTTAGACTCTGGAGCTTCACATAATCTTATGCCCAAAGTAGTAATGGAAATCTTAGGCTTAGAAATTACTAAACCATACAAGGATCTGTACTCCTTTGATTCAAGAAGAGTCAAATGCTTGGGTTTAATCAAAGATTTATGTGTTAACTTATCTCAAATCCCTGCTAAGAGTCTAGTAATGGACATAGTTGTAGCTGACATTCCCCCAAAGTATGGCATGATTTTATCAAGATCATGGGGAGCCAAACTTTAGGGAAGCCTTCAAATGAACATGTCTTATGCCACCATCCTAGTTTTTAACCAAAACAGAAGATTATACAAGGAATCCCACATGAAATACATGGTGAGCAACATAGATAAACCAAACAACTCTCCAATCTATTCCATCCAATCAAGTCTAGATTCCTTTATCTTGTAAAATGAAGACCAAATCACTCAACAAGAAAAGGAAAACAAAGAGGAAATCAGTTTACCAGAACAATTAAATCTTCCCTCAAACCAGATACAAAACATTGGCAATCAACAGCAACAAGAACATGAAAATGAGACAGATATACTTTGGACAATAAAATTTGATGGATCTTGTAATAAAACAAGTGCAGGGGTAGGTGTATGGATTCAAAATACAAATCAGAGTTATTCATATGAACTAGATTTTCCATGCACAAACAATGTTGCTGAATATGAATCATTTCTCCTTGGCTTACAGTTGCTTAAACAATTAGAAGCCCAAAAAATATCAATCCTAAGAGATTCTGAGCTAATCATAAGACAAATCAAAGGAGAATATTCAGCTAAAAACCTAAGACTTAGAGGATATCAAAATGCTGCCCTTGATTTATTAAAGACCTTTGAAAAATATGAACTCATTTTCATTCCAAGAGCACAAAATCATTTAGCAAATGAACTTGCCTTCAATGCCAGCAATTGCCAAATACCTCAAATAAATGAACAACTTAGTGTAAAGGTAAATCACAGGCCTGCAGTGCCTGACAATGAAGAGCACTGGCAAGTGTTTGACACTGACAAACACATATATGATTTCCTGAAATTAGAAAATGATTTTTCCATACCAATGTTAGTAACCAGCCATGAAGAAAACTGTTTGGATAATGAACAAATCCCATAAATTGAAATGACACATTCTGCTGACATAAATCACTGTGAGAATCCTTTTGAAGCAGAATTAATTGACAACGTAGACGAGAAATACTTGGAAGTTTTACAATGCAAGAATGATACAATTCCAAGAGGTCTCACACCTTTAGAACACCTTTTTGATTTAAATGATGTAGCCAAAGAACCAAGAATGGAGCCTGTGGAAACAGATGTAGAAGAACATAACATAGGAAGTATAGCAGAACCCAAGATGATTAAACTGTCCAACACTCTCCCAGCTTACATAAAATTGCAATACATAGAGTTGTTCAAATAATTTAGAGAGGTGTTTGCTTGGGGATACAAAGATCTGAAATATTATGACACTAGCATCATTCAACACAAAATTCCTCTTAAGGAAAAATCAGAAGCCTTTCAAACAAAAACTAAGGAGGATAAACCCTGTTTTATTGCCTTTAGTTAAGACAGAAATTGAAAAGATGTATGATGCTGGGATTATAGTACCCATTAGATATTCAGAGTGGGTGTCAAACTCAGTTTCTGTTAGGAAAAAGACAGGGGAAATCAGGCTCTGTATTGATTTTAGAAACTTAAATAGAGCCTCCCTAAAAGACAACTACCCCTTACCCAAGATGGACCATATACTTTAAAGGGTAGTTGGGTAAAAAATAATATCATTGTTGAATGGGTTCTCAGGTTACAATCAGGTGTTAGTGCTCCCAAGTGATCAACACAAAACTGCTTTTACTACACCTTGGGGCACATTTATGTATGTCAAAATTCCATTTGGTTTGATGAATGCAGGGGCCACCTTCCAAAGGGCCATGGACATAGCCTTTTCAGAAGATATTGGCTATTTTATAATAATTTACCTTGATGACATAACTGTTTTCTCAAAAAACTAATGAAGAACACTTGATTCATTTGAGAAATTTTTTTGAGAAGTGTAGGAGATTTGGCTTATCTTTGAATCCCAAAAAGACACTCTTTGGTCTCCAATAATGTAAACTTCTTGGTCACATAATTTTAGAAGAGGGAATCAAAGTGGACCCTAAAAGGATTGATGGCATATTGAAAATCAGCCATCTAAGAAGCCTTAAAGAGTTGCAATCTTTCGTTGGAAAGATTAATTTTTTGAGGAGGTTTATCCCCAACCTTGCTAAGCTATTAAGAAACATTACAAACATGCTTAAGAAAGAGGTAGGTGTGAAATGGACTGTACAAGCTAAACAATCATTTGAACTAGTTAAACAAGCTCTCACTCAAACACCAGTCTTGATTAGTCCAGATTTCACCAAAGAATTTTATATCTTTTCTTTTGCATTTGAACATACAATAGCTGCAGTATTACTCTAAAAGAAGGACTTGGGGCAAGAACAACCAATATCCTTTTTTATTAGGGCCTTAAGAGATGCTCCTCTCAAATATAACATCATGTATAAGCAAGCCTTAACATTAGTGAAAGCATTAAAGGACTTTAGAGTCTATATTTTACAGTCTCACATAATTTCTTTTGTTCCACATACTTTTGTCAATGATATTCTAAGTCAAGACCCTGATGGTAAAAGGGGAAAATGGATTGCTACTATTCTTGAATATGACTTAGAAATCAGGCCCACCAAACTGATTAAAGGACAGGGATTAGCAAAACTCATGGTAGAGTCAAACTTCCAAGCATTAGATATGAATATGGTGGATGTGTTGGAAGAAATAGAAGAATTTACTGCCACTTTCATTGAAGAAACATTTCTAAATTCTCCTTGGTATGCTGACATCATTTATGTGCTCCTATATCTGAATGGCCA
This sequence comes from Pinus albicaulis, assembly GCA_034641835.2. NCBI lineage: Eukaryota > Viridiplantae > Streptophyta > Pinopsida > Pinales > Pinaceae > Pinus > Pinus albicaulis. The sequence goes on from CM076573.1 coordinate 281,825,256, forward strand.
TCCTTCTTTTTCTAAAACTAAAGCTAGATTTTTGAAACAAAAGGCTTTGAATTATTGTATATTAGATGGGGTATTATATTGGAAAAATGCTGTTGGAATCTTGCTTAAATGTTTACTTGAGGATGATGCAGGAAAAATCATGCATGAGCTGCATTAAGGAGAATGTGGAGGACACCTCTACTGGAAGACCACAACAAACAAAATCCTCAGATATGGTCACTATTGGCCCACCCTTTTCCCAGATACTCAGAAGTTAGTCATGTCTTGCCATAAGTGTCAAATTTTTGATGGCAAAAGAAAACTACTTCCCTTAGCTTTGCATCCTATCAGTGTTGAGGCACCCTTTCAACAATGGGGCTTGGACTTCATTGGGGAAATTCACCCATTTTCATCAGCCCAACATAAGTGGATCCTCACTGCCACTGATTATTTTACCAAGTGGATAGAAGCCATACCATCTAGGAATGATACTGACTTTGTCGTTGTCAAGTTCCTGGAAACACATCCTATCCAGATTTGGTTGTCCTAGAAAAATCATAACAGATAATGCTGCTGCTTTCAAGTCTAAAAGAATGGTTGATTTCTATCACAAATACCAAATCACCTTGGGCCATTCTACTGCCTATTATCCCCAAGGGAATGGATTAGCTGAATCCTCCAATAAAAGCCTCATCAATATCATCCAAAAGTTATTGGAGCAGAATCAGAAATCATGGCACAGTAAGCTGGTTCATGCCTTATGGACTGATAGATTAACTACAAAGAAGTCAATAAATATGTCCCCCTATCAGCTGGTTTATGGTATGGATGCAGTCTTCCCAACATCATTAGGAGTTCCAGTCATGAAACTCCTCCAAGAAATGAAAATTGAAGAGAATGATATGCAGAGAAGAATCAACCAAACAATTCATTTACAGCAGACCAGAGAAGAAGTCTATGAAAGAACACAACTAGTCCAAGAAAATATCAAGAAGTTATTTGACAAAAGGACTAAGGAAAACAATTTCCAAGTTGGAAATTTTGTTCTTAAATGGGATTCAAGAAGGGAAGAAAAGGGAAAACATGGAAAGTTTGAGAACTTGTGGAAAAGGACCTTATATTATTCATGCTGAGAGGGGTCACAATGCATTTTTTTTGAAAGAATTGAATGGAGAAGATCTATATGGAGGTCCTGTCAATGGAAGGATGCTCAAGCATTACTTCTGCCAAGAGTCATGAGTTTCAAAGTTTTTTACTTTCCATTGTAAATATCATAGTCTGAACATTGCATTCAAAGTTATAAAAATAAAAAATACAAAAACAATAGAAAAGAAAAGAGGGCAGATTGTAAAAACAAGAAAGGTACAACCCCATACCAAAAAAGAGAGACAAAATCTGAAAGTGTGCAAGCTCAAATTCTACTCCTAAAAGACACACTTCTAGTTAGTCATACAACCTAATCATGAATAATTAGCTTTTCAATTTATTGTTGATAGGTTAGTGAATTAAATTAGCCAAACAACTCAATCTTGGCTTATCAGTAAGGTAGATTAGGTTAGAATAAAGAAGGTTCAAACATGCTCAAATCCTGAACCTTTGAGACTGATGAAGAACTGGTTCAAATATGCTCAAAACTTGTACCAAAAAGAGAGAAAAGATAGCTCAAACAAAATCAAATCTAGAGCTGAAGAAAAATGAAGGATGTTCTTAAATTTTCAGAGCTTAAGCCTTCACAATTTTGTTTTAATTTTCTGCAAATTTTAGTCTATGTGCAGCTTGTTTTTATGCCATAGATCAAAAACAAGTTAGACTGTTTAATCCTGGCTTGGTTGCTTTTAAATTTCTGTTTTAGAATTAGAGAATGAAAATCTGTCAGACAATCTAATCCTGACAGATAGTAGCTAGGTAGAGAAACTTATGAGTTCAACTGCTTAATCTGAACTCATGGAGGAATAAGATTAGACTTAGATTAGTTTCCTGTTTTTCAAAAGAATAAAATGTTGATAAAGAGAGTTTGCTAGTCCAAATTCACTATGAAAGAAGAAAAAAATGTTAGGATCATTAGAAATGGGTAGGTAGAGCTGTTGTTTTGATAGAATCCCATTGTTTCAAATTGTTGCAGAGATCATCAAATTAGAGAAAGGTCAGCCAAAAGAAAAGAAAGGTTGTTGTCCAATGGATTAAGGCACTAGTCTAATGAAATATAGAGATTTACAGCTGGCGTTCTGGACACCTAAAAGACCAGCTGTCCTCCCCAAGTGGAGCCACTGTTAGCCACCCATAAATTCTGTCATACACAATGGTGGCTAGACTTTGTCTTCAAAACTTCAAGAGATAATTCCCTTTGAAAAATTATCATCCTTTAAAGTTTTTATGATGATTATTACTCTTTGAGTTAATCTTCACCGCCGTTTCCCTTTTATCCTAAAAAACCTGCTATTTACCAAGAGAAAAACTGCTTATGAAACCTCATTTTCCATCATTTTACTACTCCTTTCACTAAACAATAAATTCACTTTCACCCATTTTCCCCCTCACAAAATCCCTAAAAAACCCTTCATATAACCTCTAAATCATTCCAAAGATCATTTTAAAACCATTTGATCCCCTTTCATTTGGTTTAAAAACCCCTATCTCCTCTATCAGAACCCTTAGTTTGTCTTAAAAACCCTGTTTTTTGGCCTAAAATCACCCTTTCTGCACTATAAGGTTTTTTAAGCCCCCGAGGGCTTATTTCCTTTAAGCTCCTGACCTCCATATGCCCTAGCCCCGCAATCGGGCGCTAAAAGGCTTAAAACCATTTCCCAAACCCTTATTTCCTTGTATTTTGTTTCTTAACGTTTAAATTTTAAAAACAAATGCAGACCGTTGATCTCTGCAGATCAACAGTCGTCGGGCCCCATTCATCCTTTTCACTCACCCTGCCTTACTTTTCTTCCATCCATACATCTGCCCTTCCCTTTGATCCAGATCGTTCATTTTAAAAAATCCCACGATCAGGATTAAACCCCACGCAAAACCCCTTTTCTCCTTTATTTTTTCATTGCTCTGACATTTCAAATTTGGACAAGATCCAGACCTTTGATCTCTACAGATCAATGACCCTGAGCTACCCGATCCCCTGCCTTACCTTTTCCCCTTTCAAATAACCCACTCATCTTCAAATCTCAGCTGTTCATCAGAAAGTTCCGACGGCCAAGATCTTTTCCCGACCGTCCAAACTCACCCATCGTGCCCGCTACACGAAAAAATAAACGTTGACCCCAATTCTTTCTCCGCTCGTGCAACTTGCCCTCCATCGTGTGTGATCTGCACCGTTGGATCTGCTGCCCCCCATCCGACGGCTCAAACTGTGTTTCACATTTTTTTTTGTGCCCATGACTTAACACCGAAAAAAATGCGAAATGGGCAGTATTGAGGGGGACAGGTGTCAGCAGGCGTACCCTATCGCGTTTTTTTGGCCAAAATTCAAAACCGCTCCAATGCTGCGCGAAAACCATTCTGGTTTTCCGCTTTACCACCATCATACGCAAGAGTCATTTTCATCTTTTAATCATGGCCGTTGATTTTTAAGATCAGATGACTCACATTACAGTGCGACCCCAAGCCATTTTCATCCCTCTGTCCTCCCGAAAGACTTGATCGAGAAATCTCCACTGTTCGTTATTCCAATCGAACGGCTTATGTTATTTCGCGTTTTCAACTCGTTGCCCTCTCATCTATTCTCCCAAACACTCTAGCAAACAATCTAGGCCGCCGATCATTTTAATCTAATGGCCCACATTATATCCCGATCCCATTTCGTTTGACCTCCAATCTTTTCTCCAAAGTGTTTTATTGAGTGATCTCGACTGTTGGATATTCTAATCCAACGGCCCCGATTCAACCTCCTGCTCAAACTTCATCTGCACCTGGTTAACTATTTTTGCCAATATTTTCTCACTTTTACCATTGCATTTACCCATTTCTCACAGCTCCAAACCTCTTCCGCCGAACCTCTGAACGCAGTTGAACCATTTTCGCAGGATTTCTTAATCTATTTGTTGTGCTTTTTGCAGGATTTAATGGTGGTTTCCCTGTGTATTTCCACAGTCACAGTCCAACGACATTTTAGGCCCAGAATAACGATTCTGTGGTTTAAAATCAAAGGAAAAAGGAGTTGCAGGGCTTAAAATCTATGTTTGAATCATCTGGAGCACGATCCTCGATCTCAGAAACCCTCCACTGCCTAATATCAATTGTGCCACTGTAAAAAAGCAACAAAGTGTATCAGTAATGAAGAATCAAGGTTAAAGAGGGATTAATTAGGGCCAAAGATTGAAGATCACAGTTTTAATCCTTAGGATTAAAAAAACAAAGCCAATATCAGAGAATGAAGACCCGAAGACTAATATCAAGGCCTAATTAAGCCTAAAACACATACCAAAAAAAAGATCAGAAGTGTTTTTAAGGTAAAACAGAGGAAAATATCAGTCGAAGGACACCTCAGAGCCACATCAAAAGGGCTAATTGAATCCCCCAGCTACCCAAAGTGTCACCTGCAGCCTCAATAAATCAAAAGAAGGCCTACTTATTACCCAGTCCGAATATATTTTCCTAAAGAAACCTGAACAATTATTACCAACAAAAGAAAAAATTTTAAACTGTTAGTGAAGTTATTGTAAAGGATAAATAGGCCTTAAAGTCAATCTTTTACCCACTAAGCCTAAAAATCAGAAACAAAGTAAATGAAACAGAGTTGTAATTCAGTGCATTCCTGCCTTATGCCTTGCATGATTTTCAAGACTAGGAGTTGCATTTAGTATCGAATTTATTACACTTCAACCCTAGGAACTCTTCCACCTCCTTATTTTCTTATAAAAACTCCTTGAGGAGCACATTGTAAAGGGTTGGTTGGTCACTAGTTGTAATACTGAAACTCTCTGAAATAATACATAGTCTGTCTGAATTTTGAAGAAGAAATTGAAGTCTTGGAAGCTTGATGATGTTGTGACATGCTTGTTCTCGAGAAGGCTCTACCATTGGATTCATGAGCTTGGCTGTTGGTGATGTATTCTGAACTGTCTTCTGTTTTTCCTATTTACATTATGTTTCATAAATTCTTACTACAGTAGGATGAAAAGTGTAGGCTAAGAAATGACTCCTGGAAGCACCTTAGATCTGTTTATCCTTCAATGTTTAATGTTTTTTTCTGCTGAGGTATTTTAGAGTCTTTAATCTTTCTCTTTAGTCTTCATGCTTGCTTATTTCTCTAATAGTTCAAATAGTTGGTTTCAGCATGATTTATGGTTTTCCCTGCTTGTCTGCTACCACTTGAAAACTGTTTTTGAAGTCTCCCTTTGAAGTACCATTGTTTATAGTTAGCCAAGGAGGTCTGTTTTGATCATGCCCTTTGTCCCTACTTGAACAATTGTTTTAAAAGTCTTTATAGTTGTGATCATAGATGTGTTAGGGGTTCCCTCTTCTATGACTGCAATTATCAGTGAATCTTTTATGTTTTCTAAGTCGTTTGAAATAAAATATTTGAGGAAATAGGATGTGCTCCCGAATCTTAGATTTCATTTTAAAAGTTGTCTTGAAGTCATTATTTGCTTAAAGTGTGGTTTGTAGAATTCATGGTTAGCCCTGTCTATCAAATACCTCTTTATTGTTCAAGTTATGCTTTCAAGTTCCCTTTGTTGAGAATTCAATTTCTCTTTCCAAATCATTAATGTCCATCTCATTCACAAAACTAAAGGATCCTGTGGCCAAGTTAGATTTGCCCTTTGATACCCCATATCCATTAATAGGTTTGTCATAAACCTTTTTTTTGACTCTATTGCCCAATGAATCATACACTTTTCCTTTCCATCTATCTTTCCTAGAACTTTCATGCTCTGTTGTACCAATTCAACCAAACAAACACTTGCACTTAATAACTAGTCTAAAACCAATACTCAAAAGCAAACAAGATAAACCTTTGCAAAACAAATAATTTGAGAGATCCCTCTCTGAGAATAGGAGGATTAGATCCTGGAACTCTAAAGACTGGTTCTGATGTTGCCTTGTCTTTTGATTTTCCAATATATCAAAACACAGGACCCCAACAAAGGGAATGGAAGCCATGGAAAGCATGTTTTTATTGTTATTTTGATTTATGGTCTGTTATGACTTGTTTCTCTCTTCAGCTGTTTAGCGGAGACTGCAGTGCTGTTTAGCACAAGGGTGTTCCTGAGCGCGAATCCCACCCTCATCCTCAGGGGACTTTGAGTACCCACTCAGGAGAGGTTATTGGACTACATTTCCACATTCCAGCATCAGGCCAAGCTACAACTTTCTTCTATAGTGCAGTTTCTGTTTAGAGTTGTGTTGTGTTGCAGGGTGCAACTGTGGAGGGTTTGATAGGGCCATTTCTAAGATTATTTTCATTGGAGGTAGCCACCCACATTTTTCTATCATATCAACTGGTGGCTAAATATTTTTTGCAGCCTTCAAGAAACAAATTCAGTCCTGAAATTGTTGGTGCTTGAAGTATTTTTGGTGAATCCATAACTACTGGTTAAATCTTCACAGCTGTTTCCTCTTTCAAACCTCTGATATCCTGCAAAAATCCAAGTCAAATACTGCTGCATTCCCCCTTTTTTCCCTCCCTTTCTTCCAACATTACCTCATTTCTCCATTTCCTTTTCTCCCATGAAATCCCTACAATCCATTATTTTTCCCTTTAACCCTTCATACTTTCACTTCCTAAAGTTAAAAACCCATTTTTTAACCTATCAAACCCTTTTTCCTTTGAAAATCATTAAAAATCATATAAAAGGCATATTTTATGTGCATTTGGCGTTTTAGCCCTCTCAGGCTAAGCCCCTGGACCGTTTTTATCCATATACCCGAGCGCCGGGACTCACTGCTCAGTCCTTAGATGCTAAACCAAAGAATACCCCCTTCCTTCATCTATTTTCCTTTGAAAAACCCGAAAAAACCCATTTTATAAAGTTTAACGGGAAATATTTGAAGTCACATGTTTGATTGCCGCGATGAACCTAGGCCGTCGATCTGCTCCCCAGATCCGACAGAGCGGAGCACGCATCACCTGGTGGACCCCCTTCCCCCTCGCCATTTTCCAGAAAACCGCCGGTTTCCATTCCGCACCACCTTCCGAGCCAAGGTGGTTTTCTCCCGTCGGCCAGCGATTCCATACGCTGGCCGACACGTGTCCTCGACACTGTTTCAAAACCATCGTGCTATCAGATCATTTCGCGCGTTAATCTTCGTACCAAGACCACACAGAGGAATCCACCTCCACCGTCCGATTTGGGCCCTCCCATCCGACGGTTGCCGATCACTTCACCTGCTCGACCTTTAACAGACATGCGCGCCCGTTATCTCATCCACCGCGTGGCCAAGATTCAATCTCCGCCGTCGATCTCTGCAGATCGACAACACACATTCATTTTCATGGTCCCGCCGCCCGGTCAACCTCCTTCCCGCTGACTCTCCGTTGCCCGATCTCTACCGTCGATCTCTGCAGATCGAAGGTCCGGATTTAATTTCTCCACAACTCTTTCCACGACCACCCGTATTTGATCTCGACCGTTGGATGATGCCATCCAACGGCCCGCGTTCCTCCGCACATTCCCCAAATCGGATTGACCTATAAACTGGATTTTTTATGTGTTTTTTGTATTTTGCAGGGTTAAGGTCATTTGTTTGTGTTTTAAGAGGAAATTTCGGACCAGGAGGGTGACGATCCTCTACGTTTTGATTTCTCCAAGGAAATCACTTACAGGGTTAGTTTTCATGTCTCTTCAATGTTTCCACAGGCATTGATGCCTTTTCCTACCTGCACAACCCTGCACAATAGAGAACACCGTCAAAATCAATGCAGAAAAAGAGTATCAGACGTTGAAGATAAAAAATGAACCAGAACAACAGATTGGTGGACAGATTTATGGGGATTAAGGCTAAGACAATTATCAAACGCCTAATCCCCGGATCTAAGACACAGATTAAATGAAAATCTTAAATGTTTTATCAGGAAAACCTTCACTGCCACAGATGGAGGCGAATTGATTCCTCCCAACGACCATAGCGCCACCTGTGCCTCAAAAGATTCAATCAAGAACCAAATTTATTGATCAGAGTGAGATATTTTTCCTTAAAAGCAACCAAAGAGTTATTTCTGCGAAGGATTTAATGAAAATAGGTCGGCAGAGTAACCCTATCATCACATAGAGCCTCAAAAGTCAAATGAAGCTCCCACCGAGCTTGAATCATAAGTGTAAATCATTTAATACAGAGGAAGACCTGTATAGTTCTTCGTTGAGCCCCTCGATGGCTAAGAAGACATTAATATCTGTATTAATTGGTTTTTGAGATCTTTTCATCAGATCTCACCTCCTCATCCTTCTATAAATACTTCGATAGAAGATGAGTGAGGGGTTGGTTGTTAATGTAAATTGCTGAAGCATTGTAATTGTAACTGAGCAGAAAACTCTTGATTGTAGATAGGATTTCACTGGCTCTTGGAGCTCTTCTTGTAACAGATAGGTTAGGTTATGAAGAGAGATGGATTAAAACACTGGATTTGAAGATTGTGACTGGTTTGAAGCATCAATACAAGCTGATTTATGGGATCCTGGTCTATGCTGATGGTGATGTTATTCTCACTGTAACTTGTATTTTGTTTATGTTTTCAATTTGTTTCATTTTCCACTATAAAGAACAGTTTAAACAGGGTTAGGATCTACTGTATATCAGTAACCTTCTCTGGCTGAGAAACCTTTATTTAAATGTTTTCTTTCAACTGTGTTATTTGAAAATGATTGAATTTAGTTTAAGTACAGGGATGCTAGCGTTCCCTCATCTTTTTGTCTTAGCTGAATGTTATTTTTAAATGTTACTTTCAATATGTGTTGTGTGGAGATGAACTGAGGAAATTAAGGTTAGCCCTGAGTCCCTTTCTTATTTGCTCAAAATTTTTGATTTTTTCCCTTAGGATGTGTTAAAAGTTGACTAGTTTCAAAGTACTTATCAGATCTTAGACCATCCTGTGTTATCTTTGAGTTTCCATTTTGTTTTTATATGTTTTATATCAGAAGTGTATCAAAGGCTGGATAGTTTCAAAGCACTTACGAGATCCTAGTTTGCTTCTATGTCTTTCCTAAGTGCCTGGTCAAAGGCTGGCTAGTTTCAAAGTACTTACCAGATCCTGGGCTGCTCTTTGTTCTGCATCTGTCATTTCCCTTTCTTATTGTATCACTCCATTCCATAAATAAAACTTTAAAGATATCCTTAGGCATAGATGACTTGCCCCATAGACCACTCTTGAACCTGATTGTTTCAATTAAATCCTCTTATGACTCCATAGCCCAATGGACTGAAAACCTGCCATCATCTTTCTCCTTGATCAAAGATTATTTTGGTTACTTGCAACTTCTCAATTTTGAACCTATTTGCATATAGATCTTTCCGCCTCAGACAGCAGCTATGTTCAACCATCCAAAAAACCAAACAAACCCTTGGTCTTCATAACTAGCCTAATATTATTACCCCAAACTTCAAAGACAAATCCATATTTGTACATATTGGAGAGATCCCTCTCCGGATTCAGGAGGGCTAGATCCTAGAATCCCAAAGTTGGTTGAAATGATGTTAACTGTGTGATCGGACTTTTGCCAATCTTGCTTATTACAGAGACCTAACATTTCTGGTGACTCCACTGGGGAAAAACTCAGAATCTTTCACATTCAAAACTATTCATAAAGAAGCTTGGGATTTGGTTCATAGAAGCACTTGCTTTATTAACCAGCTGAAGCCACCAGAACCTAACATTTCTGGTGACTCCGCTGGGGACCTACAAACCCAGATTCTTCATAAGACCTTGAGAGTAAAAAGCAGCCTTTTCAAGCACTACCAAGAAATGGTAATCATGATGAGACTTGTTTGAATCAGTGACAAACTAGGTAAACCCTAGGATCCTTATAAGTTTTATCCATCCTTGGAAAATTAGCTGGCTTAGCCATAAGAGTAGACTGGCTTTGTCCCACAACAGTAGCTAAGTTTTGGAAACAAAGTTAAGACACTCTTAGACACCACAAATAAAAAACAATTCAGAAAATACCAAAAAGAGTTTCAGATTGGTAGTAAAACACTTGCTTTTAAATTCCATTTACCATTGGATGTATTTTACTTCATACTCTTAGATAGAGCCTGGAAAGGGCCAGGTAGCCTCCGGATCTCATCCTCTTTTAGAGTTGACATATCTGGTGAATGCCATCCCAGTCAATCTTTGGTTGGAGTTTGTTGTGTTTTGAGATATCCTTGAAAAGGGATGTCTCACAAGCACTGTGGTGGACAGTGTACTTCTTTGAACACACTCTAAACTTTCCACCTGGCGACTCCACAATCCTAAACAGACCTTAAGACTCCACTGGGAGGAACCCTTATCATTATAATATCCTTCGAACTCACTTAAAAGGCTGTAGGATTTAAATTGTGAAAACAGATTAGTCAACCGCTCAAAGACTGTCATACCTGGTTGAGTTTCTCTTGTTTATTTGGGTCTAAAAACATAGCATAATGGCTCCTAGAAAGATTCACACTAGAGCCCATCCTGACCCTGATCCGCCTGAGATAGTTGATAACCCAGAAAGAATCCTTAGGAAGTCTCGTAAGATACAATCTTTAACTGTTTTCAGATCATCCCTAAGAGCTAATTCATTCCCTGAAAATCTTTCATCTCTACAACAATCACAAGCTGACTTAGTCAATCCATTTAGGACTAGGTCCCTTGGTGATTTAGATCAGTTAGATTCTGAGTCTTCACATTCATCTCCGGAAACAAGTGAACCCCTTGGGAATAGAGAATCAACACCTCCTGATTTACATTTTCTACATAATATAGATGTCTCTCATCCAAGATCAGCTCAGCAATCTACTGCTTTTCCATCCACTTCTATTCATCCTTCATCCAATGTTCAAACCACTTCATTTCAGCCCACCCCACTTCTTGTCAATCCACTCCCACCACCTATCATGGCAGCATGGTATGCTCCCTTAGTCCTTCCTGTACCATTAGCCAACCTTCCACAGGACTATCAGTCCAAAATCCCATTGTATGATGCTAGCAATACTACAACAACATCACAACATGTGGACAAGATGAATGACTACTTTGATAGAAATGAAATTGATGATGATTCTGTCAAAATTAGACTATTTGCTCAAAGTTTGGGGGGAGAAGCAAGAAAATGGTTTAAAGGCTTAGCCCCCCATAGTATTAATGATCTCCAAGGTCTCCATCAAACATTCTTAAACAAGTGGGAAGTAAAGAAGAACCCTCTCCAAGTTCTTGCTGACTATAACAATCTCCATAGGAACCCAGGGGAAAGTGTACAGGCTTATTGTACCAGATTTAACAATGTATATAATGCGCTTTCCCCGGAATTAAAACCTCCACAGAGATCAGCTTTAAACAAGTTTCCTAAAGGGGTTGATGCTGACATGACCTATTCACTCAGAGAAAGATTTTTTGCCACCCTTGAAGATATGCAAAGAGGTGCTCTTTCTGTGGAAGTAAACTTAATGGAGAAAAGAGCAAGAATGAAAGCTGAAAAGAGAGTATCTTTCAGAGAGGAATCCACCCCTACTACCTCAAGTTAAAAAATGGAAAGAATGATGGAAGAGATGATGAAGAAAATGAGCATTCTTGAGAGAGCGCAAGCAAGTCTAAATCAAAACGCTCCTCAAAACAGAAACCAAAACCAGAATCAAAATGTTAGAAGAAACCAACCTCCAAACCGACCAAGGGAAGATGATCAGCAAATCACTCCTCCCTTTCATCAAAACTATTTAAGTGAGGTTGAGGAAATAGATAAAATAACAGAGGAGGATGATATAAACTTATTTGGGGTAGATGATGATAACTTCGAGGTTCATTATGACAGAAAAGAGGGTCTTTACACACCTTATGATGAAAAACGAGATGATAATCAAAATTGTTGTCAAGAAATGGAAAATGCCATGACAAAACCTTCAAAAGAATATGAACTCAGAAGTATATCTAATCAACAAACCCCCAACACTAAAACCTCTGACAAACCTTCTCAAAACAACACTGCAACCAAGCCTAAAACAATCAAACAAAAAGACAAAACAGTGGCTGATAATTCTGGTAAAGGTAAAGAAAAAGACACTCAAAATCTTGAAAAACAGTGCAGACATCAGTAGTACTAACACTTCAGCTAGTACTCCTATTACAACCGTTGTATCAAGTGTAAATAAAACAAATCAACAAACTGTTGTTGCTGATAAAGTGGTAGTAAACAAGGCTGAAACCAACACCTTAAAGAATCAAACTCCTTTCAGTCTGTAACAGGAAATCTCAAAGATCAAAATCTCTGTTCCTTTGACTGAGTTAGCTGCCCAACATGTATATAGGTCCAAAATTTTGAAGGCTTTGAACATAGGAGAAAATGAGGATACACTCAATCTTAATGATGACCAACTGGAGCTTATTTTTGGTCCAAAGATTGAAGGTAAGTTTTAAGAGGGACCTGTCCCTCCCTTCTATGTAAGTTTAAATATTCATGACAAAATTCTACACAATGCTATGCATGACTCGGGTGCTTCCCATAATTTAATGCCAAAAGCTGTGATGGAAAGCCTGGGTCTTGAAATTACCAGACCTTACAAAGACCTGTACTCCTTTGACTCAAGCAGAGTTAAATGTCTAGGATTGATCAAGGACCTCTTTGTTAATTTAGCCCAAATTCCAGCCAAATGATTAGTTATGGATGTTGTTGTGGCTGATGTACCCCCAACGTATGGAATGCTTTTATCAAGATCTTGGGGGGCTAAGTTACAAGGGACCATGCAAATGGACATGACCTATGCGACTATCCCTGTTTTCAATCAGACTAGAAGACTTTACAGGGAGTCCCACATGCAATACACAGTTACAAGTCAAGAAAGGCCTCAAAAATCCCCTCTGTATGTTGTAAGTACAAGCCTTGATTCTTTTATCATGTTTAATGATGAAACCCTCACAGAACAATTCACTTTAACAGGGTTAATGGCTGAAACGGAGGAAGAGGAACATAACGCTAAACTGTCAAAACAGTTTGCTGTATCTGAAAACCTTAGCAAACCAAACATAGGTCTTGAACTTCAAATCATCAATCCATTAAAATTAAAGCTTGACAGTCAAGAGAGAAATCCTCAACCCGATGAAAAACCTGAGGAGTCAAATCATACAAAGGACATGCACCAAATTGATAAAACTGAAAATGATCCTCTCTGGACTATGTATTTTGATGGGTCATGCACTAGAAGAAATGCTGGTGCAGGTGTCTGGATTACTAACACTGAGAATAATCATACAGAATGTATTTCATGTAAATTAAACTTTCAGTGTTCCAACAACATAGCAGAATATGAATCCCTTCTCTTAGGCTTGCATCTCTTGAAAAAGCTAGGTGCCAAGAGAATCAATGTATATGGGGATTCTGAGTTAATCATTAGGCAAGTCAATGGGGAATATAATGCAAATCATCCTAGACTTAGGGCCTACAGGAATGATGTCATGTATCTTTTGAAAACATTTGAGGAATCCAACTTAAGTTTTGTCCCGATGAAAAGAAATCTTGCAACCCACAATTTAGCCTTTGCTGCTAGAACCTGCCCAATGCTATATGATGACACATATCAAATTAAATTCAGACCAGCTGTCTTGGATAACAAGAAATATTGGCAGGTGTTTGATGGAGATAAACAAATAGAAGACTTCATGCAATTCAGAAATGAGTTTGAACTCCATAGTTCAGATTCAGACTATGATACAGACTGCAGTGAAGAAAATTTTCTTGGTGAAGAAGAACCTTCTCCTGAGCTTGTCAACATTAACCTTCAGACCAGAAAACGCAGAAACAAAGCAGAATTGAGAGCAGAGTCTGAAACAGACGAGTTGGAAACTCTGCATTCTAAGGATGATAGTTTGCCCAAGGGTTTGGCCCCTCTAGAAGAATTGTTTGATTTTAATGATGTGGCCAATAAACCTAAATTGGAACCTGTAGAAACTGAAGTGGAGGAATGTAATATAGGCATTGAGGAAAAACCAAAAATGATCAAACTGTCCAAAACTTTGCCAGCTCACATTAAACTCAAATACATAGAGTTGTTCAAGGAATTTTCTGATGTTTTTGCATGGAGTTACGAAGATCTTAAGTCCTATGACACTGAAATAATACAGCACAAAATCCTTCTTAAAGATAACCAAAAACCATTCAAACAGAAACTGCGCAGAATAAACCCTGTGCAACTGCCTTTGGTTAAGAAGGAAATCATGAAGATGCAAGATGCTGGTATTATTGTCCCTATTAGGTATTTTGAATGGGTATCTAATCTGGTGTCTGTTAGGAAAAAAACTGGAGAAATCAGGCTTTGTATAGACTTTAGAAATTTAAACAAAGCTTCATTAAAAGACAACTACCCTTTGCCCAAGATGGATCATATTTTACAAAGGGTGGTGGGGTCTAAAAGAATTTCTTTGCTAGATGGCTATTCAGGGTATAATCAAGTCTTAGTCCACCCTGATGATCAATTAAAGACAACTTTTACTACACCATGGGGCACTTTCATGTTTGTGAAAATGCCTTTTGGTCTAATGAATGCTGGAGCAACCTTTCAGAGAGCCATGGACATAGCATTCTCGGAGGAATTGGGCTTCTTCATCATTATCTATGTTGAGGATGTCACTGTATTTTCAAAAACAGATGAAGAGCACTTAGAACATTTAAGAAAGGTTTTCGAGAAATGCAGAAAGTTTGGTATGTCTGTAAACCCTAAGAAGACTCTATTTGGTCTCCAAGAAGGTAAACTTCTCGGGCACATTATCTCAGAAGAGGGTATAAAGATAGATCCAAAGAGGATAGAGGCCATATTGCAAATCTCTCATCCTCGAAACATCAAAGACTTGCAGTCTTTTATTGGAAAGATAAACTTTTTGAGAAGGTTCATCCCCAACTTGGCTGAGCTCCTTAGGAATATCACAAACATGTTGAAGAAGGAGTAGGGGATAAAGTGGACCTTGGAAGCAAAGACATCCTTTGAGCTAGTAAAACAAGCGTTAACCAAAACACCGGTTCTCATAAGTCCTGATTTTTCAAAGGATTTTTATATCTTCTCATTTGCATCAGAACATACCATAACTGCTGTCCTTTTACAGAAAAATCCACAAGGACAAGGGCAGCCTATTTCATTCTTTAGCAAGGCATTAAGGGATGCCCCTATGAAGTATAACATTATGGAGAAGCAGGCTTTTGCTTTGGTAAAGGCTTTGAAAGACTTTAGGGTATACATCCTTCACTCACACATTATTTCCTTTGTCCAAAATTCAGTTGTTAGAGACATTCTAACACAGGACCCAGATGGTAAGAGAGGTAAGTGGATTGCTGTTATTCTTGAATATGATTTGGAGATAAAACCCACTAAGCTCATCAAAGGCCAAGGTTTAGCTAGATTGATGGCCGAGTCAAATTGTGAAGTTCTTGATATTAATATGATTAATGCTTTGGACGACCAAGAGGAATTCTCAGCTCCCATTATTGAAGACCATTTTGTGAATTCTCCTTGGTATACCGATGTTGTTTATGTTCTTCTTAATCTGAATACACCTCCTGGTTTATCAAAAACAAAGGCAAGGTTCTTAAAATTAAAGGCTGTAAACTATTGCATTATTGATAAATGTCTTTATTGGAAAAATGCAAGTGGTGTATTGCTTAAATGTTTTCCTGAGTTTGATGCAGAAAATATTAAGAAGGAATTCCATGAAGGAGAGTGTGGAGGTCATTTATACTGGAAGGCAACAGCCAACAAAATTATGAGGGCTGGCTTCTATTGGCCCACTCTTTTTCCTGATGTACATAAGATGACCACTACTTGCCATAAATGTCAACTATTTGAAGGCAAGAGAAAATTACTACCCCTGCCTCTCCATTCGATCACTGTTGAAGCCCCTTTTCAACAGTGGGGACTTGACTTCATAGGAGAAATCCATCCACCATATTCTGCACAGCATAGGTGGATTCTTACTGCCACAGAATACTTCACTAAGTGGATAGAAGCCATTCCTAGTAGGCAGGCCAATGATTCAGTTATCATAAAATTTATGGAGACTAACATCCTCTCCAGATTTGGCTGTTCTACCAAGATCATCACTGATAATGCAGCAGCATTTGGATCAAAGAAAATGGTTGAATTCTGTCACAAGTATCAGATAACATTGGGACACTCCACAGCCTATTACCCTCAAGGTAATGGACTTGTAGAATCTTCCAACAAAAGCTTAGTGAACATAATCAAGAAACTGTTGGAGGACAATAAAAAGTCTTGGCACACAAAGCTGATCCATGCACTTTGGGCTGACAGATTAACTTTGAAGAAATCTATTGGTATGTCACCCTTCCAGCTTGTGTATGGTACAGATGCAATTTTTCCTAACAGCCTTGGTGTACCAGTTATGAAGTTAATTCAAGAGTTGCAGACTGAAGTAAATGACATGACCAGAAGAATAAATCAAACCATTCATCTTCAGCAAACCAGAGAGGAAGTGTATAACCAAGCATTGCAGAAGCAAGATAGTATCAAGAAGATCTTTGATAGAAGAACAAAGGCCAGCAATTTCAAGATTGGGGACAAATTTTTAAAGTGGGACTCAAGGAGGGAAGATAAGGCAAAGCATGGAAAATTTGATCATCTATGGCTTGGTCCTTACTCTATTCATTCAGTTGCTGGAAACAATGCATTTTTATTACAAGAACTAGATGGAACAGAATTGTTTGGGGGTCCTGTCAATGGCAGGATGCTTAAGCATTACTTCTCTTGATCCATTTTATGTTTTGAAGCCTTTTTATCTTTTTCCATTATGAATAGTCCATCCCCCATTGCATTCAAAGTTATGAAAAATAAAAAAATACAAAAACAAAGAAAAGAAAGAAAAGAGGGAAGAATTGAAAACAAGAAAGGCAAATCCCCATGCCAAAAAAGAGAAACAAATCTGCAAGTGTGCAAGCTCAAATGCCACTCTTGCAAAACACACTTCTAATTAGTCAAACAGCCTAATCTTGACTAATTAGCTTTTGAATTTACTGCTGATAGGATAGTGAATTTGATTTGCCAAACTGTTCAATCTTGGCTTATCAGTAGATAGATTAGGTTATAAATGAAGGTTCAAATAAACTCAAAATCCGAACCAAAGTTTCCAAATAGATGATGACTCAAAACTGTGTTTTCTTATGTGAGTCATAAAAGAGAAAGACTGGTTCTTATTTGCCCAAGATTTGAATCAGTAGAAAAGCAAAGACAGCTCAAAGAAAAAGCAAAAAACAGAGCTATGAAAAGGATAAAGGAAATGCTCAACTTTCAGATCTTAAGCCTTCCATTTTGTTTTTATTTTTCTACAAATGATAATCTATGTGCAGCTTGTTTTTATGCCATAGATCACAACAATTCAAATAGCTTAATCTTGACTTGACTGTTTTTAAATTTCTGCTTTAGAATTTAGAGAATGAAAGCCTGTTGGACAGTTTAATCCCAACAGACAGTAGATTAGGTAGAGAATAATTTGAGCTCAACTGTTTAATCTGAGTTCAAGGAGAAATAAGCAGTTGAATTAGATTAGTTTTTATGCTTTCAAAAGAATAAAATGTTGTTAAAAGAGTTTGCCAATCCAAGTGCACTCTGATGAAGAAAAAATGTTAGATCAGTAGGATTGGGTAGGTAGAAGTTGTATTGATGAAGTTCATGTTTCTTTCATGACTGAGATTATTTTTCAGAGCAAAGCAAGGGCAAGCAATGGATCAGGCACCAGTCAGAATCCCAGAGAAATCAAGTCTGAATTCTTGATACCTTCAAGAAGGCACCATCCCCAAGTGGAGCCACTGTTAGCCACCCATATTTTTCTAACATATCAGCTGGTGGCTAAATATTTTTTGCAGCCTTCAAGAAACAAATTCAGTCCTGAAATTGTTGGTGCTTGAAGTCTTTTTGTTGAATCCATAATTACTGGTTAAATCTTCACAGCTGTTTCCTCTTTCAAACCTCTGATATCCTGCAAAAATCCAAGTCAAATACTGCTGCATTCCACCCTTTTTCCCTCACTTTCTTCCAACATTACCTCATTTCTCCGTTTCCTTTTCTCCCATGAAATCCCTACAATCCATTATTTTTCCCTTTAACCCTTCATACTTTCACTTCCTAAAGTTAAAAACCCATTTTTTAACCTATCAGACCCTTTTTCCTTTGAAAATCATTAAAAATCATATAAAAGGCATATTTTATGTGCATTTGGCGTTTTAGCCCTCTCAGGCTAAGCCCCTGGACCGTTTTTCTCCATATACCCGAGCGCCGGGACTCACTGCTCAGTCCTTAGACGCTAAACCAAAGAATACCCCCTTCCTTCATATATTTTCCTTTGAAAAACCCGCAAAAACCCATTTTATAAAGTTTAACGGGAAATATTTGAAGTCACGTGTTTGATTTCCACGATGAACCTGGGCCGTCGATCTGCTCCCCAGATCCGACGGAGCGGAGCACGCCTCACTTGGTGGACCCCCTTCCCCCGCGCCATTTTCCAAAAAACCGCCGGTTTCCATTCCGCACCGCCTTCCGAGCCAAGGTGGTTTTCTCCCATCGGCCAGCGATTCCAGACGCTGGCCGACATGTGTCCCCGACACTCTTTCAAAACCATCGCGCTATCAAATCATTTCGTGCGTTAATCTTCGTACCAAGAGCACGCAGCGGAATCCACCTCCACCGTCCGATCTGGGCCCTCCTATCCGACGGTTGCCGATCACTTCACCTGCTCGACCTTTAACGGACATGCACGCTCGTTAACTCATCCACCGCGCAGCCAAGATTCAATCTCCGCCGTCGATCTCTGCAGATCGACAGCTCACATTCATTTTCCTGGTCCCGCCGCCCGGTCAACCTCCTTCCCACTGACTCTCCGTTGCCCGATCTCTACCGTCGATCTTTGCGGATCGAAGGTCCAGATTTAATTTCTCCACAACTCTTTCCACGACCGCCCGAATTTGATCTCGGCCGGCCCGCGTTCCTCCGCACATTCCCCAAAGTAGATTGACCTATAAACTAGATTTTTTACGTGTTTTTTGTATTTTGTAGGGTTAAGGTCATTTGTTTGTGTTTTAAGAGGAAATTTCAGACCAGGAGGGTGACGATCCTCTACATTTCGATTTCCCCAAGGAAATCACTTACAGGGTTAGTTTTCACGTCTCTTCAATGTTTGTAGAAAAAGAGTATCAGACGTTGAAGATAAAAAATGAACCAGAACATCAGATTGGTGGACAGAATTATGGGGATTAAGGCTAAGATAATTATCAAACGCCTAATCCCCAGATCTAAAACACAAATTAAAGGAAAATATTAAATGTTTTATCAGGAAAACCTTCACCGCCACAGATGGAGGCGAATTGATTCCTCCCAACGACCACAGCGCCACCTGTGCCTCAAAAGATTCAATCAAGAACCGAATTTATTGATCAGAGTCAGATATTTTGCCTTAAAAGCAGCCAAAGAGTTATTTCTGCGAAGGATTTAATGAAAATAGGTCGGCAGAGTAACCCTATTATCACACAGAGCCTCAAAAGTCAAATGAAGCTCCCACCGAGCTTGAATCATAAGTGTAAATCATTTAATACAGAGGAACACCTGTATAGTTCTTCGTTGAGCCCCTCGATGGCTAAGAAGACATTAATATCTGTATTAATTGGTTTCTGAGATCTTTTCATCAAATATCACCTCCTCATCCTTCTATAAATACTTCAATAGAAGATGAGTGAGGGGTTGGTTGTTAATGTAAATTGCTGAAGCATTGTAATTGTAACTGAGCAGAAAACTATTGATTGTAGATAGGATTTCACTGGCTCTTGGAGCTCTGCTTGTAACAGATAGGTTAGGTTATGAAGAGAGATGGATTAAAACACTGGATTTGAAGATTGTGACTGGTTTGAAGCATCAATACAAGCTGATTTATGGGATCCTGGTCTATGCTGATGGTGATGTTATTCTCATCAGAATTTGTATTTTGTTTGTGTTTTCAATTTGTTTCATTTTCCACTATAAAGAACAGTTTAAACAAGGTTAGGACCTACTGTATATCAATAACCTTCTCTGGCTGAAAAACCTTTATTTCAATGTTTTCTCTCAACTATGTTATTTGAAAATGATTTAATTTAGTTTAAGTACAAGGATGCTGGCGTTCCCTCATCTCTTTGTCTTAGATGAATGTTATTTTCAAATGTTACTTCCAATATATGTTGTGTGAAGATGAATTGAGGAAATTAAGGTTAGCCCTGAGTCCCTTTCTTATTTTCTCAACTATTTGATCGTTTCTCTTAGGATGTGTTAAAAGCTGACTAGTTTCAAATTACTTATCAGATCTTAGACCATTCTGTGTTACCTTTGTGTTTCCCTTTGTTTTTATATGTTTTTCTATCAGAAGTGTATCAAAGGCTGGATAGTTTCAAAGTACTTACCAGATCCTAGTTTGCTTCTATGTTTTTCTTAAGTGCCTGGTCAAGGCTGGCTAGTTTCAAAGTACTTACCAGATCTTGGGCTGCTCTTTGTTCTGCATTTGTCATTTCCCTTTCTTATTGTACCACTCCATTCCATAAATCAAACTTTAAAGAGATCCTTAGGCATAGATGACTTGCCCCATAGACCACTCTTGAACCTGATTGTTTCAATTAAATCCTCTTATGACTCCATAGCCCAATGGACTGAAGACCTACCATCATATTTCTTCTTGATCAAAGCTTATTCTTTTTGCTTGCAACTTCTCACTTTTGAACCTATTTGCATATAGATCTTTCCGCCTCAGGCAACAACTATGTTCAACCATCCAAAAAACCAAACAAACCCTTGGTCTTCATAACTAGCCTAATATTATTACCCCAAACTTCAAAGACAAATCGATCTTTGTACATTTTGGAGAGATCCCTCTCCAGATTCAGGAGGGCTAGATCATAGAATCCAAAAGTTGGTTGAAATGATGTTAACTCTGTGATCGGACTTTTGCCAATCTTGCTTATTACAGAGACCTAACAAGAGGAAGCATTCCTTCCATTGGGAGGACAACAAGGAAGGTCCTTGGGCATCATATCATCATTTGGCACCAGGCCAAGTCACCATCATCTCCTACAATGTAGTTTTACTCTCAAAATGCGTTATTTTATTGAGCAGATTCAAAGGAGGGTTCAGTGCACCACTTGGGGAGTTAGATCTTCAGTGAAGGGATCAACCCTTCATTGGGAGTCTATTGGAGGAGTTCCATTCAATTGAAATTAGTTTCAGCCACCTCCTTTTATGTGCTTAAGTTGCAGTGATTCTTCAGTCCTAGGGCTGTAGATCACCATTCTATATTTTATATATTTCCAGAAACCCTTTCTGGGTTGTCTAGGAAAGATGTTTAGGAGAATAAATCTCCATTTCCAGTATTGTTTGAGCATTGTATTATCAGATCCATTCATTTATATTTCCTAGTTGCAGTGTTGTTAATTAAAACTACATTGTATTGGCTTTAGTATTGGTGTAGCAGTTATATTCTATGACTTGGGGCTTTTTCTACATTGGAGGCTTCTCTTGCCTATCTTGAGGGGCTTGATCCCCAAGATATTGTACTCATTGGTTGATGTTAGACTTAATACCATGGATCTATATTTGGCTCATATGTGATGTATTTTTATTTGCTGCTATTTTCCATTATTGTGTTCAATATTGCTGCTCTTCCAATTTTTGGATATTACAGTTTGGTTCAGGGAAAACTAGGCCATGTGTTCCTTCTTTCAAAGATCCCACCTCACTCAGTTTTGAATCCATCTGGCAATCCAGATCAACCAAAAAATGAGAACCCCATCACACCATGGCTATCCAGAAATGGAAAGACAAGGTTGAAGAACATTGTCACACCTGGAAAACCCCATGCCAATGACAGCAAGAGAACCAATAACACACATGTATAACGAGGCATGCCAAATCTAGCAATGAAATCACAAATGAAAATCGATACCTGGAAGTAAACCCGTTGTAACTGCTTGATCCCGCTCTTCCTTGCTTGATATTTGCTTCCTCTTTTCCTTCTTTTCCTTTCTTGATCCAATGCTGGAGTGCTACAAGAAAACTCCAAGTGTCCAAGAGTGAGAGAGAGAGAATAGAGTGAGAGCTACAAAATTGAACTGACAGAAGGTACCAATTGATCCTTGGAAGCATTTTTATTAATGAGGCCTCTGTTTTCTTCAATTTCCATTATTTTCCTCCTCACATGAAAATATGTGAACTTTCACCTTCCTTTTCTCCTAATTTCAATTATTTTCATAAATAAATTGCCAAAAATGCCATTTTTCCTTTCCAAAGCCTTTTCCATTGCCTTTTCCAATTTCCTTAGCCATAATAAATCAAATGAACACTCGCACTAGGATATTTTTTCCCAACATTTAGCTTGGAATAAGTGTCCCATAACCACGGTTATTATTTTTCCCTAATTAACTTTTATCACATTGAATTTTTATTAGGGTTGTTACAAAATCCTCCCCCTTGGGGGAACATCGTCCTCGGTGTTCAATGACACCTACAACTAGCAAGACTATTGAAAGAAAAATATACTTCCCATGGAGCTTTATAACTTAGATCGTTAAAGTATTTACAATGATCAACCTATTGAGAAGCAAACCATCATGACAACCATACCACTTATTGGAGCTTTATAACACATCTCACGCTGGTATTTACATCTGTAAACATATGTAAATATACCAAAACATCACATCAAAACATATACCAAATCATATACCAAAAACATTCGCTCAACCAACAAATAGAGAAGGATACATAGCTCGCATCTGATCCACCATCTCTCGTGTAGCTTCATTAGGCCCAAAGTGCTTCCACTGCACTTTAACTTGCTCGATTGCTCGATTCTGGAGCATGAGCATATTTCGTTGCAAAATACACTACGGTTTTGGAGCATGAGCATCTTTCATTGCAAAATTCACTGCGGTTCTGGCTGGAATTATCCTTCTGGCTCCACCTGCAATACAGACTAGTCAATCACATGATCGACATATGTAACATACTTATTAAGTAATGACACATGGAAAACATCATGGAATTTCACTGTCGGAGGCAGTGCAAGTCAATAGGCCACTAGTCCAAAGTTGGATGGATGGACGGATGCTCTGGTAGGATGGATGGATGGATGGATGCTCTGGTTGAAAGCTGTCAAATGATTGCATTGTTCCCCATGCGATTAAATGATTCAACCCACGAGAGGATTGGTTAGGTCAACTCAGGTCATATTAAAAATAGGTTTCACATGAATTGACAACAGACCCTTCTGAAACTCGTCGTTGAAATTATTTATGAATGAAACCTTTCACACTCATCATCACATAAGAGTATATATGTATGATTCGTATGCAATTTGATTCATGTGATAGAACAATTTTAAAAAGACGACCTCTAAATTGGTATAACAACAGTATATATGTAGTATTTGTATGTAATTTGAGTCATGTGATGAAACAATTTTAGAAGATCATTGACTTCACTCGAGTTAATAAACATCAGAATTAACCGATCCACCAACTAACACATCACCAGAGTTAACCAATCCTGAAAAGCAATTAAGCCATATTATTTTTTTCCAAGGAAAAATTCGTAATTTTATTAATGAAATCAAAATTACATGTTGTATGTGCTGGTAATTGTCAAAGACAGGCTAATAAGTTACATCATAGAACCTTTAATACATGAGGAGAAATCAAAGTTTTCTCCCTTTCTTCTTTTCGACCTTGTGCCAAGGACCTTGTGTTGGCATGGCAAAAATAAGGGCGAGCTGATTTTCTACTATGATCGCTCCATTGTCCTTATCCGAATTTGAAGTATCTGAGTTGTGTTGTTTTTTGTTTCCTCTACTTTTTGGTGCCCCATGGTCCATTGTCATTTGAGCCGTGGTGGTAAGTTCAAAAGACTCTTGCATCTCTTGTTCTTATGTCTCCAGTTCGGTTGTTGTCTAGTTGTTTTCATTTGGAATGAATAAAGCCATATTATATATACACGAAGCCAATAATTATCCAATACCCAACATTTATAAATTAATTTAAACTTTTCAAATTTTTTCTTATATTAAAATTAATTATTAAAGATCTTTTTAATCCTACATAACTCATTTTTAACCAAACTCATTATTTATCATTTATATGGCATTCATTTTTGGTGAGTTTAATTAAAGAATTTCTTAATCACGCTTCACTTATAAAGAAATCATTTCTTATTGTGCATTCAACTTAGACTTTCTTAATCTTGTGCCTTATTATCTTTTGCAACGAATTCATTGGATATTCAATTTTTGGTGAGTTTAATTAAAGAATTTCTTAATCACGATTCACTTATAAAGAAATCATTTATTATTGTGCATTCAACTTAGACTTTCTTAATCTTGTGTCTTATTATCTTTTTCAACGAATTCATTGGATATTCAATTTTTTAAATGTATTTTATTTTATTTAAACTATATATATAATTTTAACAATTTTATTATTTTATTGGGCATTCAAATTAGATTTTCTTGATCATCCGTTATTTATTTTTAATGGAATGCATTATTTATTTATTTGGTATTCAAATTATTGCATTTTTGGCGAGTTTTATTTTTTAAACATGTAGTTTAATTAATAGATTAAATTGAGTTTAGATTGCCATTTTTTATAAGTTAATTATTAAAGATTTTATTAATTATATACCATTCATTTTAATTAAATTTCCATTTTATAAGGTGAGCGTGTCATTTTTCCATGTGAATTTTTATTTTTTTTCAAAAATTCAATTATTTAAATAGTTTTAAAAATTGGTCAAAAATCTTAAAAGTAAATAATTTTATAAATAAAATTTGGACAATAAAGTGTGAAATTTTAACTTTCTAATTAATTCCTATACATTAAAAACCAATTTTAACTTTAAAAACAGAATAGTTGGCATATTTCTTATCTTGTATGGTGTGAGAAAATCTATCATAACTCAATTGTCAAACTAGCAATGGGTACAACCATTAGTGGCCACTATCCGTGAATGTAGGTTAATTTATTAATGTTATTGAAGAAAAACAACTCCAGGACAACCATCACTGGCCACTATCCGTGAATATAGGCTAATTTATTAATGTTATTGAAGAAAAATCACTACAATTAATATTATTCCACTGGCCAATATCCTTGAATGTAAGCTAATTTATTAATGTTATTGAAGAAAAATCACTCCAATTAATATTATTTCTCTGGCCACTATCCATGAATGTAGGCTTATTTATTAATGTTATTGAAGAAAACCCACTCTAGGACAACCATCATTGGCCACTATCCGTGAATATAGGCTAATTTATTAATGATATTGAAGAAAAACCACTCCACTATCCATGAATGTAGGATAATTTATTATTGTTATTGAAGAAAAACCACTCCTAGACAACCATCACTGGCCACTATCCGTGAATATAGGCTAATTTATTAATGTTATTGAAGAAAAACCACTCCAATTAATATTATTCCATCACTGGACAACTATCATTGGCCACTATCCGTGAATATAGGCTAATTTATTAATGCTATTGAAGAAAAACCACTCCAATATCTGTGAATGCAGGCTAATTTATTAATGTCATTGAAGAAAAACCACTCCCAGACAACCATCACTGGCCACTATCAGTGAATATAGGCTAATTTATCATTGGCCACTCCCCGTGAATGTAGGCTAATTTATTAATGTTATTGAAGAAAAACCACTCGAGGACAACCATCACTAGGGAGGCCACTATGCGTGAATGTAGGCTAATTTATTAATGTTATTGAAGAAAAACCACTCAAGGACAACCATCACTGGCCATTATCCGTGAATGTAGGCTAATTTATTAATTAAGGTATGAAGATGGGTGAAGGGCCCTTTGATATGAATACACACGTTTCCACAAATTCTCAACAACAATAATTTATTAATGTTATTGAAGAAAAACCACTCCAGTTAATATTATTGAAGGAAAACCACATCACTTAGAATTACAAGCTAAGGCACGTGGAAAAAGCTTTCACTCCTGCCATATACCTCTATACCTCTGGGTCTCCAAACCCATGAATACCCCTTATCCCATATCATCATATTGCATTAATATTATTATATAATTTATTAATATTATTGTATTAAAATTTAAGTACAAATCAAAATTGACCCTATCAACTCAAAATATTTATTATTAAATAATTTAAATAATTTAAACATTTTTTAATCTAAATTAATTTTTTAATTAAAAAGATCATTTATTATCAATCACACTATTCATTTATTATCATTAATTGATAGATTTGATATTCTATTACACATTACATGTCACCCCCTTATTAGGATCCTCATCCACCTAAGCACATTAGATGCTCTTTGGATGTGTGGTAAAAAAAATTCTTACTCAGCTTCTGATCCAGATTTATGCAGGAACGCAATAGGATACACATATAACCATAAATACAAAGATGAAATAGAAATAACACTTCATTTCATTAATATCAAAGAACTAAAATTTGCTTACAGACAAAATGGAAATAAACTAGCTAGGGCGTTGGTAGCTTATCTCTGAGAAGAGATGTAGCAGCTATAGGCCTCTGAACTATGTGTTACAATGAGGCTCGAAGGCCTATATATTATTGAGAAACAATGGAAAACCCTAAACATCCAAAAACCTAACCCTAGGAGATGAAACACCAGAATATGGGCCCTGTTGGGGTAAATTGGTACATCAATTTCCTGGGGTCGTAACTTTGGCATACTATCTCCGTTTGACGCACATGATACATCATTAGAAAGATCTATCCGAGGCCTACAACTTACAACCACGAATGTAGATTCCAGAACAAAATCAAGTTAGTCGGACAACCGATGCCCAACAAATGTCGTTTAGGGCCTCAAAACGGCTTCGGAAGTTTAGAACCTGAAAAACTGCTAAAAATAATAAGTTGTGCCGAAACTGAAAAACTGAAAGAGACAATGGTGGGGCCTCAAGTGGAATAGGCGGGTGGCCACCAATATCCACCTGGATCATTCCTCCCCGCTTAGGAAGCAATGGTCCCCATTGCGTTGAGTTTCTCCATGAGATGAGGAAACTTCTGCTGAACTTGGTCCCTAGTGAACCACTTGCCTTGGTGTAGGAGTTGGTCAAATTTGACAACCCGATATAGTTGGATCTTCTGTTAGAGAGTGTTATTGATTTGCATGTCCATGATACAATCTGTGGTGGCCTGTTCCATGCAGTCTGGGTTTAACTCTATTGGTGTGAGTTGTTCCGTAATGCTAGAGGTGTCCAGTTGAGGTGGTGATCCGGATTTATGCAGGAACGCAACAGAACAAACATATAACCATATATACAAAGATGCAGCGGAAAAATCACTTCATTTCATTAATATCAAAGAACTGAAATTTTCTTACAGACAGAATGGAAATAAACTAGCTAGGGCGCTGGTAGCTATCTATGAGAAGGGATGTGGCGGCTGCAGGCCTCTAAACTGAGTTACAATGAGTCTCTAGGGCCTATTTATTATTTAGAAAAAACGGAAAACCCTAAACATCCAAAACCCTAACCCTAGGAGATGAAGCGCCAAAACTATGGGCCTTGTTTGGGAAAATTGTTGTTTCAACTTCCCGGGGACGTAACTTTGGCATACGAACTCTGTTTGACGCGAACCATACCTCGTTAGAAATATCTATCTGAGGACTACAAATTTTGAGTGAGGAACATTAGTTTTCTCACTAGTCCATGGACCCATGTAGCTCCCGGTTTTCCCGAAAAACATCGTTTAGGACCTCAAAACGGCTCCGAAAGTTCAGGACCCGAAAAACTGCTAAAAATAATAAGTTGTGCCAAAACTGAAAAATGAAAGAGACAATGGCGGGGACCCAAGTGGAATAGGTGGGTGACCACCAATATCCACTTGGATCATTCCTCCTCCCTTAAGAAGCAATGGTCTGCATTGTGTTAAGTTCCTCCATGAGATGAGAAAAATTCTGCTGAACTTGGTCCCTGGTGAACCACTTTCCTTGGTGCAGGAGTTGGCTAGCTTTGACAACCCGATACAGTTGGATCTTTTGTTGGCGAGTGTTCTTGATTTGCATGTCCATGATACAATCTGTGGTGGCCTGTTCCATGCAATCTGGGTTTAACTCTGTTGGTGTGAGTTGTTCTGTAATGTCAGAGGTGTCCAGTAGAGGTGGGAAGTAAGGATGAAGGTGTTCCACATTGAATATTGGGTGCAGACCAAGGAATGGTGGAATACTGAGCTCGAAGGCATTGTTCCCTACAGCCTTGGTTATGGTGTGCGGCTCGTATCGAAGTGGGCGAAGCTTGTGGTGGGGTCTAGTGAGGCACTCATTCTGCAAATGTAGCCACACTTTGTTGCCCACATGGAAGTTGTGAGGCACCCGATGTTTATCATGGCGTTGCTTGTACTTAGCATTAGCCTTGTCCAATATGTCATGAAACTGTTGGCGGATGTGTTGAATGCGCTTGATGAAGCTATTTTCTTTGTCAACTTTTGACTGGACAAGAGCCGAATCGGCCTGAGTAGCCGCAAATGGCATGGCTACGTCAATGGGACATAGTGGCTGGAATCCCAAGCCCACCTGAAAGGGGTTGTGGCCAATTGAGCTGTGGAGAGCCCGGTTATAACTGTGTTGTACATAGGGAAGGCTCTCATCTCATGTGCATGGATGCTTGGAATTGTACATGCGCAGAATGTGTACAATCATTCTATTGACAACATTTGTCTGGTCATCTATTTGGGGATGGAAAGTTGTGGACTTGGTGAGCTTGGTGTCCTGCATCGACCAAAGGCTGGACCAAAATGTGCTAAGGAACCTGTTATCCCGATCTGATATGATAGACCGTGGGATCCCAAAGTGCACCCACACTCGTTCAAAGAAGAGTTTAGCAGTGGCTTCTGCTGTGATATTCTTCTTGCAGGCCGCCATAATGGCCATCTTCGAGAATCTGTTCACGACCACGAAAACAAAGTCATTTCCATGCTTAGTATAAGGCAGACCTGAAATGTAATCCATGGAGATGGATTCCCAAGGGCGACTAGGGGTAGGTAGCATAGTATATAGGCCTTGCTTCTTGATGGTTGGTTTGGCAATGGCACAAGCAGTGCAGGATCTGGTGTGCTTCCTGACATCCTTTCGAAGGTTCGGCCAATAGAAATACTTCTATAGTACTGCTATTATTTTCTCAACCCCAAAATGCCCAACGACTCGACTGTAGTGTGCTTCCCATGTCATCTTGGCGCGCTCGCTTGAAGGAACACAAAGGTGTCCTAGGTGACATAAAAGTGCATCTTGGAGGTGAAAATTTGGAACTTGCGTACCCCCCAAGAGTGCCTTGTATGTGTGGCCGAATTCTAGGTCGCTCTCATAGAGAAGCGGCCAATCAGAACCCCCGTGCTCCACAAGAGTTGAAAACGGTGGTGAGCGCCACGATCGGTGGTCGGCTGAGGCAGTCTGCAACATTATTGGTGCTACCCTTCTTGTACTTGATGTTCAAATGAAACTGTTGCAGATATGTGGACCACTTCTGATGGCGATCATTCTGCAACTTCCCTTGTGTCTGTATGAACTGCAGGGGCTGGTGGTCTGTGTGGATGATTTTTTCCTTCCCCAAAATTTAATGCTTCCATTGTCGACAAGCTTGCACAATGGAATACATTTCTTTGTCATAAGTGGGATACTTGTGAACTATGTCAGACAATGTCTCATTGTGATATGCCACTGGATGTCCCTGTTGAGTAAGAACCGCCCCAATAGCATAGTCAGAGGCATCTGTCTCGATCACAAATGGCTGTTGCAAGTCTGGTAATGTGAGCACTGGGGCAGAACAGAGGCGATTTTTCAATTCCGTAAATGCCTTCTGTTGAGATTCCGACCAAAAGAATTTTTCTCTCGCTCCTCCCTTGGTGACTTGACTCAAGGGCCAAGTGATATGAGAGAATCCAAACACGAACCTACGGTAGAAATTAGCAAGACCTAGAAAGCTGCGAAGCTCTGTTATAGTGGTTGGGGCTGGCCAATCCCGAATGAGTTGGATCTTGGTTGGATCCACATACACCCCCCTTTCATCAATAATGTATCCCAGATATTGAGCCTAGGTCATGCCAAAAGTGTACTTCTCCAAATTGGCACACAACTTGTGTTGCTGTAGTGTTTGGAGGAATTGTCGGATGTGGTGGAGGTGATCTTCCCAAGTCTGGCTGAAGATCAGAATGTCATCCAAGTACACCACTACAAATGAGTTAGTGAATGGCTGCAAGATGTCGTCCATCAACCTCATGAAGGTTGCGGGAGCATTCGTCAACCCGAAAAGCATGACCAGCCATTCAAAAATGCCTTCCTTGGCTTTGAAGGTAGTCTTCCACACATCAGAGGGTTCAATTGGTACCTGGTGATACCTAGAATTCAAGTCGATCTTGCTGAAATATTTCTCCCCTTTGAGTTGGTCCAAAATGTCATCAATCCGTGGGATTGGGTACCTATTCCTGACAGTGATCTTGTTCAACGCCCGATAGTCAATACAAATTCTCCACATCCCATCCTTCTTCTGTACCAACACGATCGGGCTCCCACAGGGCGATGAACTTGGTCAGATGTGACCTTTCTACAGTAGCTCTTGAATCTGCCTCTTAATTTCATCGTTCTCCAGAACAGAGCGCCGATAGATCGGTCCATTAGGTAGCGGCACACCTGGGGTCAGATCAATCAGGTGCTTGACCTGACAGTGTAGAGGAACCCCTGTGGGTGAGGTGAAGATGTCCTCGTACTCCTCCACAACCTTGTCCATTTGTTGTTGTCGTGCAGAGGAGCCCTGTCTGGAGGTCGTGGCCATAGTCTTCTTCTTGCCCTAGGGGTGGATCACCAGGAAAATGAATTTCTTGGTTTGGGAAATGAGCTTACTGCATTGTTTTGCAGTAACCAAAGAGATAGCGGCAGGAGGTGGTACCTCTGGTATCCTGTACAACTTATTTCAAAAAGTAACAATAACAGCACGAGGCCGAGACTCATACACAACATGACGCTTCCACAAGTATGGTTGTCCTAATAATACATCAGAAACATCAATAGGAGAAAAGTCACATAATACCTCATCCATGAAGGGCTTGATGCTATAGGGAAGTCGACACTGCTGGCTGACACGAAGATCTCGTCCTTGGTGAAGCCCCTTGATGGTGTATGGATGTGGGTGAGCTGTGGTCGGCAAGCCCAACCACTTCATGACGTCTGCTGAAATGAGGTTCTTTTGGCTCCCATTGTTGACAATGAAATGTACCTGGGAGCCCTTTACCCACATCTGGGAGTGGAAGAGACATTCCTCCTCCTCTGGATCTTCCGGTTCCTCCTTCTGGATCTTCGTAGTGGCAATAGTGGCGTTGGGCTCTGCATCAACAATCTATTTCCCTTTTTCATTCCCCTTGTCAGGTTCTGATTTAGAGTCAGAGCATGCATCTGACTTAGAAGCCCTCATCTCAGCCACTAGCGACTGCTTGGCCTGACACTCACTTGTGTTGTGAGTGGAGCTCTTATGGAACTCACACCACTTTCCCGTGTCCTTCTTTGGCTTTGCAGTGTTGTTCTTTCCTTATGGCTTCAACAGGTTGTCTTGAGCTGCCATGCCTTGGCTCTGTCCTTTGTTTTGCAGTTTTGGAGCACCTTTCCCTTTCTTTTGATTCACAGATCCAAAGTCTTGCTTCTTCTGTTTGAATTTCTGCTCAATCTTGGCAGCATACCGATATGCCGTACCGAGCGAGGAGATGTTGAGGAACTCCATTTCCTCATGAATGTATCTGTGCAGACAACTGTGATACTTTAGCACCAGATGTTTCTCTGAATCTTTGATACCTAACTTTGTGCGCAGGGTATGGAACAGATTCGTCAGCTCATGCATGTATTGATCCCTTTGTTGTTGCAGTGTGGTCCATTGCATGTACTTGTCCTCATAGCTCCCCACTGGATAGTACTGTTCCTTGATGGTGTCTTGGAAATAATTTCAAGTTTTTACAACCGAGAACAAAGAGGGTTATGTCTGGTCCTTGTTCTCACAGTAGGTTTCCCACTAGTCCTTGACATGGGGGGTAGCTTTGAGGAGTGAAAAAATAATCTTCTCCCGGTCAGAAAAGTCATGAACCGAGAAATATCCTTCTAATATATTTAACCATCTAACTATGAAATCTGCATCTATTTGACCCTCAAATATGGGAATGTTAAAATTTACTTGTACCTTAAAAGGAGTTGCACCTCCAGAGTGGCTGCTGGATGCAGATGCGCCGCCGATGGGCAGCTGTTGGAGGATCTGGGCAAAGTTATCCATCATCGTGTTCCTTTGTTTTTCGAGGGCCTCCTTGAGAAATATTTTGATAAGATCTCCTGCTCCCTCATCTTTCTTTTTGTCCCCCATGGGTGTCCGTCGGGGTTTGCAAGGCTGATCCTGCAAAGGTTCCACCAGATCGAGCCCTAACTCCTTATACCCCGACCTCGTTGGGGACATGCAAAGAAGGATCGAGAAAAAGCAGACCACTCTGATACCACTGATCCAGATTTATGCGGGAACGCAACAGAATAAAAATATAACCATAAACACAAATATGCAGTGGCAAAATCACTTCATTTCATTAATATCAAATAAATGAAATTTGCTTACAGACAGAATGGAAATAAACTAGCTATGGCGCTGGTAGCTATCTCTGAGAAGAGATGTGGCAGCTACAGGCCTCTGAATTGAGTTACAATGAGGCTCGAGGGCCTATTTATTATTTAGAAAGAATGGAAAACCATAAACATCCAAAACCCTAACCCTAGGAGATGAAGTGCCAAAACTATGGGCCCCATTTGGATAAATTGGTGTTTCAACTTCCCAGGGATGTAACTTTGGCATACGATCTCCATTTGACACGAACCATACCTCGTTATAAATATCTATCCGAGGACTACAAATTTTGAGTGAGCAACATTGGTTTGCTCACTGGTCTATGGACCCATGTTGCTCCCGGTTTTCCCAAAAAACATCCTTTAGGCCCTCAAAACGGCTTTGGAAGTTCAGGACCTGAAAAATTGCTAAAAATAGTAAGTTGTGTTGAAACTGAAAAAATGAAAGAGATAATGGTGGGGCCCCAAGTGGAATAGGCGGGTGACCTCCAATATCCACCTGGATCAGGTGGGAAGTAGGGACGAGGCGGTCCACATTGAATACTACGTGCAGACCAAGGAATGGTGGAATACTGAGCTCGAAGGAATGGTTCCCTACAACCTTGGTGATGGGGTACGACCCATATCGGAGTGGGCGAAGCTTGCGGTGGGGTCTAGTGAGGCGCTCCTTCTGCAAATGTAGTTAGACTTTATCGCCCACCTAGAAGTTGTGTGGCACCCGATGTTGATCATGTCATTGCTTGTACTTAGCATTGGCTCTGTCCAATATGTCATGAACCTGCTGGCGGATGTGATGATTGCGCTCGATGAAGTTGTTCGCTTTGTCAGCTTCAGACAGGATATGAGCCGAATCATCCTGAGTAGCCGCAAATGGCATGGATACGTCAATAGTACATAATGGTTGGAGTCCCAAGCCCACCTGAAAGGGGCTGTGGCTGGTTGAGCTGTGGAGAGCCCGGTTATAACTGTGATGTACATAGGGGAGGCTCTCATCCCATGTGCGTAGATGATTTGAATTGTACATGCATAGAATGTGTACAATCATCCTATTGATGGCCTATATCTGGCCATTCGTTTGGGGATGTAAAGCTATGGACTTGGTGAGCTTGGTGTCCAACATTGACCAGAGGCTGGACAAAAAATTGCTGAGGAACTTATTGTCCCCATTTGAGATGATAGACTGTGGGATCCCAAAGTGCACCCACACTCGTTCAAAGAAGATTTTAGGAGTGGCTTCTATTGTGATATTCTTCTTGCAGGCCGCCATAATGGCCATCTTCGAGAATCTGTTGACGACCACGAAAAAACACAGTCATTTCCATGCTTAGTAGAAGGAAGGACCAACATGTAATCCATGGAGATGGATTCTCAAGGTCGATTAGGGGTAGGTAGCAGAGTATAGAGGCCTTGCTTCTTGATGGTCAGTTTGGAAATGGCGCAAGTAGTGCAGGATCTGATGTACTTCCCAGCATCCTGTCGAAGGTTCAACCAATAAAAATACTTCTGCAGTACTGCCACTGTTTTCTTGACCCCGAAATGCCTAGCGACTTGACTATAGTCTTCCAATATCATCTTGGCACACTCGCTTGAAGGAACACAAAGGTGTCCCAGGTGACATAATAGTTCATCTTGGAGGTGAAAATTTGGAACTTTTGTACCCCCCAAGAGTGCCTTATATGTGTGACCGAATCTTGGATCGCTCTTGTAGAGAAGCGGCTAATCAGAAGTCTCGTGCCCACAAGAGTTGAGAACTGTGGTTAGCGCCATGATCGGTGGTTGACTAAGGCATTCTGCAACATTATTGGTGCTACCCTTCTTATACTTGATGTTCAAATGAAACTATTTCAGATATGGCTGTTAGCCACGCATATTTTTCCTATCATATCAGCTGGTGGCTAAATATTCTTTGCAGCCTTCAAGAAACAAATTCAGTCCTAAATTTTTTGGTGCTTGAAGTCTTTTGGCAAAACTTATGTTGCTGGTTAAATCTTCATACCTGTTTCTTTCTCCAAACCCCTGATGTCCTGCAAAAATCCAAGTCAAACACTGCAGTATTTCCCCTTTTTCCCCTCCCTTTCTTCCAACTTACATCTTTCTCCATTTTTCTTTTTTCCATAAAAACCCCACGAAAACCTATGTTTTCCCTTTATCCCTTCATGAAATCCATTCCCTAAGGTTAAGAACTCACTTTTTGACCTTATCCGAACCTTGATTTCCCGTTGAAAACATTGAAAAAACTATGAAAAATGCATAATTTTTATATAAAAGGTTTTTAGCCCCCGCGGGCTAAGCCCCTGGCTTTTTCCCCCATATACTTGAGCGCCGAGACCAACTGCTTAGTCCTTAGGCGCTAAACCGAAAACAAAACCTTCCTCCGTTCATTTCCCTTTGAAAACCCGAAAAAAACCCATTTTATAAAGTTTAACGGGAAATAATTAAAACCACATGTTTTATTTCGCGATCAACCTGGACCGTCGATCTGCTCCCCAGATCCGACAGAGCGGAACGCAACTTGCCCGTGGCCCCCACTCCCCGCGCTGTTTTCTGAAAACCCACCGGTTTCATTCCGCACCACTCTTCGCCGGGTGGTGGTTTTCTCCCGTCGGCCAGCGATTCCATACGCTGGCCGACGCGTGTCCTCGGCACTATTCCAAAACCGCCGCATAAAGTCAGTCCCCCGCGCATTAATCTTCGTACCATAACCACGCAGCGGAATCCACCTCCACCGTCTGATCTGGGCTGTCCCATCCGACGGCTGCCGATCGCCTCACTTGCTCGACCTTTAACGGACATGCGCGCCCGTTAACCCATCCATCGTGCGTCCAAGATTCAATCTTCGCCGTCTATCTCTGCAGATCGACGACTATTATTCATCCATCTGATTCCATCGCCCGGTCAGACATTTTCCCGCTGACTTCCCGTTGCCCGATCTCGACCGCCGATTTCTGTAGATCGACGGTCCTGATTTAATCTTTCTTCAACCTTTTCCACGACCGCCCAGATTTGATCTCGGCCGTTGGATGATGCCATCCAACGGCCCGCGTTCCTCCGTACATTACCCAAAGAAGATTGACCTATAAACTGGATTTTTTACGTGTTTTTTATGCATTTTGCAGGGTTAAGGTCATTTGTTTGTGTTTTAAAAGGAAATTTCAGACCATGAGGGTGACGATCCTCTACGTCTCGATTTCTCCAAGGAAATCACTTACAGAGTTAGTTTTCATGTCTCTTCAATGTTTCCACAGGAATTGATTCCTTTCCCTACCTGTGCAGCCCTGCACAACAGAGAAAACTGTCAAAATCAATGCAGAAAAAGAGTATCAGACATTGAAGATAAAAAATGAACCAGAACGACAGATTGGTGGACAGATTTATGGGGATTAAGGCTAAGACAGTTATCAAACGCCTAATCCCCAGATCTAAAACATAGATTAAAGGAAAATCTTAAGTGTTTTATCAGGAAAACCTTCACCGCCACAAATGGAGGCGAATTGATTCCTCCCAACGACCACAGCGCCACCTGTGCCTCAAAAGATTCAATCAAGAATCGAATTTATTGATCAGAGTCAGATATTTTTCCTTAAAAGTAGCCAAAGAGTTATCTCTGCGAAGGATTTAATGAAAATATGTCGGCAGAGCAACCCTATTGATACACAGAGCCTCAAAAGTCTAATAAAGCTCCCACCGAGCTAAATTCATGAGTGTAAATCATTTAATATAGAGGAACACCTGTATATTTCTTCGTGGAGCCCCTTAATGGCCAAGAAGACATTAATATCTATATTAATTGGTTTTTGAGATCTTTTCATCAGATCTCACCTCCTCATCCTTCTATAAATACTTCAATAGAAGATGAGTGAGGGGTTGGTTGTTAATGTAATTGCTGAAGCATTGTAATTGTAATTGAGCAGAAAACTCTTGATTGTAGATAGGATTTCACTAGCTCTTGGAGCTATGCTTGTAACAGATAGGTTAGGTTATGAAGAGAGATGGATTAAAACACTGGACCTGAATATTGTAACTGGTTTGAAGCATCAATACAAGCTGATTTATGGGATCCTGGTCTATGTTGATGGTGATGTTATTCTCACTGCAACTTGTATTTTTTTTCTGTTTTCAATATTGTTTCATTTTCCACTATAAAGAATAGTTTAAACAGGGTTAGGACCTACTGTATATCAGTAACCTTCTCTGGTTGAGAAACCTTTATTTAAATGTTTTCTTTCAACTGTGTTATTTGAAAATGATTGAATTTAGTTTAAGTACAGGGATGCTGGCGTTCCCTCATCTTTTTGTCTTAGCTGAATGTTATTTTTAAATGTTACTTTCAATATGTGTTGTGTGAAGATGAACTGAGGAAATTAAGGTTAGCCCTGAGTCCCTTTCTTGTTTGCTCAAACTATTTGATTGTTTCCCTTAGGATGTGTTAAAAGCTGACTAGTTTCAAAGTACTTATCAGATCTTAGACCATTCTGTGTCATCTTTGATTTTCCCTCTTGTTTTTATATGTTTTCTATCAGAAGTGTATCAAAGGCTGGATAGTTTCAAAGCACTTACCAGATCCTAGTTTGCTTCTATGTCTTTCCTAAGTGCCTGGTCAAAGGCTGGCTAGTTTCAAAGTACTTACCAGATCTTGGGCTGCTCTTTGTTCTGCATCTGTCATTTCCCTTTCTTATTGTATCACTCCATTCCATAAATCAAACTTTAAAGAGATCCTTAGGCATAGATGACTTGCCCCATAGACCACTCTTGAACCTGATTATTTCAATTAAACCCTCTTATGACTCCATAGCCCAATGGACTGAAAACCTGCCATCATCTTTCATCTTAGCTGAAGCTTACTCTTTTTGCTTGCAACTTCTCACTTTTGAACCTATTTTCATATAGATATTTCCGCCTCAGACAACAACTATGTTCAACCATCCAAAAAACCAAACAAACCCTTGGAATTCATAACTAGCCTAATATTATTATCCCAAACTTCAAAGACATCCATCTTTGTACATACTGGAGAGATCCCTCTCCGGATTCAGGAGGGCTAGATCCTAGAATCCCAAAGTTGGTTGAAACGATGTTAACTCTGTGATTGGACTTTGCCAATCTTGCTTATTACAGAGACCTAACATTTCTGGTGACTCCGCTGGGGATGAGTGTCTTTAATATCTGTTGGAGACCTCAGAAAACCCTTTATTCAAGAAAAACTTTGAGAGTAAAAAGCAGCCTTTTCAAGCACTACCAAGAATGGTAATCATGATGAAACTTGTTTGAATCAGTGACAAACTAGGTTAACTCTAGGATTCTCTTAAGTTTTGATCTCTTA
The DNA here is from genome assembly GCA_034641835.2 of Pinus albicaulis. Lineage (NCBI taxonomy): Eukaryota > Viridiplantae > Streptophyta > Pinopsida > Pinales > Pinaceae > Pinus > Pinus albicaulis. The sequence goes on from CM076573.1 coordinate 281,863,330, forward strand.
CCATTGGATGTGTTTTACTTCGTACTCTTAGACAGATTCTGGAAAGGGCCAGGTAGCCTCCGGATCTCATCCTCTTTTTAGAGGTGACATATCTGGTGAATGCCCTCCCAATCAATCTCTGGTTAGAGTTTGTTGTGTTTTGAGATATCCTTGAAAAGGGATGTATCACAAGCACTATGGTGGACAGTGTACTTCTGTGAACACACTCTAAACTTTCCACCTGGCGACTCCACAATCCTAAACAGACCTTAAGACTCCACTGGGAAGAACCCTCATCATTATAATATCCTTCAAACTCAGTTAGAAGGTTGTAGGATTAAAATTGTGAAAACAGATTAGTTAACCTCCCAAAGATTGTCATATCTGGTTGAAATTTTCCTGTTTATTTGGGTCTAAAAACATAGCATAGTGGCTCCTAGAAAGATTCACACTAGAGCCCATCCTGACCCTGATCCACCTGAGATAGTTGATAACCCAGAAAGTATCCTTAGGAAGTCTCCTAAGATAGAATCTTCAACTATTTTCAGATCATCCCTTAGAGTTAATTTAGTCCCTGAAAATCTTTCAGCTCTACAACAATCACAAGCTGACTTAGTCAATCCATTTAGAACTAGGTCATTTGGTGATCTAGATCAGTTAGATTTTGAGTCTTCACATTCATCTCTGGAAACAAGTGAACACCTTGGGGATAGAGAATCAACACCTCCTGATTTACATTTTCTTCATAATCTAGGTGTCTCTCATCCAAGATCAGCTCAACAATCTACTGCTGGTCCATCCACTTCTGGTCATCTTTCATCCACTGCTCAAACCACTTCATTTCAGCCCACCCCACCTCTTGTCAATCCACTCCCACCACCTATCATGGCAGCATGGTATGCTCCCTTAGTCCTTCATGTACCATTACCCAATCTTCCACAGGATTATCAGTCCAAAATTCCGTTATATGATGCTAGCAATACTACAATAGCATCACAACATGTGGACAAGATGAATGACTACTTTGACAGAAATGAAATTGATGATGATTCTGTCAAGCTTAGAATATTTGCTCAAAGTCTGGAGGGAGAAGCAAGGAAATGGTTTAAGGGTTTAGCCCCCCATAGTATTAATGATCTCCAAGGTTTCTGTTAGCCACCTATAATATTTTGTTATACCAAAAGGTGGCTAAGATCTTTTTTGAGCCTCCAAGGAACAAATTTTATCACTAAAGAATTGTTGGCTCTTGAAGTCTCTTTAAGGCCTCATGCCTATGTCCAAAATCCTCATTTTTCTGTCCCATTTTTATACTCAGGAATTTCTGATGATTCCAACTGAAAGACTGCTGAAAGATCATCCTTTCTCTTCTTCTCAAAACCTTTCATCTGCTCCCCTTTTTCTCCATTAAAACTACCTTGTTTTCATAAGTCCTCCTCTTTCCATTTATGAAAATTTCCCCTTTCATAGTTAAAAACTCACTTTTTAACTATTTCGGAACCCCCAAATCCATTAAAATCCTTGAAAATTCTCATAAAAATCAAAGTTTCATTGCTATGGACCTAAGCCCCTTGGGCTAAGCCCAAAAAACCACTTCCCCACCATACGCTTTGGGTTTGGAACCACTTGCTAATACGATAAAGTGCTAATCGCATCGAAAATAATCAAAGGCGCAAGTCTTTGCCATACTCCAAAGTCCTCGATTCCGATTAGCCTTGCTGCTTAAAAACCCTTGATCTTATCATTGTTTCATATAACCTGTGGGCCCGCCTTCGGCGCTTAAACCTTGTAATTTTTCTTCCCCGACGTTCTTTTCCTTTGTAAAACCCAAAAACCCATTTATCCAAAGTTTGATCTAAAAACCCAAAATCACGTGCTAAATATAATTGGTTAGATAAAAAAGACCGATCGCACAATCGTAATCGGGAAAATTTCAAAGAGTTGATCGAAAAGACCAGGCCCGCAGTTTCGATTGCGATTGGGCCCGCAGTTTCGATTGCGATCAGGCCCGCAGTTTCGATTGCGATCAGGCCCGCAGTTTCGATTGCGATCCTTCGATTTAATCTGGGCCGTCCATTTCCCGCATATCCAACGGTCCTTTTTCCCTCCGATCGCAAGTCTTACCCCCCATTTCAAAACCCTCCGATTCATTCCCTGCCGTCGATCTGGTCCTCAGATCAACGGCCAGCGCTCAATCGCAAAGGGCTTAATCATAAAGTTTCAATCGCACACACTTTTCTGCCACCCCCGATTGAGATCCTTCGATTAGATCTGGCCCGTCCACGTGTCCAGATCGGACGGTCCAAAACTGCTCCTCCTTATTCTTCTCCCGCTATCCTTTTTTGCCTTTTTGCGGATCTCCACCGTTGGTTGCCTTCATCTGACGACTTCGCTCCTCCCCCGCCATCTGAAGCAGTTTAAACCTTTTTCCGCAGGATTTCTTAACTGTTTTTATGTTTTGCAGGTGTTTTTATGATTTTCCATCAGAGAATGAAGGAGAGCCGAGGGTTGGGAAAGACGTTTCCTGTGCCTTCGACCTTTCTAAAAAGAACCATTCACGGGCTCTGTATCAAATGATTTACCGGTGTTTCATGAGCATTGATAACCTAAAGAGCCCTGCGCGGCCCTGCACATCGACAAGACATTGTTTTAATTCAAAAACAGATAAAGAGTATCAGTTCGAAGACAAAGCACAACAGAAGAAGATTGAAGACAATATTACGGGGATTACGGCTAAGACAGTTATCAAAAGCCTAATCCCCGACTCAAAACACAGTTTAAAGAAAAACTAAAGTGTTTTATCAGACAGAAAGCCTCCACCACCACAACTCGAGGCAAATTGATTCCTCAACTACCACATAGCCACCTGTTGCCTCAAACCTTTCAAAACAGAGGCCGAAGTTATTAAAGAATCAGCTATTTCTCTTCCAGCGCAGCTAGGGAATTGCTTCTACAAGGACATCAACGTAGAAAATATCTGCTGAGTTACTCTAAAACAGCACGCAGAGCCTCAAAGTCAAACAAAGCTTCCACCGAGCTTTGTTATTTATTGTGAAACAGTTAATGTAGTGATCCACCTGTAAATTTTTCCCTCGGGCCTCTCAACGGGCCGAGGAGTCTTCACTCTGCATTAACTGTCCTTGAGATATTTTGTTAAAATCTCGCCTCCTCATTCTTCTATAAATACCTCAGAAGAAGATGAGAAATTGTTGGTTGCAGAACTTTGAAATACACTTGAGCTCGAGATTTCTACTTGTACATAGTGTTCACTGGCCCTTGAAGCTCTGTTTGTGCTAGAGTAGTTAGGTTGAATAGTGAAGATGATTGCTGAACTGAAAAATTGGACTTGAATATTGTAACTGGTTTGACATCAATATAAAAGCTGTTTCTTGGGATCCTGGTATTTATCACTGGTGAAGTGCTTCTTTCTTTTTTAATCGTTTTCCTTCTATGTATGCCATATTGTTCATTTTCCCTCTGTAAAGAACAGTTTAAACAGGGTTAGGATTTTCTGTATAGCAGTAACCTTCTCTGGCTAAGAAATCTTTATCTTAATGTTTTCTTCATATTTGTTTATTTAAGAATGATTCAATACAGTTTAAACAGTTAGGAATGTTGGCGTTCCCTCGTCCTTCTGTTTGCTCAAACATTGTTCTCGAATGTTATTTCCATTATTTGCTATTAAAGTTAAACTAGAGAAGATATGGTTTGCCCTGATTCCTAGATTCTTTTCTCCAAAGGCAGATTCTGAAAGTTTCCCTTGGTGTTGACTGAAAGCAGACTAGGTTTCAAAGTACTTTATCTGATCTTAAGTTACACTCTGTTTTTCTTATGTGTTTTCATACTTTCTGAAGGTAATTATGTGGATTACTGGATTGTTTGTCAATTAAGCTGCTTTAATAAGAACTTGCCCAAGAAGTCTATGGTTAGCCCTGTCCTTGGTTGGTTTTTAAAACAGTTACTTAAGGGGCTTTTCTTGTTTGGATTGACTATAAATCCTCTGAGAAATTATTATCAGTTTCCACCCCTCCAACATTTTAATGTTTCCATTTCATCATTTTAATCTCAATAATCTTGTGGTATAGATAACTTGCCCCTTGGATCACACTTGATGTTGTTGTTCAATTAAAGCCTAGATATGACTCCATAGCCCAATGGACTAAAAACCAGCGTTATATCTATCTATCTGCCAAAACTGTTCTATTTGCTTGCAACTTCTCACTTTTGAAACTTTTTGCACTTAGGACTTTCCCCTAAAGTAACATTTCATGCTCAACCATCCAAAACAAAACAAAACCCTTGGCCTTCATAACTAGCCTAATATCATTACCTTAAGCTTTTCAAAGACAATATCCATCTTTGTGCATATTGGAGAGATCCCTCTCCAGATTCAGGAGGGATAGATCCTAGAATCCCAAAGTTGGTTGAAATGATGTTAACTCTGTGATTGGACTCTCCCAATCTTGCTAATAAATTACAGAGACCTAACATTTCTGGCGACTCCGCTGGGGAAAATTTAACTTAGAATCTCTGGTTCCATGACAAGTGTTCTATTTTGCAGCTGAGCCACCAGAACCTAACATTTATGGCGACTCAACTGGGGAAAAAACTGAGAATTTTTCGCATTCAAAGCTATTCATAAAAACTTAGGGATTTGGTTCATAGAGCACTTGCTTTACTGACCAGCTGAAGCCACCAGAACCTAACATTTCTGGCGACTCCACTGGGGACTGAGTGTTTCTAATACCTTAAAAAAAAAAAAAAAAAAAAAAAAAAAAAAAAAAAAAAAAAAAAAAAAAAAAAAAAAAAAAAAAAAAAAAAAAAAAAAAAAAAAAAAAAAAAACCCTTCATTCAAGAACACTTTGAGAGTAAAAAGTAGCCTTTTCAAGCACTGCCTAATATAGGTAATTATGATGAAACTTGTTTGAATCAGTGACAAACTAGGCAAACCCTAGGTTTCACTTAAGACTTCATCTAACCTTGAAAAATCAGCTGGCTTAGCCATAAGAGTAGACTGCCTTTGTCTCGCAACCTTAGCTAAGTTTTGAAACAAAGTTAGGATATTCTTAACAACCACAAAAACTGAAAAATAAACTCAGAAAAACCCAAAATATTTCAAGTTTGGCTTCATAATAAACATGGTGGTGGACCATAAAACCTTTTACCTCCTTAGGAGCTAAAACGCTTCCACCTGGCGACTCCATAATCCTGAGAAGACCAAATGACTCCACTGGTAGAAGACCCTGAACTGATTGACCGGACACAGTGACCTCTTTTCTGATTTACAAACATGATTCCGAGAATACAACGAAGATATGCCCCAATGAGTAGAGATCATATCCCTGGGTTTCCACATAAGATGCCCCGGGTGAATTGGGATGACAACCTGCCTGTTTTCCAAGGTGAAAAGTTTGATGAACCTCTATTACATCTCATTATATTTCATATACATGTATGGAGGTTGAAATTTGAATGGCATGAAGACTGCCTAATGAAAATGTTCATGTTAACATTAGAAGGAAAATCTAGGGATTCGTATGAATGCTTAAGATCTAGTAGTTTGTTTTCTTTAAGAGACCTTGAATATATGTTCTATGAGAACTATGAAGAAAACGCTACGTCATTATCATGGGGTGCAATATATTATGATCCTTCACAAAACATCACCCAACACATTATAGATAATAAGGAAGCTTTGGAAGAGATGCATCCTAAAGATCTTTTAACAGCCATTCATGAGTTTAATATCCTATTGAAAATTTTTAAAATAATAGATGAATCAGTTGAGGAAAAGATGATCCAAGCAGTAAAAAACATTCCTCAAGATATCCTTGAAAACTCAAATATTGATTCATCATCCCTTATAGCCGAGGCTCAAGAAGACATCCAGCCTCAAAATCAGTCTTCACAAGAGACAAAGAACTGCTGTACTCCTATTCAAAGGAACATAGAAACATCCTTCCCTTTGACAGAAAAAGAGATAGATCAGACTATTTATAAACAGTCAGTCTCTGAAATTTTTTGCGAAACAAACACTCTTGCCCATTCACATAAAGAACTTTGTTGTATAGATTTAGAAAGTTATCTTGTAGATCAGTTAGAAGAAAAGCAAACTGATGACCCAATATGTTCGACTGAAAAAATTGTTTATTCAGAGGATTTTCCGAATTTCGATCAGTCTGATGATGATGATGATGAGTTCCAAGAAAAAACTAATCATGCGGGGAAACCAGCGTTTGATTGGTGTTATCATTTTCACCATCACCAGCTTGAAAGCCAAAAACATCCGTTTCAATCCATCACTAATGGCTTTCACATAATTGGAAATCAACAGCCTTTCAACTCAAAAGGTGAAGAGAAGAGCAATAAAGAAATTTTTGAGCAAAAGGAGCTTTCTCTTGAAAAAGAGGAAACCTTTAAATACTCCCCTGCTCAAGAATATAATAACCTCTTCATACAAATTAATCCACTAAATACAAGCATACCAGGGTTACCAGAGGACAACACTGTTAAATATGATGAGTCCTCCAGTTCAGAGGATGATGAAGATGAAGGAGAAAAACAAATAGAAGACTATCCTGCCGTGGATATATCATCTTCTCAAGAAGAAACTTCTCCCTTCACTGATATTAGTCTGTCATTTAAAGAGCCTGAATTTATATCAGAAGCAAGCATAGATTCAAAGAAAGAAGATATTTCACTGTTTGCTATTTTGCAGGTTAAGAATGATGATACTTCCAAGCTACATACTGAAGAGATAGTCTTCAAAATTGAAGCCTTGGAAGCAGACAATCTACCAGAAATGGAGGGCCAAAAGGAGGAGAATCTTCATCTTTTCTTTGTTGATCCTATGGAAGAGTGTGTGGGAATCCCGACTGGCTCAAATTATCAAGCATTGATCCTTTGCAAGAACCAGAGACATGAAAAGTTGTCACCTTCTGTGATAGCCTTGATATTGAAGTTTAATCTTCAATATGATCTATGGATACCTCTGACAAGCAGCCAGAATTACTACTTCTTCTTGACATTACTCAACTAGTTGCATTGGCACTTTTGTATCATATGAATATGTAAATACTCCATGATTAGAATAGGTTAGATAGTAGTGTCAATAAATCTCACTTCTGAGCATGTAGTTAGTTGTTGTTTTCTGCTTTGAAGAAAAATCAAACTTCAAATATACAAAAACAAAGAAAAGAAAGAAAAGAGGGCGGAAATGAAAACAAGAAAGGCACAGCCCCATGCCAAAAAGAGAAATAAATCTGAAAGTGTGCAAGCTTAAATGCCACTCCCGTAAAACACACTTCTAGTTAGTCAAACTGTTTAATCTTGACTAATTAGCTTTCAATTTTCTGCTGATAGGGTAGTGAATTTGATTTTCCAAAATGTTTAATCTTGGCTTATCAGTAGATAGATTAGGATAGAAATTTAGGGTTCAAACATGTTCAAAATCTGAACCAAAGTTTCCAAAGAGAGTTGACTCAAAACTGTTTTATTTTTCTAAGTCATAAAAGAGAAAAACTGGTTCTAATTTGCTCAAAATCTGAATAAGATATCAAGGAAGAGATAGCTCACAGAAAAAAGAAAAATCATAGCTATAAAAAGAAAGGAGAAGGCCATACTAAGAATCTTTCAGATTTTAAGCCTTCAATTTTTGATGTTCTAATTCCGCAAATAAAAATCTATGTGCATCTTGTTTTTATGCCATAGATCATAGCAAGTCGAACAACTCAATCTTGACTTGACTATTTTTAAATTTCTGTTGTAGAATTTAGAGAATGAAAGTTTGTTGGACTGTTTAATCCCAACAGACAGTAGACTAAGTAGAGAAATATCTAAGCTCAACTGTTTAATCTGAGTTCAGGGAGAAATAAGGAGTAGAAGTAGATTAGATTTCCTGCTTTCAAAAGAATAAAATGTTGTGAATAGAGTTTGCCAATCCAAGTGCACTCTGATGAAGAAAAAATGCTAGATCTGTAGGATTGGGTAGGTAGCAAGCTTGTTGATAAAGGTCCATTGTTTTCATGGCTGCCAAATTTGTTTTTTGAAAAGATTATTCAATCACAGAAGGACAACCCAATGGATGAGGCAACTATTCAGCCTCCCAGAAGTCAAGTCTGAATCCTTGATGCCTTCAAGAAGGCACCATCCCCAAGTGGAGCCACTGTTAGCCACCTATAATATTTTGTTATACCAAAAGGTGGCTAAGATCTTTTTTGAGCCTCCAAGGAACAAATTTTATCACTAAAGAATTGTTGGCTCTTGAAGTCTCTTTAAGGCCTCATGCCGTCCAAAATCCTCATTTTGCTGTCCCATTTTTATACTCAGGAATTTCTGCTGATTCCAACTGAAAGACTTCTCGGCCTAGGGAAGATGATCAGCAGATCACTCCTCCCTTTCATCAAAACTATTTAAGTGAGGTCGAGGAAACAAATCAAATAACAGAGGAGGATGATATAAACCTATTTGGGGTAGATGATGATAGCTTCGAAGTTCATTACAACATAAAAGAGGGTCTTTACACACCTTATGATGACAAAAGGGATGAAAATCAAAATTGTTGTCAAGACATGGAAAATACTGTCATAGAGCCTTCAAATGAATATGAACTCAGAAGCAAATCTAATCAACAAACCCCCAACAAGAAAAACTCTCAGAAATCTTCTCAAAGCAGCAATGCAAATAAGCCTAAAACAGTCAAACAAAAGGATAAAACAGTGGCTGATAATTCTGGTAAAGGTAAAGAGAAAGACACTCAAAATCTTGAAAAACAGAGTGCAAACATCAGTAGTACTAACACTTCAGCTAGTACTCCTATTACAACCGCTGTGTCAACTGTAGATAAAACAAATCAGCAAGCTGTTGTTGCTGATAAATTAGCAGTAAACAAGGCTGAAACCAACAACTTAAAGAATCAAATTCCTTTCAGTCTGGAACAAGAAATCTCAAAGATTAAAATTTCTGTTCCTTTGACTGAGTTAGTTGCCCAACATGTAAATAGGTCCAAAATTTTGAAGGATTTGAACCTAGAAGAAAATGAGGATACACTCAATCTTAATGACGACCAGCCAGAGCTTTTTTTTGGTCCAAAGATTGAAGGTAAGTTTCAAGAGGGACCTGTCCCTCCCTTCTATGTAAGTTTGAACGTTCATGACAAAATTTTGCACAATGCTATGCATGACTCAGGCACTTCCCACAATTTAATGGCAAAAGCTGTAATGGAGAGCCTGGGTCTTGAAATTACCAGACCCTACAAAGACCTGTACTCCTTTGACTCAAGTAGAGTTAAATGTCTAGGATTGATCAAGGACCTCTGTGTTAATTTAGCCCAAATTCCAGCCAAGTGTTTGGTCATGGATGTTGTTGTGGCTGATGTACCCCCAAAGTATGGAATGCTTTTATCAAGATCTTGGGGGGCTAAGTTACAGGGGACCATGCAAATGGACATGACCTATGCGACTATCCCTATTTTCAATCAGACTAGAAGACTTGGTTATGAGTCTCAATATGCAATATACAACATAAGTCAAGACAAAAGCCAAAACTCTCTCAGATACTATAAGTGAGCTTTGATGATGGGATTTCATGTTTAATGATGAAGCTCTGCTAGTAAAAATCACTTACTGTGGTTAATGGTCGAAACGGGAGAAGAGGAGTACAACGTCGAACCCACAAGACACCCCATCGTATCTCAAAATCTCTAGCAAACCAAACACATGTCTTGAACTACTAATCATCAATTCATAACTAACAGTTCGACAAATAAGAGAGCAAGTAAACTAAGGAAAAACTTGAGGAGTCAAGTCATGCAAAGGACATGCACCAGACTGATAAAACTGAAAATGTTCCTCTCTGGACTATGTATTTTGATGGGTCATGCACTAGAACAAATGTTGGTGCAGGTGTCTGGATTACTAACACTGAAAACAATCATACAAAATGTATTTCATGTAAATTAAACTTTCAATGTTCCAACAACATAGCAGAATATGAATCCCTTCTCTTAGGCTTGCATCTCTTGAAAAAGTTAGGTGCCAAGAGAATCAATGTATATGGGGATTTTGAATTAATCATTAGGCAATTCAATGGGGAGTATAATGCAAATCACCCCAGACTTAGGGCCTACAGGAATGATGTCATGGATCTTTTGAAAACTTTTGAGGAATCCAACTTAAGTTTTGTCCCAAGGAAAAGAAACATTGTAGCCCACAATTTAGCCTTTGCTGCTAGAACCTGCCCAATGCTATATGATGACACATCTCAGATTAAATTCAGACCAGCTGTCTCGGATAACAAGAAATATTGGCAGGTGTTTGATGGATATAAAAAAATAGAAGACTTCATGCAATTCAGAAATGAGTTTGAACTCCATAGTTCAGATTCAGACTGCAGTGAAGAAAATTTTCTTGGTGAGGAAGAGCCTTCTCCTGAACTTGTCAACATTAACCTTCAGACTAGCAAACTTAGAAACCAAACAGAATTGAGTGCAGAATCTGAAATAGAGGAGTTAGAAACTCTGCATTCTAAGGATGATAGTTTTCCCAAGGGTTTGGCCCCTCTAGAAGAATTGTTTGATTTTAATGATGTGGCTAATAAACCTAAACTGGAACCTGTAGAAATTGATGTAGAGGAATGTAATATAGGCAGTGAGGAAAAACCGAAAATGATCAAACTGTCCAAAACTTTTCCAGCTCACATTAAACTCAAATACATAGAGCTGTTCAAAGAATTTTCTGATGTTTTTGCATGGAGTTACGAAGATCTTAAGTCCTATGACACTGAAATAATACAGCACAAAATCCCTCTTAAAGATAACCAAAAACCATTCAAATAGAAACTGCGCAGAATAAACCCTGTCTAGTTGCCATTGGTTAAGAAGGAAATCATGAAGATGCACGATGCTGGTATTATTGTCCCTATTAGGTATTCTGAATGGGTATCTAATTTGGTGTTTGTTAGGAAAAAGACTGGAGAAATCAGGCTTTGTATAGACTTTAGAAGTTTAAACAAAGCTTCATTAAAAGACAACTACCCTTTGCCCAAGATGGATCATATTTTACAAAGGGTGGTGGGGTCTAAAATAATTTCTTTGCTAGATGGCTATTCAGGGTATAATCAAGTCTCAGTCCACCCTGATGATCAATTAAAGACATATTTTACTACACCCTGGGGCACCTTCATGTATGTGAAAATTCCTTTTGGTCTAATGAATGCTGGAGCAACTTTCAGAGAGCCATGGACATAGCATTCTCGGAAGAATTGGGCTTCTTCATCATTATATACCTTGATGATGTCACGGTGTTTTAAAAAATGGATGAAGAGCACTTAGAGCATTTGAGGAAAGTTTTCTAGAAGTGTAGAAAGTTTGGGATATCTTTAAACCCTAAGAAGACTTTATTTGGTCTCCAAGAAGGTAAACTTCTTGGGCACATCATTTCTGAGGAGGGTATAAAGATAGATCCAAAGAGAATAGAGGCCATATTGCAAATCTCTCATCCTCGAAAGATCAAAGAGTTGCAGTCTTTCATTGGGAAGATAAACTTTTTGAGAAGGTTCATCCCCAACTTGGCTGAGCTCCTTAGGAATATCAAAAATATGTTGAAGAAGGAGCAAGGGGTGAAATGGACCTTGGAAGAAAAGACATCCTTTGAACTGGTAAAACAAGCATTAACCAAAACACCGGTTCTCATAAGCCCTGATTTTTCAAAAGATTTTTATATTTTCTCGTTTGCATCAGAACATACCATAGTTGCTGTCCTTTTACAGAAAAATCCACAAGGACAAGAACAACCTATTGCATTCTTTAGCAAGGCATTGAGGGACGCCCCTCTGAAGTATAACATTATGGAGAAGCAGGATTTTGCTTTGGTAAAGGCTGTGAAAGACTTTAGAGTATACATCCTTCACTCACACATTATTGCCTTTGTCCCAAATTTAGTTGTTAGAGACATTCTAACACAGGACCCAGATGGTAAGAGAGGTAAGTGGATTGCTGTTATTCTTGAATATGATTTGGAGATAAAACCCACTAAGCTCATCAAAGGCCAAGGTCTAGCTAGATTAATGGCTAAATCAAATTGTGAAGTTCTTGATATTAATATGATTAATGCTTTGGATGACCTAGAAGAATTCTTAGCTCCCATTATTGAAGACCATTTTGTGAATTCTCCTTGGTATACTGATATTATTTATGTTTTGCTTAATCTGAATACACCTCCTGGTTTATCAAAAACAAAGGCAAGATTCCTAAATGTTTGCCTGAGTTTGATGTAGAAAAGATTAAGCAGGAATTCCATGAAGGAGAGTGTGGATACCATTTGTACTAGAAGGCAACAACCAACAAAATTCTGAGGGCTGGTTTCTATTAGCCTACTCTTTTTCCTGATATACTCAAGATGACCACTACTTGCCATAAATGCCAATTGTTTGAAGGCAAGAGAAAATTACTACCCCTGCCTCTAAATCCAATCATTGTTGAAGCCCCTTTTCAACAGTGGGGACTTGACTTCATAGGAGAAATCCATCCACCATCTTCTGCCCAGCATACGTGGATTCTTACTGCCACAGACTACTTCACTAAGTGGATAGAAGCCATTCCTTGTAGGCAGGCCAATGATTCAGTTATCATAAAATTTATGGAGACTAATATCCTCTCTAGATTTGGTTGTCCTAACAAGATCATCATAGATAATGCAGCAGCATTTGGATCAAAGAAAATGGTTGAATTCTGTCACAAGTATCAGATAACATTGGGACACTCCACAGCCTATTACCCTCAAGCTAATGGACTTGCAGAATATTCCAACAAAAGCTTAGTGAACATAATCAAGAAACTGTTGGAGGACAATAAAAAGTCTTGGCACACAAAACTGATCCATGCACTTTGGGCTGACAGATTAACGTTGAAGAAATCTATTGGTATGTCACCCTTCAAGCTTGTGTATGGTACAGATGCAATTTTTCCTAATAGCCTTGGTGTACCAGTTATGAAGTTAATTCAAGAGTTGCAGACTGAAGAAAATGACATAATCAGAAGAATAAATCAAACCATTCATCTTCAACAAACCAGAGAGGAAGTGTATAACAAAGCATTACAGAAGCAAGATAGTATCAAGAAGATATTTGATAGAAGAAAAAAGGCTAGCAGTTTCAAGATTGGGGAAAAAGTTTTAAAGTGGGACTCAAGAAGGGAAGAAAAGGGCAAGCATGGAAAATTTGACAATCTATGGCTTGGCCCCTACTCTATTCATTCAGTTGCTGGAAACAATGCATTTTTCTTACAAGAACTAGATGGAACATAATTGTTTGGGGGTCCTGTCAATGGCAGGATGCTTAAGCATTACTTTTCTTGATCCATTTATGTTTTGAAGCCTTTTTATCTTTTTTCATTATGAATAGACCATCCACCATTGCATTCAAAGTATGAAAAATAAAAAATACAAAGACAAAGAAAAATAAAAAGAGGGCAGGAATGAAAACAAGAAAGGCAAGGCCCCATGCCAAAAAGAGAAATAAATCTGAAAGTGTGCAAGCTCAAATGCCACTCTGCAAAACACACTTCTAATTAGTCAAACAACCTAATCTTGACTAATTAGATTTTGAATTTACTGCTGATAGGATAGTGAATTTGATTTTCCAAACTGTTCAATCTTGGCTTATCAGTAGATAGATTAGGTTAGAAATTGAAGGTTCAAACAAACTCAAAATCCGAACCAAATTTTCCATATAGATGATGACTCAAAACTGTGTTTTCTTATGTGAGTCATAAAAGAGAAAGACTGGTTCTAATTTTCCCAAAATCTGAGTCAGTGGAAAAGCAAAGACAACTCAAAGAAAAAAGAAAAAAACAGAGCTATGAAAAGGATAAAGGAAGTGCTCAAATTTTAGATCTTAAGCCTTCCATTTTGTTTTTATTTTTCTGCAAATAATAATCTATGTGCAGCTTGTTTTTATGCCATAGATCACAGCAAGTCAAACAGCTTAATCTTGACTTGACTGTTTTTAAATTTCTGCTTTAAAATTTAGAGAATGGAAGCCTGTTGGACAGTTTAATCCCAACAGACAGTAGAATAGGTAGAGAAATATTTGAGCCCAACTGTTTAATATGAGTTCAAGGAGAAATAAGGAGTAGAATTAGATTAGTTTTTATGCTTTCAAAAGAATAAAATGTTGTGAAAAGAGTTTGCCAATACAAGAGCACTCTAATGAAGAAGAAAAAAATGTTAGATCAGTAGGATTGGGTAGGTAGAGGTTGTATTGATGAAGTTCATATTTCTTTCATGATTGATATTACTTTTCAGAACAAAGCCAGAGCAAATAATGGATGAGGGACCTGATCAGCCTCCCAGAAATCAAGTCTGAATTCTTGATGCCTTCAGGAAGGCACCATCCCCAAGTGGAGCCGCTGTTAGCCACCCATATTTTTCCTATCATATCAGCTGGTGGCTAAATATTCTTTGCAGCCTTCAAGAAACAAATTCAGTCCTAAATTTGTTGGTGCTTGAAGTCTTTTGGTGAAACTTATGTTGCTGGTTAAATCTTCATACCTGTTTCTTTCTCCAAACCCCTGATGTTCTGCAAAAATCCAAGTCAGACACTGCAGTATTTCCCCTTTTTTCCCCTCCCTTTCTTCCAACTTACATCATTCTCCATTTTTCTTTTTTCCATAAAAACCCCACGAAAACCTATGTTTTCCCTTTATGCCTTCACGAAATCCATTCCCTAAGGTTAAGAACTCACTTTTTGACCTTATCCGAACCTTGATTTCCCGTTGGAAACATTGAAAAAACTATGAAAAATTCATAATTTTTATATAAAAGGTTTTTAGCCCCCGCAGGCTAAGCCCCTGGCTTTTTCCCCCATATACTCGAGCGCCGGGACCAACTTCTCAGTCCTTAGGCACTAAACCGAAAACACAACCTTCCTCCATTCATTTCCCTCTGAAAACCTGAAAAAAACCCATTTTATAAAGTTTAACAGGAAATAATTAAAACCACATGTTTTATTTCGCGATCAACCTGGACCGTCGATCTGCTCCCCAGATCCGACGGAGCAGAACGCAACTTTCCCGTGGCCCCCACTCCTCGCGCTGTTTTCTGAAAACCCACCAGTTTCATTCCGCACCACTCTTTGCCGGGTGGTGGTTTTCTCCCGTCGGCAAGCGATTCCATACGCTGGCCGACGCGTGTCCTCGGCACTATTCCAAAACCGCCGCATAAAGTCAGTCCCCCACGCATTAATCTTCGTACCATAACCACGCAGCGGAATCCACCTCCATCGTCCGATCTGGGCCCTCCCATCCGACGGCTGCCGATCGCCTCACTTGCTCGACCTTTAACAGACATGCGCGCCCGTTAACCCATCCATCGCGTGTCCAAGATTCAATCTCCACGGTCGATCTCTGCAGATCGACAACTATTATTCGTCCTTCTGATTCCATCTCCCGGTCAGACATTTTCCCGCTGACTTCCCATTGCCCGATCTCGACCGCTGATTTCTGCAGATCGACGGTCCTGATTTAATTTTTCTTCAACCTTTTCCACGACTGCCCAGATTTTATCTCGGCCGTTGGATGATGCCATCCAACGGCCCGCATTCCTCTGCACATTCCCCAAAGTAGATTGACCTATAAACTGGATTTTTTACGTGTTTTTTTTGCATTTTGCAGGGTTAAGGTCATTTGTTCGTGTTTTAAAAGGAAATTTCAGACCAGGAGGGTGACGATCCTCTACGTCTCGATTTCTCCAAGGAAATCACTTACAGAGTTAGTTTTCATGTCTCTTCAATGTTTCCACATGCATTGATGCTTTTCCCTACCTGCGCAGCCCTGCACAACAGAGAAAACCGTCAAAATCAATGCAGAAAAAGAGTATCAGACGTTGAAGATAAAAAATGAACCAGAACGGCAGATTGGTGGACAGATTTATGGGGATTAAGGCTAAGACAGTTATCAAACGCCTAATCCCCGGATCTAAAACACATATTAAAGGAAAATCTTAAGTGTTTTATCAGGAAAACCTTCACCGCCACAGATGGAGGCGAATTGATTCCTCCCAACGACCACAGCGCCACCTGTGCCTCAAAAGATTCAATCAAGAACCGAATTTATTGATCAGAGTCAGATATTTTGCCTTAAAAGCAGCCAAAGAGTTATCTCTGCGAAGGATTTAATGAAAATATGTCGGCAGAGCAACCCTATTGATACACAGAGCCTCAAAAGTCTAATAAAGCTCCCACCGAGCTAAATTCATGAGTGTAAATCATTTAATACAGAGGAACACCTGTATATTTCTTCATGGAGCCCCTCGATGGCTAAGAAGACATTAATATCTGTATTAATTGGTTTTTGAGATCTTTTCATCAGATCTCACCTCCTCATCCTTCTATAAATACTTCAATAGAAGATGAGTGAGGGGTTGGTTGTTAATGTAATTGCTGAAGCATTGTAATTGTAATTGAGCAGAAAACTCTTGATTGTAGATAGGATTTCACTGGCTCTTGGAGCTCTGCTTGTAACAGATAGGTTAGGTTATGAAGAGAGATGGATTAAAACACTGGACCTCAAGATTGTAACTGGTTTGAAGCATCAATACAAGCTGATTTATGGGATCCTGGTCTATGCTGATGGTGATGTTATTCTCACTGTAACTTGTATTTTGTTTCTGTTTTCAATATTGTTTCATTTTCCACTATAAAGAACAGTTTAAACAAGGTTAGGACCTACTGTATATCAGTAACCTTCTTTGGCTGAGAAACCTTTATTTAAATGTTTTCTTTCAACTGTATTATTTGAAAATGATTGAATTTAGTTTAAGTACAGGGATGCTGGCGTTCCCTCATCTTTTTGTCTTAGCTGAATGTTATTTTTAAATGTTACTTTCAATATGTGTTGTGTGAAGATGAACTGAGGAAATTAAGGTTAGCCCTGAGTCCCTTTCTTATTTGCT
Organism: Pinus albicaulis; assembly: GCA_034641835.2. NCBI lineage: Eukaryota > Viridiplantae > Streptophyta > Pinopsida > Pinales > Pinaceae > Pinus > Pinus albicaulis. The sequence continues at coordinate 281,880,252 of CM076573.1, forward strand.
CAAACTATTTGATTGTTTCCCTTAGGATGTGTTAAAAGCTGACTAGTTTCAAAGTACTTATCAGATCTTAGACCATTCTGTGTCATCTTTGAGTTTCCCTCTTGTTTTTATATGTTTTCTATCAGAAGTGTATCAAAGGCTGGATAGTTTCAAAGCGCTTACCAGATCCTAGTTTGCTTCTATGTCTTTCCTAAGTGCCTGGTCAAAGGCTGGCTAGTTTCAAAGTACTTACCAGATCTTGGGCTGCTCTTTGTTCTCCATCTGTCATTTCCCTTTCTTATTGTATCACTCCATTCCATAAATCAAACTTTAAAGAGATCCATAGGCATAGATGACTTGCCCCATAGACCACTCTTGAACCTGATTGTTTCAATTAAACCCTCTTATGACTCCATAGCCCAATGGACTGAAAACCTGCCATCATCTTTCATCTTAGCTGAAGCTTACTCTTTTTGCTTGCAACTTCTCACTTTTGAACCTATTTGCATATAGATCTTTCCGCCTCAGACAGCAACTATGTTCAACCATCCAAAAAACCAAACAAACCCTTGGACTTCATAACTAGCCTAATATTATTATCCCAAACTTCAAAGACAAATCTATCTTTGTACATATTGGAGAGATCCCTCTCCGGATTCAGGAGGGCGAGATCCTATAATCCCAAAGTTGGTTGAAATGATGTTAACTCTGTGATCGGACTTTTGCCAATATTGCTTATTACAGAGACCTAACAATGTGGACCACTTATGATTGCAATTTTTCTGCAACTTTCCTTGTGTCTGTATGAACTGCAGAGGTCGATGGTCTGTGTGGATGATTGTTTCCTTCCCAAAAATGTAATGCTTCCATTTTCTACAAGCCTGCAAAATGGAATACATTTCTTTGTCATAAGTGGGATACTTGCAGACCGTGTCAGAAAATGTCTCACTGTGATATGCCATTGGATGCCCCTATTGAGTAAGAACTGCCCCAATAGCATAGTTAGAGGCATCTGTCTCAATCTCAAATGGTTGTTTCAAGTCTGGTAATGTGAGCACTGGGGTAGAACAGAGGCGATGTTTCAATTATACGAACACCTTCTGTTGAGATTCCGACCAAAATAATTTTTCTTTCACTCCTCCCTTGGTGACTTGACTCAAGGGCAAAGTGATTGAGAGAATCCCAACACGAACTTGCGGTAGAAATTAACAAGACCCAGAAATCTTCAAAGCTTTGTTAGAGTAGTTGGGGCTGGCCAATCCCGAATGACTTGGATCTTGGTTGGATTCACATGCACCACCCTTTCATCAATAATGTATCCCAGATATTGAACCTGGGTCATGCCAAAAGTGCACTTTTCCAAATTGGCACACAACTTGTGTTGCCGCAGTGTTTGGAGGACTTGTCGGATGTGGTGGAGGTGCTCTTCCCAAGTCTGGCTGAATATCAGAATATCATCCAAGTACACCACTACAAATGAGTTGGTCAATGGCCACAAGATGTCATCCATCAACCTCATGAAGGTTGCGAGAGCGTTCGTCAACCCGAAAGGCATGACCAACCATTCAAAAAGACCCTCCTTGGCTTTGAAGGCAGTCTTCCACACATCAGAGGGTCCGATTGTGATCCAGGTGGATATCAGTGGCCACCCAAATATTCAATTTGAACCTGCAACATTAGTTCTTACAACTTTTCACTTCCAGCAACTTACTATTTTTAGCAGGTTTTCGGGTCCCGCATGCCTGAAGCCATTTTGGGGCATTAATGATCTAGGTGGATATTAGTGGCCACCCACCTATTCTATTTGAACCCCCACCATCATTTCTTTCCATTTTTAAGTTTCAGCACAACTTACTATTTTTGGCAGTTTTTCGGGTCCCAAACTTCCAGAGCCATTTTGAGGCCCTAAACGACGTTTTTTGGGAAAACGGAGAGAGACCGAGCCTATAGATATTTCTAATGAGCTATTGAGTGCATCAAACAGAGATTTCATGCCAAAGTTATGCCCTAGGAATTTGAAACACCAATTTACCCAAACGAGGTCCACAGTTTTGGCGCTTCATCTCCTAGGGTTAGGTTTTTGGATGTTTCAAATTCTCCATTGTTTCTCAATAATAAATAGGCCCTCGAGCCTCATTGTAACACAGTTCAGGGGCTGGTAGCCGTCACATCTCTTCTTAGGGATACGCTTCCAGTACCCTATCTCATCTATTTCCATTATGTCTGTAATAGGCCTTAAAGCCTCAATGTAACACAGTTTAGAGGCCTACGTATGCCACATCTCTTCTCAGAGATATGCTACCAAAGCCCTAGCCTATTTCCATTATGTTTGTAAGCTTATTTCAGTCATTCTTTTATTAATAAAATGAAGCATTATTTCCATTGCATCTCTGTGTTTATGGTTATATCTATATTCGGTTGCGTTCCTACATAAATCCAGATCATATTGGTACCTGGTGATACCCAGAATTCAAGTCGATATTGCTAAAATATTTCACCCCTTTGAGTTGGTTCAAAAGGTCATCAACTCGTGGATCAGGTACCTATTATGGATAGTGATCTTTTTCAATGCCTGATAGTCAATACAGAATCTCCAAGTCCCATCCTCCTTTTGTACCAACACGATCGGGCTCCCACAGGGTGATGGACTCGGCTAGATGTGACCTTTTTTGCAGCAACTCCTGAATCTGCCTCTTGATTTCATCGTTCTCCAGAACAGAGCACCGATAGATCGGTCCATTGGGTAGCGACGCACCTGGGGTTAGCTCAATGGGGTGCTTGACCTGACAATGCAGAGGCACCCCTGTGGGTGAGGTGAAGATGTCCCCATACTCCTCTACAACCTTGTCCATTTGTTGTTGTCATGCATAGGAGCCCTGTCTAGAGGTCGTGGCCATAGTCTTCTTTTTTCCCCGAGGGTGGATCATCAGGAAAACAAATTTATTGGTTTTGAAAATGAGCTTACTGCATTGTTTTGCAGTAACCAAAGAGATAGCGACAGGCAGTGGTACCTCTGGTATCATGTACAACTTATTTCCCAAAGTAACAATAACAATGCGAGGCCAAGACTCATACACAACATGTTGCTTCCACAAGTATGGTTTGCCTAATAATACATCACAAACATCAAGAAGAGAAATGTCACATAATACCTTATATGTGAAGTGCTTGATGCTGTAGGGAAGGCGACACTGCTGGCTAACGCAGAGATCTTGCCCTGGGTGAAGCCACCCAATGGTGTATGCCTATGGGTGTGCTATGGTCGAGAGGCCCAACCGCTTCACAACGTCTGCTGAAATGAGGTTCTTTTGGCTCCCATTGTCGACAATGAACTACAACAGGGAACCATTTATCCACATCTCAGAGTGGCACAGACGCTTCTCCTCCTCTGCATCTTCTGGTTCCACCTTCTGGATCTTCACAGTGGCAACAATGGTGTTGGGCTCCACATCAATAATCTATTTCCCTTTGTCATTCCACTTGTTAGGTTCTGATTCAAAGTCAGAGCATGCATATAATTTAGAAGCCCTCATCTCGGCCACCAGTGACTGCTTGTCCTGACACTCACTTGTGTTGTGAGTGGAGCTATTATGGAACTCACACCACTTTCCTGTGTCATTATTTGGCTTCGTGGTGTTGTTCTTTGCTTGCGGCTTTGACAGGTTGTCTTGGGACGCCATGCCTTGGATTTATCCTTCGTTCTGTGGTTTGGGGACACCTTTCCCTTGATTTTGATTCACAGATCCAAAGTATCGCTTCTTCTGTTTGAATTTCTTCTCAATCTTGGCAGCATATCGATATGACATACCAAGTGAGGAGATGTAAAGGAACTCCATTTCCTTCTGAATATATCTGTGCAGACAACTGCGATACTTTAGCACCGAATTTTTCTCTGAATCTTTGATACCAAACTTTGTGTGCAGGGTATGGAACAAATTCGTTCGCTCATGCACATCTTGATCCCTTTATTGCCACAGCGTGGTCCATTGTATGTACTTGTCCTCATAGCTCCCCACAGGATAGTATTGTTCCTTGATGGCGCCTCAGAAAGAATTCCAAGTGGGCATGGCTGATAACATAGAGGGTTCTGTCTTGTCATTTTTCTCACAGTAGGTTTCCCACCAGTCCTTGACATGGGGGGTAGCTTTGAGGAGTGCAAAAATAATCTTCTCCAGGTCGGAAAAGTCATGAACCGAGAAATATCCTTGTAATATATTAAACCATATATCCTCGTCATCTGCATCTATTTGACCCTCAAATATGGGAATGTCAAAGTTTACTTATACCTTAAATGGAGTCGCACCTCCAAAGTGGCTGCTGGATGTAGATGCGCCATCGATGGGCAGTCGTTGAAGGATCTGAGCAAAGTTATCCATCATCGCGTTCCTTTGTTTTTCGAGGGCCTCCTCGAGCAATAGTTTGATAGGATCTCCTACTCCCTCATATTTCTTTTCATCCCCCATGGGCAGCCGTCGGGGTTTGCGAGGCTGATCTTGCAAAGGTTCAACCAGATCGAGCCCTAACTCCTTATACCCCGACCTCGTTGGGGACATGCAAAGAAGAATTGAGAAAAAACATACCGCTTTGATACTAATGATCCAGATTTATGCAGGAACGCAATAGAAAACACATATAACCATAAATACAAATATTCAATAGAAATAACACTTCATTTTATTTTAATATTCGAGGGACTGAAATTTTCTTACAGACATAATGGAAATCAACTAGCTAGGGCGCTGGTAGCTTATCTCTGAGAAGAGATGTGGCGGCTACAAGCCTTTGAACTCTGTGTTACAATGAGGCTCGAAGACCTATCAATGGAAAACCCAAAACATCCAAAAACCTAACCCTAGGAGATGAAATGACAGAATATGGGTCCCATTGGGGTAAATTGGTACATCAATTTCCCAGGGTCGTAACTTTGGAAGACTATCTCTGTTTGATGCACATGATACATCGTTAGAAATATTTATCCAAGTACTACAACTACTGACCCAAAATGTAGATTTTGGAATGGAATCATATTTTTTGGACAAACGATGCCCAAAAAATGTCGTTTAGGGCCTCAAAACGGCTCCAGAAGTTCAGGACTCGAAAAACTGCTAAAAATAGTAAGTTGTTCCAAAACTGAAAAAATGAAAGAGACAATGGTGGGGTCCAAAGTGGAATAGGCAGGTGGCCACCAATATCCACATGGATCAACTTCACTTCACTTGGACTACTCACTTGGTTAATATTTTGATTAAGTCTAGCAGATAAAACTTCTTTTTGCTTAATCCAAATCCCAAGTGACATGTGCACAATGTAAATCACATCACATTATCATATTTTACAATTTTATTATCAAACACATATATCATATGCAGTATTACACCATAAAGGATACACAAGTGCAATACAATATGATCAAGGACATCTCATGACCTAACATCCTATTCAAAACTTCATATAAATCATGTGCATCAAATATACATACATATGGGACTTGGTTAGGTTGCACCCAACCGACTTGTCTATAAAAATACACTCTTTGGGTCACTCGAGTCTTCAACCAACCCTACCTCTAACTTTCAGTCAGTTCATCCACCCATCAAGCCACTCAATATTACATCATGCGAGGTTCTTAGACCTTCTACATTTGGTTGTTCACTTGTCAATCTAATCTATTGCTTGTCTGAACCCTAACAGAACTCGTATAATCTAAAATCAACCTCTTGTATCACTCAACACTCATATTGTATTGATACAATGCAACTCGAGTGACAGTTCAAGTTACACCACTCGGTTGTCTCACCCGTTAGATCAACACATTAATCAATCCCAAGTATTGGTTGTTGTCACTGTTTGAACCTATGCTCCATGTCAACTTGGGTGGCATCCTCTCAATCAACAAAATAAAACTATCCCCCGATACTTCCCTTACCTGATTACAACTTTGAGTAGGAAGCGAAATATGCCATAAGAGAAAACCCTAAAATCCCAAAACCCGATCTCTTCTTCAAGTGTGTGACACCTACATCCTATCACACTTATTCTCAACCTATGGTTGTTTTTAGATATTAACTCTTCTTCTTCTATTCTTCCTTAATCTCCTCTCCACCATTCACTCGGTTATATATATATATATATATATGGGTCATGGATGTCAAATTTTTGTGATCCTTTAGTTTCCCAAGCTTACATGTGGCCTGCGGCACATCACATGGCACTAAGAAAACTCATGGTATCCCCATGCCTTTAACCAATAACATGCCCCCACACTTTTAACGAAATTCTCTCATTTGCGCCTTTAATTGAATTCATCTCAACTAACACATGAGTCTCCCATCCTACAAATCATCTCCTTATACACAACATCCTTTCATTTGACAAAGTGACTTGGTTGGGCCATGACATGGCTTACACCCACCCAACACCTTGTGGTCCCAACTCCTTCATGTGATATTTGGATCATGCACCCAACTGCGTGCTCCCACATACCCAACCTCAACTTGGTCAGTCCATATGTTAGGTTATGTGTGTTCACTCCATTCCAGACATCAAACATGTGATCTATAAAAAATTCCCAAACCAAGAAACACTAAATTTCCCAATGAACACCATAATACCAAGTGTCACACTTACATGCAACAAATTCCCTACACCCAATGAAAATGTTTCCACACTCCCAATTATGGATGAGGCATGTGTGCTCATTACTTTGAGGGTCTGGCATCCTCCCCCACTCAAAACTTATTGTCATCGTCGACAACAGTCCAATGAGAAAACTCTCTAAGTCATCGACTAAAGTCCAAATTCCATATGAAGCGTTAAACCAGGGACCCTACCTCCATATTTCATCTACTGATGAACACTACTACATGCCTCCATGTGTTGGATCCCCTCTGTTTCTAATTAATTAGGTAGCTAACACTATAAGGAAAAGACCCTCTAGAGGATTTTTTGGAGGAACCCCTTATAAAAATACCCCAGACATCCGTTTCTAGTAGAGGTTCCTAGAGGAGGTTGGTGGGCGGAGGTTTTTGCGGATGTATTTCGTCCGATGCTCTTGTCACCATAAAACACACCGGTGCATTCAACACGAGAAATCATTGGTGCGGTTAAAACATTGGCACACCGGACACCGTGCGCTCCGTACACGCCCACCCAGTGCGTTGTATTTCTGTAGCGCACCGGTACTTTACATAACTTTCGCACCAGTGCCTCATAAAAATCACGCGAAAACAGAAACTGCCAAGGTTGCCCTAAAAAGCATCGGGTCGCCAACGCACTGGGTCGCCCTGAAATCCCCGCCACTGGCACAGGGTTAAATAAATAAAAAATTACGGCCAAAAAACCGCACAAAGCATAGGTACACCGAACACCGTGCACTCCTAATGCTCCCGCCCGGTGCGTCATATTACTGTAGAGCACTGGTGCCTTACAATTCTTCCACACCGGTGCTTCAAAAAATGTGTGCGAAAATAGAAACCACCCTGTGTGGAATAAAGAAAATGCACCGGGGTGCCCATAAATCCCACATACCAATAGAGGGTTAAATAAAAAAATTACGGCCAAAAAAATGCACAAAAAATTGGCACACTGGAAACCATGCGCTCCGTACACACCCGCCCGGTGCATTATATTAAGGAACCACACCGGTGCGTGACAAATTGTGAGCACAGGTGCCTCATAAAAAGTGCGCGAAAATAGAAACCACACGGGGCAGAAGGACGAAAACGCATCGGGGAACCCATAAACCCTGCGCACCGGAACTGGGTTAAATAAAACAAAAATTACAGCAAAAAAACCGCACACAACATTGGTTCACCGGACACTGTGCCCGGTGTGTTGTATTACTATAGAGCATCAGTGCATTGCAACTATGCCGCACCAGTGCCTCATAAAAGCGTGCGAAAACAGAAACCACCCGGGGCGACATAGTGAAAATGCACTGGTACACCCATAAAAACCCCATGCACCGGAACATGGTTAAATAAAAAAAAATACGGCCAAAAAACCGCGTTTTTCACTTTTTTCAGTGCTACAGAGCTCTCAAGCATTGGTGCAAGTTATCCTTGTTTGATCTGCCCTGACATCGGTGCTCCCATTGCACTCATTGCATGCACTGCTGCTGTGTATTTCCCACTAATCTCCAGCTTGAATTTTGTAAAACGGTGGACAAATTTTCTTTTGCAAATTCTACAGCCAATATGCCTCCTCGATGGGTAAATGTACAGGTATTTTTCTTTTTTTTTCCATAATTAAGCCTTTTAGCGGATTAGAATTTCAGAAAACCCTAAAATTAAGTATTAAAAAGAAAAAAAAATTTCGCGCGGTGCGCTCGAGCTGTTCGACTCGCACAGGTTTGCGGTGCTACCTATAAATTTACAGGTCACACCGCAACCGGTGCTAACGGTATCCATACCATTTCCGTGGTGGTATCGATAGGCGCACCATGTTATTTTCAAAAAAATTAAAAAGTGCAGTGCGTTCGTTTACCAAGCCGCACCGTTAAGAATGTGGGATTGCGGCAACTTGGTGCATTGACAGAATTATCTGCCCAGGGGCGCATAATGTTGTCAGCGCACCGCATACCGCAATTCTACATTGTCAACGGTTCGGCCTGGTAAACCGGTGCTAAGGGTATTCGCACCAGTTCCGGAGTGGTACTAAAGGCGCACTATGTTATTTATTTTTATTTTTAAAAGAGCGGTGCAGTGGGTTACCTGGCCGCATCGTTGATCTAGTTGAATAGTGGTGATGCAATGTGTTGACCGAAATAACTGCCCCGGGATGACTATTTTTGTCAGCGCACGACTTACCGTATTTGGCCTGCGTCAATGATGCGGCCTTTTAAAATACCATACCGACGACTATGTATGGTCTTAGGAGGGCGGTGCGCTGACTTAGCTATACGCCCCGGGGCATATAGTGTAGTCAGTGCACCGCCCTCCTGCCACCGCATGTAGTCAATGGTGCGCTAAAAACATTTTCTGGAGCATTGCCCCCGGTGCACTGAATATGATTAGGTGCACCATCCCCGGTGTGCTCTGTTGAAAGACACACCGGGACTGGTGCATGATTGTGTTTTTGGCGCACCGATTGTTGTTTTTTTTTTTCAAAAAATATTTATATACGTATATTTTTAAATACATGTCTCATTTAATAAAAAAATTGTGTTTAATATGTCAATCATTCAGAGACGTGAAAGGAGAGAAGAGGGGAAACAACAACAACAGAAAAACAGTATAACATGGTTCTCTTGTGGGACAACATCGACGCAGGGGCTCCTAAGGTAGGTAGGCCTCCTCAAGTTCTATGAGGAGGCTACTTCCCTAAAGTCCTATAGTTTGTTTTTGAGAGATCTTATCCGAAGGTGGAATGCCCAACAACAAGATTTTCGGGTTGGTATCAACCAGTGGTACATGCCCACTGAGGAGGATATATATTTTATTACAGGGCTATCAACGAGGGGTGGATTTTCCTTCGTTCCCCGAGGTTCCAGCTGGCTGTGTAGCAGGGAGTCAGTTAGTTTACTGCCACAGATACATTGGAGAAAATGTACTATCTCCTGCAGATTTTTGGGTCACTGGATTGTAGTTATGCATTGGTGCATTTGGTCATGAGGAGGTCCAGTGTCTCTCACTTATCATTTCGACCGTTTTGCACAACACCAGTGACGGGAAATGCATTAGTTGCTTGCTTTTATATTATGTTGATTCTTTAGTACAACATCCACGACTTTTCAGGTGGTCTGCCATTTTTTTGTGGCAGTTATGTACAACATTAGATAGATGTCGTGCTCATGCAGAAGGGAGGGTCAACTTCCATTTTTCTTCAGAGATTTTTTGTTTATTTTTTGAGCGGTTTCTAGAGACAAGGCCTAGTTTTCTTCAGAAGCCTCGTAGGCTGATTACTGAGGCATGTAAGCACATGTGGGGGCAGATGATGCCCAAGAGGGAGGAGACTCTGTTTCCAGTGAGCATATGAGATGATGCACTAGAGTTGCTAGCCAGTGTTGATGAGCATCCCTTCATTATGGTCCCCTGTCCTTATGCGGGGTTGGATTGGAGAGGGTGTGCCAACATCCTCTTCACAGATGATGAGCTGCCAGATGATAGAGGTAATATTACTGTTTTATTTAAATTTATTCTAACATGTCCTTTAACTTTTTTTTATTAAATTGTGTAATGAAATTGTCTAATTATTGTTGTGTACTTGTATATATTTTGCAGACATTGGCTCTTTTGATGGCAAGGAGATGCCGACACCACCACATGATCCACGTGTGGATCCTGATGATGATGAGGGCATGCCAGATGCTGAGGATCATTAGGAGGCCGGTGCAGAGAGACCTGCTCCTGCTGGTGCGCCAGTGCGCGATCGACTTAATGATGCTATATACAGGATGGAGTTGGGCGACCAACTCAGTGCATTGATTGTTGAGGCGGGCATCAGGCCTGCTCATTACAGAGACATAGAGGCCGATGATAGGCTATTATTGATGTGGAGAGGCATGCCACGTGACATGTACAGTCTGATGTGGCATGTTGTAGGAGTTACGACAACTTTTACGTGACTGACGAGGACTGTTGCACGTTACGATCGAGCCGCAACACGTGATGGAAAGTCTGTGAGGTGTAGCGTACCATCATCTCATGATCGTTCACCTCGCGCCACACCAGATGAGCATGAGCCTCCACTAGCATCTAGCAGCAGTCATCATGGAGATGAGGTTGGACCATCGGCCACGTCTAGTCAGCAGCCTGCAGCACCCATCAGTACTCATGATCATGAGCATGCACCATTGACTCATGAGGAGGCCCACTAGTACTGATATTGATGTTGTACTACCACCAATTGATCCATGACATTTATATTACAATTGTATATTTTTAACTATATATATATATATATATATAGTCCATGTATTTTATGTTCATGTTGCAGTTGTACTTAATTTACATGTTGGTGATCATCATGATGTGTATGTTGTTAGGTCATGTTAGATATGTTCATTTAATGTGCAACTTGCATATAGATGTGTATGTGATAGCATGAGTTATTTGACATGAGATGTATATTTGATGTTTGTGTTGTGAGGATGTTAATATATAATGTTAATTGTGTTTTGTTAGATGATCATGATCACGACGATGCAGTTAGTGATTTTGAATGTGTTTTTTAGTCAAATATGATGTTTGTACGATGGTTATCATGAACGTGATGTTTATCAATTAATTTAATACTAAATGATCATGATATTGTAAAATTGTAATATTTGTAATTCTAATTGTATGTAAAATTCTAAAATTGTAACTGTAATTTTAATTTTTTAATTTATAAAATTGTAATTGTAATTGTAAATTTTTAATTTGTAAAATTGTAATTGTATATATGTAAAATTCTAAAATTATAATTGTAATTGTAATTGTACGTGAAATTGTAATTGTAATTATAATTGTAATTGTCTGTAAAATATTTGTAAAATTTTAATTGTATTAATGTGAAATGAATTTATTAAAATTTGAAAATTTGTAAATTTGTAAATTTTAAATAGTTGTAAAATAATAAATCTAGAATAATATGATTTATTGTAACATAATAAAGTTTAGAAAATAATGCATATAAATTCCTGTATTTTAGAATTATCATTATTTTATTATGATCTTAGATACAAAAAAAAGAATTAATTTATACAATACGCCATTGTTTTTTAGATCAACATAATTGCAAATTATCAAGTGAATTATTGATTTTAACATTAACACAATGCAAATTACCAATTGATTAAAAATACACATTATAATTTTTCGAAAAACCCATCTTAAAAATTATAAATATTGATAAAATAACACATGTACCATATCACTCTCGCTTCTCATGATCACCCTCATTATCTTCTAGCTCGCATGGCATGATAACACTTTTGTTCTCAAAAATATGTTTTGATCTAGGGTCATGTGTCAATACGAACCACCAATCCCTATCCAACACATCTGGGTAAAAAAACACCTGGTTGGAGTGTTTAGGGAAAACATAGGGCTCCTTAGCTTCATCCCACATCTTTCTAGAGTTGATACATATCAGCCTACTATCGCGATCTGCCTTTACATTATTCTGATCAAAGGTGTCCCACCACTTGCACTTAAAAATAACACATTGGAAAGAAGAAAAATCCACTTCAATGGTCTCTTGTATCTTTCCGACGTAACCTAACATCCCTCGTACTAGGTTTTGATCACGGTGGCTAGATCGACTAGATTGATCGAACTCATCTTCCACTCCACAGTCTTGTGTGATGTTTCCAGCATGACATTTTCTGTGCGAAAATGGTGTCCATATGCCCACATAGATGGGAAAAAATGCACTTATTATAAAAAAGTTAAAAAAATCATAGTGTCATGTGTCTTATGAATAATAATCCAATAGTTAAAATATGAAATGTAGATGTCTTAATATAAGTTTCAAATTTACATATAAATTAAAAATATTATTACTGAATTGCTGCACCCAATCCCTATGTTTAGCGCATCCTCTTCAGCATGCGGGTAATGACCGGTAGCACCATATTTCTCTCTGACTTGGTCAGCAACCCAACTGTTGGGGAATATTTTTAGCATATTTTCTTTTAAATGATTGGGATAAGGCACACTTCTACCATTCAATCGTCTAAATTCTTTACTATCACTATCAAATTTCATGCTCTTTTGTTCGTACAATGCGACCCACAGTTGTGTCGCTTCAGAATTGTAAAGAAGGAATTTATTGATTGCTTCAATTTCTGCATTTGCTGATGAAATCAAACCAACATTATATAGTACTTAGAGATCAAAATATACATTATATCGAAGTTGAACATGAATATTAATTAGGTTTTGTAAATTTGAAAAATTATAAATAGCTTACTCTTTATCAAGCAGTTTTTTCCACTCGTTTGGAGCAACTTTCCTTCTCTTTTGTCTTCATCCCTTTCATCATCCCAAATCACCACACCTGGTCCGTTGTTGATTTGCTTGATGTACTCACTGGCATAATAGAAAGACTGATACGATATGTACCGCTTTGCCATAGACCCCTAAGGTTTTGCCCTTTGTCGAACAAAACCTTTCAATTTCTTCATGTACCTCTCTTAGAAGAACATCCAATGACAAGAAACCACCCCAACTAATTCAACCTCATCTACTAGGTGGATTAGAAGATGAACCTGTAAGTCCATGAAACTCGTCGGTAGTTCCTTCTCAAACATACAAACAATCTCAACTATCTCTTGATGCCACCATGGAATGCTAGCCACATGAATCTCCTTTGACGTGATCCAATGTACAAATGCAGATAATTTAGATATGGCACATCCTAGGTCTTGAGGGAATTAATGTTTCACACATCCACGCATGAACAAAGGATAATGACACTGCAAATTTATAAACACGTGCAATAATATACAAAATTAGTTATGTTTTATGATCCCCGCATATTGGGATACAATTTATTATTAATATAACAAATAATAAAATCATATATGCTTTTCATGATATTAATATATGTATTCTTAGAAGATTCAAATGGTCATGCGTTTCAACCCCAACAAATGGTCATCCATGGTGAAGTAGCGCTGTAGTGAAGACCTGTATGAAGTTGGCACCCTCACACCCATTATAACTTCCTTTGCCAAAGAAATATCATATTTTTAAAAAATCCATGGGACATCACCTTTTGTGAAAAACCATGAATTAGAGGGACTAACGCCTGCCTCTGATCCCGTACTTTCTAATTGTCTTGGCCAATGTTTCTTTTTAGTTTTTGAAGTAATAAGATCTTTTCTAGCAACCAATGTGTCACTTTGTTTCGATGATATGTGCCTCCATAAAGAAGATGGAACATTTTTAAATATATGCATGGGATCTAATAAGTGGGTAAACTTAAGATGCTCCCAATATGGGAGGTCATAAAAGATATATTTCCTTTTCATCCCAATGGGAAATTTCTCAACATAGGTGTTGAAGAAATATGGATCATCGAACATAGGCTTCCCATTTGAATCGAACATTTCAATGAACTCCTTCTTCTCTCTCTCATATGCTCTAAGTCATTCAGCTGGTGACATTATTGAAGGCCTTTGGGTTCTCTCTCGTTTACCATTGAAAGCGAATGTTGCTCTTCTGTAAGGGTGTTCTTCTGGTAGGAATACCCTGAAGCAATCATACACTTGCTTTTGTAGGTCCTTGGACCATCTAGATTTCAGAGAAGGTCCACAAAATTTACATCCAAAATACCCTTTTCTTACAAGACCTGCAAGATTATATTTGTATACATTAATTAATATGCATGGTACGTTAAAGAATATAATCATGAAGATAATAACAAATATTACAAGTCATCGAATTAAATAACTAATATGTGAAAGAATATTGTTACGTATATAAACAAATCAATAAATTAAGCATGTAATTTACCAGAGAAAACTCCTAAGCCTGGATAATCATGTGCCGTGTAAGCACATATGCCATG
>CM076573.1:281894826-281930970 GCA_034641835.2 Pinus albicaulis
CCGAAAACTCATCATCCTTGAAGTCTCTCCATGCTTTGCCTTATAAAAATTTCCTCTGCTAATTCCCATCTCAAAAGGCTTATTTCTTCCCCTTGCACCGCTGCAGAGACCTCCACTTCATCCCTTTTGTCCTTTGTCAAAGTTCCCTTTTATTACCCCCAAATTCCCCCCCTAAACCTCCTCAATCATTCCCATGCCCCTCTCAAACCACGCATACACCCTTGGTTTAGTTTAATAAACCCTTTTCCCTTCTATCGTTGCCTTTTCCTACCCTCAAAATGCATTAAAAATGGGCCCAAAACCCACTGTTTACATTATTGCAGGCCCAACCAATTCCTCGCTAAGCCCCCACACCTCTTCTTCCACGTGATCCAGCACTGGAACCACCCGCCAGCATAAGAAGGCGCTTGTCTCCAACACATATCGGGGATATTCTTGGCCGTTGATTCAAATAGGAGGGAAGGTGATTTCCGCCCCCATAGCAACCACCGTTAAACCCATGCATCGTCGATCACCACATCTTAACCGTTCATTTCCCGCTAGATCGACGGTCCGGAATACGCCAACCACTGTGGTCCCCGCAGCGCACTATGTCAAAACCTGGTGGTTTCTATCGCACCGCCTTTGTGCGATGGGTGGTATTCTCCTGTTGCCCAGCGATTCCACTAAACTCTTGACACGTGGCCCCAACACTGTTGCAAAATAGCCGGCTCATCGCGCGTTAAATTTCGGTGCAGGACGTCAAGCAATATTTCTATCAGCCGTCGGATCTGCGATCGCCCATCCAACGGCTGTCGCTCCGCGAAGCTACACACTGTATAACCTAAGCCAAATACGCCTTTGGCCCACTGTCCGACGTGTTTCCTCCGTCGATCTCCTTTGAGATCGGACGGTCTAGATCTGTTTGTCCCCTGTCGCCGACCAGTCCACCCACGTCATCACCCCTCCCACGTGTTCAGTCGTATATTCACCTCCGTCATATGTATTCGTTCAAAGGTCATTTTTCGTTATTTTTTCATGTAAAACTGCCTTTGCTTCGTGCACGTCCTCCAGACCATATTTCATTGTTTCGCTATGTTTTCCGCCACCAACCTGCACACTCCCGCTGTCTCATCATCCTGCATGGCCATCCTCGTCGTCTTCATTGTGTCCGTCACCCCCATGCATGATTTCTTAACAGTTTGCGTGTCCCGCAGGGTTATAAGTGGCAGAAAACCGCTGAGTTTCTCAGTCTCTGTGACAGTGATAGAGAACGCCAAAGAGATCAGATGCAGAGATTAAATTAGTAAAGCCAAGCCCAGGAAGGTTATGGACGTGACTGCATTTAAGAACAGGGCCGAGAAATCTGTACAATCTTCCCCGGGGCCATTAAAAGCGCAGTTTCCTCCAACGAAGATTTAAAATGGAACAACAAATAGGTTAGGGCATGCCAATGAAGGTTTTTGAGCCCTATGCCGTGGTTTGAGAAGCAAAACATCAGATGGAAGACCCAGAAACCACACAGAAGGTACAACACATGGAAATCAATGCACATTAGGGTTTTCGCTGTAGCAGAATGTTTTTCTTCATTGGGTACAGGGTGCCCATACAGTTTTTATTCCACACCGTGTCCCTGAAGAAATTTCCACCAGATAGCAGATCGAAACTACCAGAGCATTTATATGGCAGACTTCTCAGAAATTTATTTTATTTTTGTTCAAATCACCAGGAGTACCATGGAGTACTGCAGCCGAAATATATCAAAGTCATGTCCAGAAGAAGTAGAGGCCTGAAGAAGACCACTATTTCATCTTAAAATGACAGGAATTGAATGCTTAGGATTTAAAGCAGAATGGGCTTTGGCACTCTTTCTTTTCAAGAGTTTAATACAACACTTAGTTCTTCACCTACCTCTTCTGCTTCTCTTCAGCTATAAAATGCATGAGAAAATATTGTAATGGGGGGTTGATGAGATATCAGAGAATTGCAAGCAGCTTCTCTTGAGACGAGTTCTCTGTGTATAATTGTAAGATAGGCTGAGGAAGATGTATTCAGATTGAACGACTAAGTTATTGGCTATGTTGTACCTGATTGGTGTTGATATTTAATATGACAAGCACATTTCTTTGGATCCTGATCTAAAGCTGCGGTGATGTTTTTCTATCTCTGTGTCTAATTCATTTCATTTCAGTTCTCCTGGCTTGCATCAGAAATCTGGTATAGGATTTACACTTGATAGGTACCCTATACTTCTGCTCTCCTTGCCTTTAATGTTTTTCTGCTAATGTGTTATCTAAAGATCGATTTCAATTGATTTAACCAGTGTAGTGGATGATATTGCCTGCTAGCTGATGTATGCATTAATGGAATATGTTTTTAGATGCGCTTGCTAGGATTTAGTCGAATGCGTTGAGAACACTGGGAGGTTTAGAACTTTTCCTCTGCCTCACTAGGATCTTTCCATTCCTTTAAGCCTTTCTAAGTTCCCTTGTGCTGCCTCTGATTGTGTCCAAGCAGGTCTGGAGTTAAATGACCTCTAACCTGATCTATAGACAGAATTAGATGGTTCTCCTTATTCATTTTCAGTCCTTAATGTCCCATACCACCCAATCACTTTAGGATCCAAGGCTTTAGATGACTAGCCCAACTGAAAGCTTGCGTGTTGAGTAGCAAGTAAATCATTTCTTGACTCCATTGCCCAATGGACTTGACATTCCCTGAATTACTTCTCTTTTGCCTAAATTCCTTTTGCTAAGCCTTTTCTCATGTTGAACCCTTCCTTCCTGAATCCCAACAACCAAACTAAAAATCAAACAAGCAAAACTTGTGCCAATAACTAGCCTAACCTCTTAAATTTGAGCTTCAAAGACATAAAAACTTTGACTATCATAGAGAGATCCATCTCTGGACCTAGAAGGGCTAGATCGTAGGGTTTGAAAGTGGTTCTGATGTTGTCCCATCTTTTGGTCTTGCCAATCTGGCCAAAACGTGGGAACCCCAACAAAGGGGACTCCTATTCTCTGATCCTTTTTCCTGCTTTCTCCTGTGGGACAAGAGTCTGTGATGTTGAAGTTGAAACCAATTTCTCTTCAGCCTCTTGTAGAATATTTTCAGTCCATTCTAGCTAATTCATGTACCTCTCAATCTCTATTATGTGGGTATGAATATAAGGTGTATATTTGTTCTCTACCCTTAGTTTGGATATGGAAATCAATGGATCATATGACCATATGAAACTGAGGCTGAATTGCATCTCTGTCAGTAATTTGTATGCTTCCTCCCCTGCTGATCTACTGTTACAAATGAAAGGTCCTATTTTTGTCTTAATTCTGAACTGATATTTATTATTTGCAGACACAAAATGAACCTCATCGACATTGAGCGTTTTCTTGATGTATTCTAAGGCAAAAATCCTCATTGGGAGGAATTTTGGGAGATTATATGGGGCAAGATCACATCCATAAATCCTTAGCTCTGCCTAATTTTGGTAGAGGTACCAGTCTCCTGTTTTAGTTTGGTCTAAAAATTGCAAGACTTTCATGATTTCTTCACTGATTCTTGGCTCTGAATTGCTGCTGAGAAGACTGAGTGCTGGATGTATAAAAAATTCTATGAACTGTTTGTATGAGTATTCTTTCTTCTCCTTCATCACCATGGTAGTCCATAGGATGATAAATTGTTGATTTCCCTCTTCATCCAACATCTGTAATGCAAACTTGAACCCGTCTCCCTAAAAATATAAAAAAATATATACCAAAAAAGAGGCATATTTAAATACCTCCTCAATGTGGAACTTAACAAATTGTTCATGAATGGAATCTGAAAGGAATTGGCTGAATTTGAATAAGACAGAAGGTTTGGAATATGTAGAGAAATGGAAAGGAAACCTATAATAGCCTCATCTACCCACTAATCTGAGTAATAACCAAGGAGGTAGGCGATGACAGTATGATCTGCTTAGTTCTCTCAAGGAACATGGAAGATGGATAGGGAGGGTTCTTCTTAGGTAATTGGGCATCTTCAGCCAGAAATAGCTCAAAGGTTTTAGCCCTTTTTTCAAAGTCTAGCTTCTGATATAGTTCAATGAGTTCTTCTTGAGAAAAAGGAGTGGCATTCTCTATAATAGGGGCCTGCATCATTTGGTTTATGGTTTGGGCAGTTATGGTGATTAGAATCTCTCCAGAAGGTGCAATAATAGCTCTTTGATTTGGTTCATAACAGGCTTGACATTTCCTGATAAATTTAGGGAAATTGTGGGTGTGGGGAAAGATATAATGGGTCAAATTGGATTCCCACAGTCCAATGTCATCAGTTTTATGAATGAATTTGTATTCAAGCCAACAATACATTTCGAATAATTCTAGCTCGCATAGGGTTTCATGGATTTTGTAATCCATATTAGCCAAAGGAATATGATTGAGGTAAATTGAATGATGGAGCAATGGATTGAAAATATCCACCTGGATTTTCTTCTTGGGAGGCATGCTAAACTTTGGTTTGGTGGTGAATGAGGGATTATGTTAAAACAAATGGAGTCTAAGACTGAGAAAAAGATCTGTAATGAGGAAAGGATGGCGATAATTTTTGAGAGAAGCTTGAAAACAATTGAATTGGGTTTTCTGGTGCTCTGTCAACCTGCAAGGTAAAGGATTAAACGTTGATTAGGCATGAATTTATACAGAAATGGGTGACTTTCCCATTGATGGTGGTTCAGATCCATTGGGTTAACGGTTAGGGGCAAATTAAATTATCAACGACTGTATTACCATGGTAAAACATTTAATTATAAATAGTTGGGTCTAGGTGGTGTGACGAGACTGGTGCTCAACATGCATATTAATGATTTTCATATACCAGGGAAAACTGATTTTCGAAGGGTGTCTGAAGCATTAAGTGGTTTCGACCTGGGTGGGGGTGCGGAATCAGGAGAGGGCGCCATGTTAGCATGGGCCCGATACATAAAACCGCCCATTTCGGACCAACCCCCCCCCTCAAACGTTAAAGTTCAGATGGAGAGGGGGGGCCGAAAAAGGATGTGGGCCGTCAGATGAAATGTGCGGGAATAGATGATGGGATAGATGAAGGGGGGTTAATCGGGCAACGATGGAGTTGTATGGGATGTTTTTTCGGGTAGCGGGGGGTTTGATAAAAAGGTAAAACTTGGGATTGGGGGTTAATGCACCAGATCTTCATTTTGATATGCCGAACTATTTATACTTAGGATAGAATTTTATTCCTTTGCCTTTCTGTGCATGAAATAATTTTGCGAGTTTAAACACTTAGGATAAAATTTTTTCATTCTTTTCAAAGCCATCCTATAATTTCTACCTATCCTTGCTTTTCAATTATTTTTCTAAGCTAACATTTTTATCTCATCTGTTTAGGGTGCATTTGAGCTAGCAACCCACATATCCTTTTTTTTATAACAACCTAACCTACTCTATCACTTATTCCACCTATTGAATCAGATTAAAGTGTTGAATCAATCTCATTTTCTACCTAACTACTGATTTGTCAAGATTAAACTGTTTGACAGATCTCTTTTCATTAACCTATTTGACATGAAATTTACAATTTTTCCATTATGATTAAACTGTATGATTGGAAAAAAATCTAGTCATTGTGAAATTGTAGAAAATATGCACACAATATTATTTAATTTTTTGACATAAAGAAACTAATTTAACAATAGTGGCATTTAAATTTGCAACACTTTCAGTATTATTTATCTTTTTCTTTTGTGGGGTTTTATTCTCTTTTATTCTTTTTGACTTTTCTTCATATTCATTTTCTTTTTGACATACCCTCTTTTCATTTTTTTCTTCATATATATAATTTTTTTATTTTCTTTTTATGTGTACTTTTTTTTGGAAATCATTTGCAAACTGAAAATAAATTACAATGTAAAATTACAGATAATGACATACTCAATCACGTTGAGATCCTATAAAATATAGGACGCTAACAAGGTCATATATTCATTATTCATTCATTTATAAATCAAAACATGATGAGAGCCATGTAATATCATTACTGTTATAAAACATACTCATAACTAGCATATAAACAACATAAATAACAAGTATACAACAACCATACATGCCGCATATGAACTTGTACATGTACACTTGAAACACCGAGGAGAAAAAACTTTTATTAATGAATGCAAAACCAACCAGCTTTGGGACTTCCATGCACCACCTGACCATAGATTGGTTGAACCAAATATTTCTTTCATCCAATCACTCTTGTGCCCTATTCCAAGCATGAATGTGGGACTAATAAAATGCTCATAACATGATGAGAGCCATACATCATTACTTTCATATAAAATACTCATAACCAACATATAAACAACATAAAAGGATACAAAAAACATAAATTCCACGTATGAACCAATACATTTACACAAGAAATACCAAGGAGAAGAAACTCTTATTTATGAATGTAAAATCCAACCAGGTTTGGGACTTCCACGTACCACCCACAGATTGGTTGAACCAAATAGTTCTTTCATCCAATCACCCTCGTGCCATATTCCAAGCATGAATTCAGTACTCATAACCAAAATAAACCAGGGCTTCCTGAGGCTAAACCACCTCACTCTCATCAATAGAACCAGGATTTACCGCGATTCACTCCAGATCACTAGGACCTAAACAAGCATGGATGCCACTAGATTTCTCCACCTACACCATGAGGAATTTTATTTTCTCCTAGTCTTTAGGCTTTAACACAATCCAAAGTCTGATCCAGGGATCACTAGGACATAATCGAGACTCTAGTCTCTAGGATTTACTATATATCCTACCATTCACTGGTCAAGGATTCCTAGGCCTGATCGAGACTCCACCCTCCATACTTTACCACAATTCCCACCGAATCAATATGCTTGACCGAGGACACACACCTCTAGGATTTACCATATATCCTACCATTCACTGGTTGAGGATTCCTAGGCCCACCGAGGCACATAAGACCTGGATTTACCACAACCCACAGTTTGCTTCAAGGGTTACTAGGCCAGTGGATTTACCGCAATCCATAGTCTGGTTCATGGAACACTAGGCCATGTGTTCCTTCTTTTAGAGATCCACCTCACTAAGTTTTTAATCCATCTAGAAATCCAACTCAACCAAAACATGAGAACCCCATCACACCATGGCTATCCAGAAATGGAAAGGCAAGGCTGAAGAACACTGCCACACCCGGAAAAACCCATGACAATGAAAACAAGAGAACCAATAACACACATGTATAACCAGGCATGCCAAATCTAGCAAGGAAATCATACATGCAAATCGATACCTAGAAGTTAACCCATTGTAACTGCTTGATCATGCTCTTCCTTCTTCGATATTTGGTTCCTCTTTTCCTTCTTTTCCTTTCTTGATCCAATTCTGGAGTGCTCCAAGAAAACTCTAAGTGTCCAAGAGTGAGAGAGAGAGACAATAGAGTGAGAGCTCCAAAACTTAACTGAAAAAAGGTACCAACTGATCCTCGAAAGCATTTTTATTAATGAGGCCTATATTTTCTTCAATTTCCATTATTTTCCTTCATTTTCCTCCTCACATGCAAATATGTGACCTTTCACCTTCCTTTTCTCCTAATTTCAATTATTTTCATAAATAAATTGTCAAAAAAGAAAATTTTCCTTTCCAAATCCTTTTCCATTGCCTTTTCCAATTTCCTTAGCCATAATTAACCAAATGAACACTCGCACTAGGATGTTTTTTCCCAACATTCAACTTGGTATAAGTGTCCCATAACTATGGCTATTATTTTTCCTTTATTAACTTTTATCACATGGAATTTTCACCACAATTGTTACAAAACCCTCCCCCTTGGGGGAACATTTCCCTCGACGTTCAATGACACCTACAACCAACAAGACTGTTGAAAGAAAAATATACTTCCCATGCAGATTTATAACTTAGCTCGTTAAAGTATTTACAATGATCAACCTATTGAGAAGCAAACCAACATGACAACCATACTACTTATTGGAGCTTTATAACACAACTCATGGTGTTTTTTACATATGTATACATATGTATATATACCAAAACATCACATCAAAACATATACCAAAAGCATTCACTCAACCAACAGATAGAGAGGGATACATAGCCCGCATCTGATCTGCCATCTCCCGTGTAACTTCATTAGGCCCAAAGTGCTTCCATGACACTTTAACCTGCTTGATTGCTCGGTTCCAAATCATGTGCATATTTCATCGCAAAATACACTACTGTTCCAGAGCATGAGCATATTTCATTTCAAAATAAACTATGGTTCCGACTGGAATTATCGTTTTGGCTCCACTTGCGGTACATACCAGTCAATCACATGATCGACATCTTTAACGTACTTCTTAAGTAATGACACATGGAAAACATCATGGACTTTCATTGTTGGAGGTAGTGCAAGTCAATAGGATACTGGTCCAATCCTTTCAAGAATATTAAAAGGTCCACAAAATTGATGTGCTATCTTGGCACAGGAATCAATCCTCAAGGAGCTCTTCTTGAGCTTGATGCGCAAGTACACATGTTCCCCAACCTGAAACTCCTTAAACAACTTGTTCCGATCTGCATATATTTTCTTCATGTCATTTGTTGCCTTTAGATTATTTTTTATAACCTTCATTCTCTGTTCCATTTTTGCTAACATGTTAAGTCCAATCAATACCATGTTCACTAGATCACTCCAACTGATGAGAGTATTACACTCTTCCCATACAATGCCTCAAATGACTCATCCTTAGTGACTCCTGGTAACCATTGTTATAAGAACACTCAACCAATAGAAGGCACTCCTCGCATCTCCTCTATTGATGCATCACATACATCCTCAACATATCTTCCAATATACAGTTGACCCTCTTATTTTGTTTGTTTGTCTGCAGATGATAAGTTGTGTTGAAGGCCAACTCTGTTCCTAAACCTCCAAATAGCTCTTTCCAAAAATTGGAAGTGAACTTAGAATCCTACTTTGGCACAATATTCTTTGAAGCACCATGTAATATTACCACATCTCTGATGAATACCTATGCCACATCATTATTTGAATACATAGTGTTCACTGGAATGAAGTGTACTAACTTCGTCAACATGTCTACCCCAACCATGATGGAATCATGTTGTCTAGATGTCATCGGAAATCCTATAATGAAATCCATGGAAATGACCTCCCACTTCCACTCTGGAATCATAATCAATTGTAGCAATCCACCTGGATGTTTACACTCTGCCTTTACCTTCTGACAGTTTAAATATCTAGCCACAAACTCTGCCACACCCTTCTTCAGATTCGACCAATAGTAGAACTTCTTTACTGTTGTCAATGTCTTCTAGTATCCTAGGTGAAATGAGTACGATTTTTCATGAAACTCTCTCAAGATATATTTCTTGAGCTCACTACTGTGTTACACATATATATTGTCCATAAATCTAATCAATCCATCCATTGTAAGACAATAGTACACATCCTACGCACCTGTACCTAGACATGTACCTGCAATTGGTTGTAACCTGTGCCTAAGATCTCTATACGTGTCATCCTACTGGCCTGTCTGTAAGATATGATCCTATAGATATGTCCCATAAAAAATCATAGAATGTGGTTTACCTGTATCCTCTTGCTAAAAGCATCTGCGACCATGTTATCTTCCCTTTATGTACCTGATCTCAAAGTCAAAATCACTGATCTTGGACAACCATATAGCTTGCCTAAAATTCAAATTCAATTGGTCAAATAAGTATCTCAATCCACTATGATCACTCATCAGTACAAAAATCTTGCCAAGAAGATAGTGCCTCCACATCTTCAATGCATGGATGGTTGCTGACAACTCAAGGTCATGTGTCGGATAATTCTGCTAGTTCTCATTCAATTTTTGTGATTCATAGCATACTACTTGTCCCTCCTGCATAAGTACTCCACCAAACCCTCTCTTACAAGCATCTGTACATATCACAAATTTTTTTTTCATATATGCAATATTTAACAATGGAGAATTTTTCAACAACTACTTCAACTGTTCAAAATTAACTGCACATTCCTATGTCCATTCAAATTTATTACATTTTCATTGCAATCACGTGATATGATATGAAATGTGAGAGAAGTTCCTGATGAACCTCCTATAGTAACTTGCGAGCCCCATGAATGATCTTACCTCATCCATATTTCTATGAATTTCCCAATGCATGATAGCTCTTACATTCTCTAGATCTACTACTATGCCTTCGTTGGAGACCACATGCCCCAAGTAGTGTACCTCTATCTGAAAGAAACTGCATTTTATATGGTTGGCATACAATTGATGCTCTTTTAGAAATATCAATATTGATGCTAAATTCTCGGCATGTTATTCCTCATCCTTAGAATATATCAAGATTCCATCAATGGATACAATAACAAAATTGTTCAGATAAGGATGCAACTCACTATTCATCAAGCACATAAAGGTAGCTAGAGCATTAGTCAAACCAAATGGAACTACGACAAACTCATAATTCCCATACATGGTCTGGAAATTTTTCTTGTAATCCTCTTCTTTGATGCGTACCTAATGGTCTCTTGATCTTAGATCAATCTTCAAGAACATGGTTTCTCCCTTCAACTGATCAAAAAAGTCATCAATCCTCGACAACAAATATATGTTCTTAATGGTCACCTTGTTCAACTATTTGTAATTAATGCACAACCTGAGAGTACCATCCTTCTTCTTAACAAACAAAATTGGCGTGCCCCACGGTGATACATTTGTCCTAATGTACCCTTTGTCAAGCATTTCCTTGAACTAGAAATTTAGCTCTACTAGCTTTGGAGTGCTCATCTTGTACATTTCCTTTGATGCCGATGTTGTCCCTAGTACCAACTCAATGGAGAATTCCACTTCTCTGTGGGGTGAAAAATCTGAAATATCTGCTGGAAACACATAGTGAAACTACTGTAAGTTCGGGTACCCGCTTAATATCTATGTATCCTCATCCTCCTTACCTTTATCACTAGAAACATGCACTGCAAATAAGACACACCCTTTCCTGCGACTGTGCTTTTTCTGCATAGTTGTAACCATTTTGACTGATGTTGCCTTCTTCTTACCCTGTAAGACTTTATGTTACCCATTTTCATCCAAACAATCAATGTCCTTGTCACAACAATCCACTTTGGTCTTATTCGTTGAGAAATATAGGGCATCAAGGTTAATTGATTTCTCTTCGTATGATAACTACTTCTGAATTCTTTTTACTTTCTTATATTAAGATCTCCTCTTTCTTAGATTATTAATGTTCTTCTTCTTCAAAGCAATACCAATGCATAAACCGTAAAGAGAAAAGAGACACATAATATAGGAGATCAGCTTGGGCCAAAACCTCTCCTACTTGAGAGGAAAACCCGAACAAATTATTTTTCTTATAGAGACTTCAATTGATGAATACAAAGACCAAGACCATTGACCTATTAACCACTCCAAGACCAAGACACATGTTCTTTCTCTTTTTTTCTTCTCTTCCTTGCACAAGTCAACGTAAGTCAAACTTTTCCTTCTTATACACTTCTTGGCTACCCTGAAACTTTGGCCTCCTTTCCACAGATCTACAACTCGTACTGCTATAATACCACATGTGTGAGGAGTAGAGACAATTTTGGAGGTGATTCCTTCCTTCTCTATACTAGCAATCTTCTCTAGATGAACTCGGCCAACAATAGGACAAATTTGGAGATCCTTTTCTCATATTTTATTATAGTAGATGTACCCATTGTAGAAAACCTAGTTTTTGCCACACATGTGAAGTTGTTTTCCCAGGAAACAACCCAAAACCAATTCCAAAAGACCTCGATACTCCTTTCCTCCTCCTCGTTGGTTAAAAGGCTTCTTGATGACCTTATCGCACTTTTTTTAATTGCAGACCTTGACCGAAAATATTTTCCTGAAATGATGTTGAGTTTCCCTATTTATAGTGGTTGGAGGCTCCATAATAAGCCGACATCAAGTGTGAGTGAATCAATGTGTCTTTTTGAAATATTTCATTTTTCTTTTGAAGTTGACTTGAAGGAGAGGTCTTGTGCTTGTCTTTGGAGGGCTTTCACACTTATTTAATGACTCATACAAAATGTAACATTCCCATGAAGGGTCCTTCATACATGACATAGAATCAAACTGATGTCTATGACTAGATGAAAAATCCTAAGGGCTCATAATGGGAGCCATAACTAAAAAGAAAATTCCTTGCTCATGAAACCCATGAGACAAGAAACAAAAAATAATTTTTTTTTCTTCTTTAAATCAATTACATAAAATCACAATTTACACATGACATTATGAAGAACGAACCTAGTTACAGTTTTCAACACTCCCTCTTAACTAGAGAGGTATTCATAATGGTACTTGGTCATTCTCAATCTAAATAATTCTCATAAGAATAGTTGGATTTGTAACCCATCTATATAGCATCATATCAACCAAAATTTTCACATAGAAAGGCCTTGAATAACAAATCTATCTCTCCACAAGATCAGAGCACAATGTTTGCGAGATCAATGATGTATAGACACCCTCATCATTGTATCTCTCAGAACATACCCCACTCGAGTTCTCAAAGTGTGTTCCAGCACGACTATTCTTATCTTGGATTCCCAGTCCTCAAACAATATCGTTCCTCTATGACTACTCTTGTATTAGATGCCCTAACACATCCTCAAAGAGCATCAGATGCCAGAAGTTTACCTAATCCTCCATTTTGTCTTCCTAAGTGAAGACAAAAATTATGTGTCTATCTCTCCCTCTCAACTTAGGGAGGACATAAATATTCCAATAAAGGAATGTACTCATTCCTATGGGAGGAATGTACCTAAGCTCCCTCTTGGCTTAGGAATTTTTCTTCCAGGTTTCTTCCAAGTAAGAAACTTTTTTTTAGGCTCCCTATTAATTAGGTACCTGTTGTGCTCAACTTAGTGTTTCTAAATTGAGGTCATAAATTATCAACCAGGGTCAGTAAACTGCTGAAGTGAGGTGCACTATATGTGCCTAGGTATCTGTTTCTCACTACGTTGTGTTTAGTGTTTTCTGATGTTTTTGGTTTTATGGTTTTATGTTAAAAAGGAAAAAGAACTAAGTGTTGGTAAAGAGAAGTGGATGGTTATACTAAAACAAAGCAAAACCTAAACTGTGTATGACACTAAAGATCAGAAAATGCAAAGTTTGATAAGGACTCATAGCAAGGAAATAAATCACAACATGAACTTAATAACTCATAACATAAACCCATCCAATTCATTCATTAGAAATATGTTGGAATAGCTTGAGAAAAGGACAAGTTTAGAGCAAATGAAGTTCTCCTAAGTAAACAATCATCTTAAAATATTAGAAGAATCTCGTCCATGGCTAGAATTTTATTGGAACACAATTTGAAAAGATTATTTGTAGCACAATAAGATTCCTACTCTGAATTAACTTGTAATGCTAAGATTAGTCCATTCTGCAGCTCAACTTGTCACTACTAAGCCTCATCCAAAAGTTAGAGATTTTCTATAATAGTTTTGGGAAAAAAATACTATTTGTGAAATTGCAAAAGATTGCAGAACAATCAAGGCCTTAAACTGATATCACTAATTCCTGTCCATATGATGATGCATGAATAGAAAGTCAGAACAAGATTAGTTTGTAAAAAATGAAGGATGTGAAGTCTAATTTTAACAGTCAACACAACTTAAAGAACAATGTATGACACTGAACTAGAATGCAATTGATCAAACTTGAAACACAGTGACCACAACTAAATTAGAATGTCATTATCCTAACTTGAAATACAGTGAACTGGAACTGAACTAGTATGCCACCAATCTATCTTGAAATACAGTGAAATGGAACTGAACTAGAATGTCACTAATCCAACTTAAAGTACAGTGAACAGAGTTATAATAGAGTTCCATTATCAAACTTGAAACACGGTGACAGAATTAAACTAGAGTGACATCTACCTCCGGAGTACTACAACTAGACTAAAGATGCAACTAATCACTAAAATGTCTCAGCTCTGTCTCATTCGGAATTAGTGGTATTTTGGAATAATTTATGGAACAGGACTGGCCGCAACATGTTATGTAAATGAGCATAAAAGCATACAATTCAACAAAACACAACAAAGCTCTAAAACACCACAGCTATGTCTCATCTAGAGTTAGTGATATTTTGGAAGAGTTTATAAGATCACGACTAGCTGTAACAACTGATGTAATTGAGCACAAAATCATAAAATTCAGAGAGATGCAACTAACTCCTAAATACTACAGTTATATCCCATTTAATGTGAGTGGTATTTTGGAAGAGTTTGTAAGGATAAGACTAACTGTGGCATCCGCTGTAAGTAAGTATAAAAACAAAAAGTTCAGAAAATTGATTAAACTAAGAATGAAACAAGGCTAAGTTACTTATCTAAACCATATGAACAAAGCTTCTCAGGTATCAGGGGCCCCCTACCACCGGATTAGCATGCAAATCTACTCAATATTGACTCAGCTCTTGCAATAAAGTGATGCTTCTTTCATTAAAGGAGAAATTCTTCAAAACAAAGTATTTATGGTCTTCTGAGATCTAGCAATAAAACATAAATCTACCTAGCTGTTTCTCGGTTTCCCGAGCCATATTTATAACAAAATTACATAACTGTCTTTGAGATAAAACAAGAATAATTTTCTTTCCCAATTAAAATCAAACTAGGACTCTGGTGGTGGCCTCGTACTATGATTAAGGACATCTGTACAGTCCTTGTCTTATTAGAAGTCTGTCTCCTAGTTTTGGTTTCCCACGTGCATAACCACCTGTAGACTCAAGCTCGAACTTCATGGAGAGCAAGAAATGATGAGGGAGTGATGTGGAATATGACCATATGCATTTTTCCTTGAGGTGACACCTTGAACCTACGTAAACATGAAGATAGCTACAGAATTCCTGCATTCTGTAGCCGAGTCCAGTCAAAAATTACTACAACAACAACATCATGAAAACATAGCAAGTTAGTCATTATGTACATTCTTAAAGTAATCCTAATCAATCCTATTGATCATTTAAGCCTGTAATTGATGAGGGACAAAGGAAATGAAGTGAAATGTGGTGGAAAAGAAGGACATCTTTGGGGCTCAACAGTACCTACAACAACTCCTCAGGTGTATATGACGGGACAACCAACAACTTGAAGAACTCCTCTTCACGATGTCATGGAATTATTTTCATTATTCAAGAGCCTTCATGTTTTGGGACTTCTTCTTAGGGCACATAGCATCCATCACTTTCATCCTTGAGTCATTTCATCATTCCTTTTATCGATTAAAATTGATTCATTAGTCCATATATGGACTTCCTTCATGCCATGTTGCTTTCTTCATACCATGTTTCCTTAAGGATCTTTCATCCTACTACATGGCCATTGCGGTGGAAAACATCGAAAAATCTTCCCTTGGCAGCCCTGCATAACTCATCCATATATCACTAAAAAATAGGAAATGAACATCAAATCAAAATTACCTTTGTGATGGTATTTTATCACGACATCTTCTAGTTTGCATCATCATCCTATATATATATTGTCAAGGGTCTCTTTTATTTTTAGACTACATCAGAGTCTTTATATCTTTCATGGAGATATCCTATTCAAATATTCTTGGTCTTGGATGTTGATTTCCTTTGCACATTCCACGATCTCTTCCTTTAATTTCTTCACACATTTTCTTCTAGGAATTTTTGCTCATAATTCCTCCAATTTTGTCAACCAACTCATATTTCAGATAAGGATATATTATGTTGATTTCATCTAGACAAACTGTGAATCATTCCTTCTTGCATCCTTTCACAGGAGGATATATTTTTTCCCTTGATCATGCTCTCAAGATAGAGCATCGATCCATATTACCTACAACCATATGACATGACGAGCTTCAATATTAAATATAATCGTACATACCTCATTTTCCTTTGGGTTATCCATACTTCCTACAACAACTTCCTTGATTGAAAGAGCTTCAATCCCTTGATTTTCTTTACCTTTTATGTCACCATACCATAATCCCATGAATTACACATGTTTAAAATTCTTGATGAAACAATTGCTTCTTCGCTAGATCAATGAACCTTCTGATGAAGATTCCATTAGAGAATATTGAGGATCTTGAGTATCCTCATCCAACATATATTTCCATTTGACATTCCACGATCTCTTCCTTTAATTTCTTCACACATTTTCTTCCAGGAATTTTTGCTCATAATTCCTGCAATTTTGTCAACCACCTCATATTTCAGATGAGGACATATTATGTTGATTTCATCTAGACAAACTATGAATCATTCCTTCTTGCATCCTTTCACAGGAGGATATCTTTTTTCCCTTGATCATGCTCTCAAGATATAGCATAGATCCATATTACCTACAACCATATGACATGAAGAGCTTCAATATTAAATATAATCGTACATACCTCATTTTCCTTTGGGTTATCTAGACTTCCTACAACAACTTCCTTGATTGAAAGAGCTTCAATCCCTTGATTTTATTTACCTTTTATGTCACCATACCATAATCCAATGAATTACACACGTTTAAAATTCTTGATGAAACACTTGCTTCTTCGCTAGATCGATGAACCTTCTGATGAAGATTCCATCAGAGAATATTGAGGATCTTGAGTATCTTGAGTGTCATTAGTTGCATCGGTCATGGAATCTACTGGAACTGACTGTTTGCGTGATCTCCATGAGACAGCTCCTGATCCAAGACTCACAGTGTATCCTGGAGTAGACACCCCTGTTTCTTTGTCTCCATCAAAGTCTGAATCAGAGTATCCGACCAAGCTGAAGTTGCCTACCTGTTTATATTTGAGTCGTCTTGAGTCCCCTTCAAGTACCTTAACACTCTTTTTGCAGTAGACCAATGTCCTTCACAAGGTTTTTGAATAAACCTTGAGAGGATTCCAACAGAAAATGAAATGTCAGGTCTGGTGGTGGTCAGGTAGATAAGACTTCCTATAAGTTGTCTATACTTGGTTGCATCCTCGAATTCCTTCCCTTCAATGGATGTGAGCTTCAAGTTTTGTTCCATTGAAGTGTTTAAGGGATTGCATTCATCCATGCCAAACTTGTTCAAAAGATCTCTAATGTACTTTTTTTGAGAAAGAAATATAAATTTCGGATGTTTAATTACTTCAATTCCCAGATAGTAATGAACATAACGCAAATCAGTCATTTCAAAACCTTTCTTCAATTCTTTCTTCATGGATGCAATACAACTCTCATTGTTCCCTGTTATCAAAATATCATCTACATACACCACAAGATATACAACTGTTTTTCCAACTTTCTTAAGAAACAAAGTTGCATCATCAAGATCAAAATGTTTGAAGTCAAGTTTCAGAAGATGCTCGGTTAATTTCTCATACTAGGCTCGTGGTGCTTACTTGAGGCCATACAAAGATTTTATAAGCTTGCAAAATTTGTGTTCTTGGCCCTTTACAACAAATCCTTCTGGCTGGGACATAAAAACTTTCTCCTTTAGATCTCCATTCAAAAAGGTGGTTTTTACATCCATCTGATGGACTTTCCATCCATTCTGAGCTGCTAGGGAAAAGAGAGTCTGGATGGTGGTCCATTTTGCTATGGGAGCAAAAGTTTCTTCATATTCAATTCCTTATTTTTGTGCAAAACCTTTTGCCACAAGCCTGGCCTTGTGCTTGTCAAGTGAGCCATCTGCTTTATACTTGTTCTTGTACACCCACTTACAGCCAATTGGTTTTTTTCCCAAAGGCAGATCAACCAGCTTCCAAGTGCCATTCTTTATCAAGGCATCATACTCCTTTTGCATCGCTTCCTTCCATTCATCATGGGAAGTGACTTATTTGAAGGAAGTTGGTTCATGATCTGTAGACAAACTCAATTCATAGTTATAAGCAATATCCATATCAACAGGAGAATCAGAATTATCTACGTCACCTTCATTTTTTTTAGTGGAACTTCTTGTTCCTGTTTTTCCAACCTCATCGGGATGAACATTCTCCAGTGTCTTTGTCAGCCATTTGGGAGGAACTTTCTGAGATGGCCCAGGCTGCTCATTTGACTGAGTTAGGATTTATTCAAGATTCAATCTCCCAATTCTGTCAATCACATCATTCAATGTGTCATCCGTGGTTGTTTCTTCATGTGGGGGAGAGAGTGCTTCAGGAAATGATTCCACAATTTGGTTCAATATAGGAATCCACCCTTCAAGATGTGGAATCTGATTATAAAATTCTTGGAGAGACTTTGCATGTGTGAATCTATCCAGGCGATCAAGTTGCCGCTCAACAACCTTGTCACTCTTGGAAGATTCAAGAAATATGACATCTCTTGCTATTACAAACTTCTTATTAGCTTCATCATAGAGACGATATTCTTTGGAGGTATTGGAGTACCCCAAGAAGATACATTTTCTACTTCTAACACCAAGTTTATTCCTTTGACCCTTGGGTATCAAGGCATAACAGGTGGACCCAAAGACCCTGAAATGCTTTACCGAAGGAATGTGGCCATGCCACATTTCAAAAGGAGTTTTGTTTCTAATTGAACTTGAAGGACACCTATTATTTATGTAAACATCACATAGAACTGCATCAGCCCAAAACATCAATTTTACATTCTTGAAAAATAACATGGAGCGAACCATATTTAAAATAGTTCTGTTCATTCTTTCAGCTACACCATTCTGTTGGGGATTATATGGCACAATTTTTTGATGTTTGATCCCATGTTGACGAAGATAATTTTTTAATTAGTTTGAAGTGTATTCTTTTCCATTATCAGTACATAGAGATCCAATAAGAGTTTGTGCATCATTTTCAATCCATGCATGAAAATTCTTGAATGTTTGAAAAGCATCAGACTTGTTCTTCAATAAGTAAATCCAACACATTCTGGTGTAGTCATCAATAAATGACATCATATATTTATTTCCATTTGCAGAAGCAATAGGCATAGGGCCACATAAATATGAATGAACAAGCTCAATTTTTCTATGTGCTCTGGAGTGTGAGTCATGAAATGGCTGTTTGCTATGCTTTCCTAGAATACAGGCATCACATTCCTTAGGTTTCCTAGGAATTTTAGGCAATCCATTAACACCATTTTTCTTCAACAAACGAAGGATTTCATAGTTTAAGTGTCCAAATCTAGCATGCCATAAAAGACTTGAAGGAAATGTACCTTCATCATGATGTGAATTGAATGCAAATTTTTGAGTGTAAGTAGATGAACCTTTCAGCTTCAAGAGTCTTCCTCATTCTATTCCCTCCATGACAAGTGAGTGATCTAATGCTTTTCTGACCTCTGCGTTGCCATCAAACAAGTGAATGGAGTGTCCTTGCTGGCAGATTTGGACCAGGGACAACAAGTTTCTCCTCAACTCAGGGAGGTATAGAACCTCATGTAGAATATGATCTGGAAGACCAGGCAACTTAAGCCTGACTGTGCCAAGCCCTGGTGGCTTGAGTTTGGATTTATCTGCGAAATATACTGCTCCATCAACTTTGTTAGTAAATTCTTCAAAAAAATATTTTATAAATCTCATGTGACATGTTGCTCTTGAATCTAGCAACCAATCATCTCTCCATGAAGTAAATGAAACATCAAACAAGTCTTCAGTTACTCCATTGTTACAATGTGCTAGAACATAATGAGCGGATTCAGGTGCTTTAGCTTTCTCTTTGTCATTATTTTTACCTTTGTCTTGATTTCTTTGCTACTCAATTTTATCCCAAGGTGTCCTGCATTTGGATGCATCATGCCCATCTTTATTGCAACATGTGCAATGAAGATCAGATTTGTTAGATTGTCTTCCCCCCCTTTATCTGAAGTTTCTTCTTCCTCTTCCTCTTCTGCCACCTCTTCCTCTAGAAGAATCTGGAGCATGAATCTTTTCTTTATGTGCACAGTATGCAGCCTCTTCAGAAGACGAAGGGACTGTCATCTTCCCAAAATCTTTCTCTCTTTCTGCAAACTTTTTCTCAAGGGTCTCAAAGGTGATATGCTCAAGGTTTCCACTTGCTTGCAATGACTCAAGATAATGTGAGTAAGTCGGATATAATGCCTTAACATATGCTACGAGAGATATGTCAATTTTTACACCAGTGCTGTCAATATCATGCATGATAGATCTTACTTCTGAAGCTAAATCAAGGGGATCATCATTCTTCATTTCAAGACTGAACAACTTAATCATCAATTGAACAATTTCTAGTTCTGAATGTGAGTCATAGAGTTCTTTTAGCTTGCTCAAGGATTCATAGGCATTTGAAAATGATGAAATATGGCGACTCACCTCTTGATTTACGGAAGCTATAATCAAGGCATAGGCCTTGCAGTTCTTGTTTTCCCAAATGGCGAGCTCCTTGTCTGAAGTGGGCTTTGCTGGTGTATTTCCTTCTTGTCCTTCACAGATTCCTTTCCACAAATCATTAAAAATGAGAGTGTGCTTGATTTTTCAAGACCATTCAAGATATTTCTCCTTGCCGGAGAGAACCACCCCTACAATAGATATGAGAGAATGCATTTTTCTGAAGGGAAAAAATAATTACTTTGCTGGAAAAAATTCTTTTGAGGGAGAAAAAGTTTTGCTAGAAATATCTCAATTGAAGGGGAAAAACTTTGCTAGAAAATACTGAATTTTGCACCAATATATATATATATATATATATATATATATATATATATATATATATATATATATATATATATATATATATATATATATATATATATATATATATATATATATATATATATATATTTTGGATAAAAAATTTATATGGATACTGTTTTATATATGGTGGGGGGCGGTATAATATATGGTGGGGGAGCGATATTAAATATGGTGGGGGGGCGATATAATATATGGTGGGAGAGCGATATTAAATATGGTGGGGGGGCGATATAATAAATGACAGACAGTAAGGGTGGGGAGGGCCGAAAGGCCAGGGGGGTAGCGAGGGCGGGGAGGGCCTAAAGGCCATGGGGGTAGCGAGGGCGGGGAGGGCCGAAAGGCCACAGGGAGTCGAGCGAGGTGTAGTGAGAAGTGTGTAGGGAGAGGCGTTGTCATTTTCTGCAGAGGAGTGTTGTTCTGGAGTGTGCGGGTAGTCGGGTTAGGGAGGCCACGGGGTATGCACAGGCGGGGAGTTGGAAGAGCGGTGGGAGTCCGCAGTAGTGGGTTAGGGGTGTGTGCAGGCGGGGAGGGGTGTGCGCAGGCGGGGATAGTCTATGAGAGTAGCACTGTTCGTGGTCTGTAGGAGGGAGATGGGAGACAGCACAGGTTGGGATGTGGGGAGTCGAGCAGGAGTGGCATAGTTAGGGTGAGGGTCGACTTGTAGTATTAAAGCACAGACAGCGCGATTGGACGGTGGGATGGGCCTGTGGGCTGAGTGGAGTGATGGGTATAGATGTGTTTCTGTAGAGAAGGGTCAACTATTGGAGCGACGTGGGAGGGGAAAATGTGGGGGGGCTGTAGCAGCGTAGGGAAGGGGAATGGTGGAGTGTGATAGTCGTAGCAGGGTATGAGAGTAGCGTAAGTTGAATGCGTAGGGAGGAGGGAGAGATTTGTGAGTGCGAGTGATGGGGAGAAGTGAACAGGGTATGAGAGTAGCATAAGTTGAATGCATAGGGAGGAGGGAGAGATTTGTGAGTGCGAGCGATGGAGGATGAGAGGCCGTTTAAAAAAAATCTGGAATTGCAAGATTCTAATCACTACAGAATTTTTGGAGCTGCAATTTGCAGATTTGCAAGAACTGCAAATTGCAGAATTGCAGAATCTTCAGAAGCTGCAAAAAAATGATTTAGAACTGTGCAGACATTGTAGGGATAATTAAAAAAAAATGCAGAATTGCAGTATATGGCATCAATCTAATGGAGTAGAAAAAACTGGACATAAAACTGATTGAAAAAAACACTTTTAGCAGAAATGAGGGAGTTACACCACAGGCAAGAATGCCAATAGTGGGACTAGCTCTGATACCATGTCAAACTAGGAGGTAACTCCGCAAATCAGAATGTGTATTAGATGAAGAATGTGCATGTATTTGTACATGGAGTTGGGGCTATTGGGATTCATCTCCCAATGACTCTTGGCCTTTCTTATTTCCTAATATTATTTAATATACAATATTAAATATCCTCACCCAACCATTAGGATTAGGTGTCAACATGATGTATGATGAGACTTTTCCTAGATGAACTTTTCCTTTTTATATTTTCCCATAAGTACTTATTATGCTTCTAATGAGGTTATCAAGAGATATATCCTTCCATGGACCTAATTCAACTACCATTCATGCTTCCCTATGATGATGTTAGAAGCTCTTGCTTCTAATGCTTCTATGATGCCATGATGCATCCTATCATGCTCCTAATGATATTTATACTTATTAATAGGAAAACTTGAAAACAAGAACTTGAAAATAACTAGGTGAGGAAGACTATCTCAATCATAATAGAGATCTTTTACTTCCTATTTCTTGGACTTCTTCTTTTTAGCTTCCTACACTTTCTCGGTGATATGTGATTCTTCCCTTCCTATTTTATTGTCATTCTTGAGCTTAGAGAAATATCTTCTAGAGTGCCCATATTCTTGACACCCATAGCATTGAATCTTAGACATTTTCTTCTTTTTTTTCTAAGGACCCAACTTTCCAAGCTTTCCCTTTCTTTTCGTCATTACAGCATATGCCTGATTTTTCTCACTTGATCCCACATCATATTTTTCCTTTTCTCTTGATTATTAAATATTGCATATTGACATAGTTCATGGAATGGAGTATCTTGTTTCTTCCCATCAATTCTTGAAGTAAAGTTACCCCACTCCTCTGGTAGTGCATTTAGTATTACTGTAGTCATTTCTCTATCAGACATGACTTCTCCCAAATCTTGAAGTTGATCCCAGATTTCAGATATCCTCATAAAATATGAGGCTATTCCGTTTTCCCTTGACATATTCAGCTTGTATATTTCTTTCCTTAGAGAGATAACTTCCCCTGTAGTGCTCAAGGAATACAACTCTACCAGTTTGTCATAAATTTATTTTGAAGTTTCAAGTTTTGACACATATGGGATGAGGGGATCCTTGATAGATTCTATGAGAATAATTTGAGCCCTAAATTCCCATTTTATATACTCAAAAAGAGCTTGAGCATATTCTTTTCCTGGTTTAGTGATAGATCCTTCAACATAATCCATGACCTCATTTGCAATGAGATTCATATCTGTCCTTTTCTTCCATGCAAGATAGTTTGAAGCCCCAACCAATTTGTTGGTTTCCCTACAAAAAGAAATTTTGATAGATTTAGATAAGGTCATATACTTAATTTTTAATATTCTTCTTCCACTTTCTACTTCCTTGAATTTGATGATGATATAGATGATAGAAACCTTCTCCCTGATGAACATATATTTCTTCTTAAAAAATGATTCTTTACCCCTCAAGGAGGGAGAACACTTAGTCGATTATGACTTCTTGATGGTGTCCTTCAATGGAAATATCCCTTCTTCAATGAGAGGAAATTTCCTTATAACCTTTTTGAAGATGATGAAAATGCCCCTTGATCTAGCCTTTAATATACTTTCACTCCTTCGGTGATGATTGAGTGCGGATCCTAGAAATGCTTCTAGTGTTTTGATTTTCTCCAAGATGACGTTGTGATATTTTTCCTTGAAGTGCTTCTCTTGAATGAATAGGATCCTATATGCTTTGATTTTTACATATCCTTACCTTGAGTGGATGTAGGGTTTTGGCATACCTTTTTCTTGATGATGATCAAAAGATACTTTGATGCAGATCTTGACTTTACTTTTCATATCCTTCGATTTTATTTGATGTCTTTCTCAAGATTTGATACTTGAGTGTCACTTGATAATGTTGTGAAACCAGCTCCAAAAAGAGAAGAAAAGAGATATCAACGCCTTAAAAATAAGCCACTTCGAGGGGGAAACCTCCAATACATTACATGAATGAAAAATTCTTGGATGATTCAAATTACAAAGCCTCCTTTCTATATATATGAGTCCATGGGGCCACAATGTAATCCTAGCCGACCTAACAATAATAATTTAAGGGCACAATAATAACAATATGGGGGTTACAAGGGTACAATAATAACAATAAGGGGGTTACACTAACAACAATAAGTGACTATACTAGTAATATAGGGACCTAACATGCCCCTGTCCTTCAAAAAAAGTGTTGTCCTCAATGCTTGAGTAACTCTGGGTGCTTCTGTATAAAATTCTCACCTTCCCATGTAGAATCTTGAGTGGGTAAGTTCTTCCACTTGATGAGATACTCTGAAATTGATCGATTCCGTAGCTGTCGAGTTCTTGTTTATTGGCCACTTGGGTTCCAATATGATTTTCCTTCCTCATGAGAGTTACGGCAATATTGTTTTAGGCGGAAGATTTTCACCTATAACCTTCTTTAAGCATGAAACATGGAAAATTGGATGCACTCGTGAAGAAGCAGGAAGCTCCAATTTGTATGCCATAGTACCAATATTTTGCAACACCTTGTAAGGACCATAGTACTTTGGAGATAATTTATTATCCTTCTTAGCTTGCTTGAGGGAAATTTTTTTGTATGGTTGTAGCCGTAAAAATACCCAGTCTCCTACATCAAAACTTCTCTCGCTGCGATGTTGATCTGCCTGTTGTTTCATTCGATTTTGTGCCAAATTCAGGTTGTCCTTTAAGAGTTGGAGAACTTTGTTGATGCTTGATGTGATCTTCCACTGCTTGAACCTTCAAATTTTCTCTTAAAGATGATGTGATGTGTTGACCATGATCATCTCCCTAATTAAATTTCCACACACCATCTGGTTAAATCACCGATTCCCCTCACCCATGTCTTGCAAAGTTCATTAGCAGTCTATCGTTGCCATCTCTTCGCTCCAAAATTGCATTTAAAACGACCAAAACCCATATTTGAAGATATATCAGGTCTCACCCTTTCTGCTAAGCCTCTACGCTTTTCCTCCACGGGACCGAACGCCATAACCGAGAGCAAAAGCATTAGGCACTTATCAAATAATTTCGGGCACACTCTGAGTCACTAGATCAAGCGTTGAACAACGGTTTGTGGCGCGCCCGCCCTGGTGGTCCTCGCCGCGCCTTCCCTCAGAAACCAGCTTGTTTATTTCGCACAGCCTTTCAGCAGCAGGCGGTATTCTCAAAATCCCAGCGATTCCACTGAGCGCCCGCCACGCGTCCCTGAGTACGGTGTCAAAACTGCTCCCCATCACGCATTATCGTCTGACTCAAGACGTGCAGAAAAATTTATGTGTATCATCCGATCTTGGGCGCTCAATCCAATGATGATTATTATCCGAAGTTGTGCAGCTTTTAACTCACGTCTATATCACCCGTGGCCCACCATTTCACCACCGCCCGACATAATATCAACCGTCGATCCTGTTTTTGATCGTATGGCCCAGGATTGTTCGCGCACCCCGTCGGTTCACCGAGTCCACCTCCATGTCACCCCTTCCGTAAAGTCTCTCATGTGCCCACGTGTCATTCACGTTCACCTCCACCATTTCCATGCATCGTTTACGTGTCTATGTTGTCTGTCTCCGCCTCTTCCACACAGCGTCGTCCCACCATGTTTCTCATTGCCACCCTTCATTGCTTTGTTAACCTGCTTCTCCTCATCTTTTCACTCAGCCCATGTCACCACTCTGTGGTCACTGCCTCATCCATTACCCTGGCGCCTGGTTCTCTTTAACCATTTTGTGGGTTTTGCAGGTTTATGGCGATGGAGAACCATCAGAATTTACGTCCATCACCACAGGAGTTGAGTACGCTCCAGAGGACCAATTATCAAATGCAGAATTATGGAGCAAGGATCCGGGAAGATATGCTGACATGAAATCCATTAAAAAGCCAAGGTTTAAATATATCAAACCCTCCAAGGTCATTTAAATGTACAGGTTGAGCAGATGAAGAATTAATAGCACAGATAGAAAATATCAGTGAAAAGCAGGGGATTCAAGAAATGTATTTAAGGACTTTGGGGGCTCTTACATAACCTTTTGGAGGCAAAGTACCAGATCGAAGACCATGCAGATTACTAGAAAGATCTTTTCATATAAAAAAATGTCCTCAGGGTTTATTTCAGCCAAATTCTCTTCAGAAAAGTACAGAATGTGATATATTTTATTCTTCATACCTTACCCCTGAAGAGATTTGCACCTACTGCATTTATTTTATGGAGCAATCACAGAGTACATACAGCTTTCTTGCGCCGTCAAACACTTTGGGCGGGCATTTTCTCACCATTTTTT
The DNA here is from genome assembly GCA_034641835.2 of Pinus albicaulis. Taxonomy (NCBI): domain Eukaryota; kingdom Viridiplantae; phylum Streptophyta; class Pinopsida; order Pinales; family Pinaceae; genus Pinus; species Pinus albicaulis. Next base: position 281,921,152 of record CM076573.1, read on the forward strand.
TTCAATGAAATAGTTAATTGCTTCACCTACCTCTTTTATTAGTTTCTCTCCTCCTCCCTCTATAAAAGGGAAGAAGAAAAACATTGTAAGGGTTCCAGACTTTTATCAGAAAATTGTGCTGTGAAAGGCATTTTTGTATAAATTTTGTAAAGCTTTTGTATCGAGGCTCAGAGCCCGTAGGGTCTCAGTGAGGAAGAGTTCTATCTGTAATGAGGATTCTGGTCTTTGGTATTTCACAGTATGTAAACTTCTCTTATGTGTTTAATACAATATTTCATTTCACACATCTTCTTGTATCATGTCACTGGAATGCGAGTGGCTCACTGGTTTCAAGTAAGGATTCATCCTAGTTGATGCCCATACTTGGATCAGTCAAGCGCTTTAAATATGGCTCAGGCATGATATACTGTTTCATATTCATTTCATCCACTTTTCTGCTATATTAGTTGCTTTGAGAGGGTGCTTTTAAAACGCCATTGTCATGTATGGATTCTTAGAATGATAAGCCCATATGTGGTTCTGTTGTGTATCTGGGTATCAGACCAAAGTTAACTAATATCCTCTTGTGTTTCTTTCCTCCATGCACTTTCTGATATTTGATCTATGTGACATATTATTTGAACCGGCCCTCTTTGTAGTAAATTGTCTCTTAACTGTCTAACATTTTTATATTAGAGCTTTGCATCGTGCCTCTGCAAAATTACTTTCCCTGTGACAGTTTCTGTGATTGCTGGTCCCATTTTAAATCAATTTCCTTGTTTAACAAGAAATAGTAGTAGAGCCTTTGAATTGACAACCCAGCTTCATTATATGCCTCCTGCTATGCTAAGATGTCCTAGGCACTGGTCTATGGCAGCTCTAGACTGTCTCTAGGGTAGACAACAATTGTCAAAAACATCTTTCTGGCGCTGTTGCCGGGGACGACTTTGAGAATATATTTTCCCTAGGCCTCGACAAAATTTATTCACTCTCTAATCAGGTGAGCACAGAGAGTTGAAGAGTTGCATATCTCTCACCTTGGCGACTCCACATTGTTATTTATTTGATAAATATATTAGTAGTCCTGGATCCTCGAAAGCCACATTTGAGGTCAGATACGTCCAAATCGAAGATACCCTCTGTGTCTGACCCAAAGAAGATTATACATAGAAGAAGTTGGAAAGAGAGGAAATCAGCTCATGCTAAAACCCCTGAGTTTTTTGAAGAAAATTGTCCATCTTCTTCTTTCCAAGAAATTCCAGTAGGAAATCCTGACTCCACTGAGGAAAATCCTGAATACTACTCAGATAGCCCACCCAGGGGAAGTGCTAGAACCAAAGAGAACTTTTTTCCTACCCCTGAGGTCGAAGAAGTTAAAGAATTTACCGAGGTAGCCCCTGTTAACCATGAATTATTTCCATCTACACCTCAGCCTGCTGTACAGTATATTCCCATTGTTATTCATACCCCACTTCCTCCTCCTCCTCTTCGTTCATTTGTGCAACAGATTGCTGCACAAACCCCACCTCCTCTAATGGCTAATCTTCCAGCCTTTTTATTGAACAAATATGCTCCCCTGGCATTACCTCAAGTGCTGAATTATATGCCACAGGATTATTTGAAGGTATTGCCCAGATTCACTGGAGAAAATGAAATTGATGCTCAGAAACATCTTGAGACTTTCTGCTCTTTTGCAGAAAACTTTAATGTTGAACATCTGGATGTAGTCTTAAGACTGTTTGTGCAATCTCTGGACGGTGAAGCCCGGAAATGGTTCAAGACATTGAGAAACCGTTCCATAACTACTTGGGATAATATGGAAAATACTTTTCTCAGAAAATGGGGAGAAAAGAAAGATCATGGACAATGTCTTACTGAGTTCAATACACTCAAGAAGAAACATAATGAAGGGGTGTCAAAATTTATCAAGAGATTTAATAAGTTATATTTGAATCTCCCTGCAGATATGAAGCCTCATTAGAATGCTGCCAAAGTTGTTTTCATAACAGCCTTTGACTCAGATTTTGGTTTCTCTCTCAGGGAAAGAAAGCCTACCACCCTAGATGATGCTCAGTCAGATGCTCTTGAGTTGGAAGCAAATTTTGCCTCCATTGGGAAATTAAAAGGAAAGGCTGAACAAGAAATTAGAAGAAGGGGTAAAGAGGAAGTATCTACTTCTAATCAGGACAAGGATTCAGATAAAATGGAGGAAATAAGCAAGATGATAAAAAATATGGTCAAGCTAGAACTAGAGGCCAAGAATACAGCCCCCAAGAATTTTTATAACGCTCCAAACAGAGGTTACAACCCTCAGTATAGAAAGCCACCTCTGCAAATATTGCCAAGGGAAGCTAAAGAGCTACAGGATCAAGTACCACACCCATTATACCTGGAAGGCCCAGTAGATGACTCCACTGAAGATGCTGCTTATGAGCTAGAAGATTCAAATCTTTCTTTTTCAAATAATGAGGAAATAGAATGCCCTTTGTAAGAAGAAGAAGAAGCATAAATCGATCACTATTGCAAGCAGTTTAATGATTTCATGCAAGCACATTTTAACAGAAAATATGACCTCAGATCTTCCAGAAAGAGGACCGGGACTCAAGATCAAGAAGAAGAGCCTCCCCAGAAGGAAACACCTGCTCAAAATGAGTCAACAATGAAGAAAGTCATAGATAAAGGTAAGAGTCCTCTAAACAAACCTCTGCAGTCTAAAGATCAAGTTCCTTCTTCCTCAAAAGTAGTCACTCCTCCTAATGCTGAGCCTATATCAAAAGAAGTTAAACCTTCAGCTGAAAATAAAGAGTCAAAAGAAGTTGTAATAGAAAAGCTCTCGCCTGCTTTCAATTTGCAAAAAGAACTTGAGAAACTCAAAATCCCAGTCCCCTTGACGGAACTGCTGAAACAACCTGCATATCAATCTCAAGTTACTTCTTTTATGTTCCCTCCTGAAGTATCAATTATTCCAGATAGTTTAAATCTTCAAGAGGAAAGACCCATGGTAGTCTTTGGCCCACATGTCGAGGATATAGACCCTTCTACTCCTCCTTTCTATGTGTCTCTAGTTATTCATGACTTGCTGTTACACAATTGTATGTTAGATTCTGGGGCTTCCCATAATCTGATGCCTTTATCTGTCATGGAGCAACTAGGTTTGCAAATCACTCGTTCATATAAATATCTATATTCATTCGATTCCAAAAGAGTTAAATGCTTGGGAATGATTAAATATTTAGTGGTCAATCTGGCCCAAGTTCCAGCAAAAAGCGTAGTAATGGACATTGTGGTGGCTGATATCCCAGCTCGCTTTGGCATGCTGTTGTCAAGGTCCTGGGGTACAAAAATAGGTGGGTCACTCAAAATGGATTTAACATATGCCACTATCCCTGTTTTCGGTGGCCAGGAGAGGAGGTTATATAGAGAAACCAGATTTTTCAAGATGGTGACTAAGGCTAACAACTCAGAGAATGCACCAGTCTATAGCAAGGAAGGAGATTTCTCATGCTTAATGTTAGAAGAAGATCAAAGCTTTGCTCATGAGCCTTCCTTATGTCAGATCAAAACTGAGTAGCCTTTATAAGACCATGAGGCAGGAGTATGGACTCTGAATTTTGATGGGGCAAATTCAAAAGAAGGAAATGGCACTGGAGTATTGTTAATTTCTCCTACAGGAAAATGGGTCCCACTGTCTTTTAAATTGGTATATGAAGCTACTAATAACGTGGCTGAATATGAAGCACTCTTGTTAGGATTACAAACAGCCAGGAGTATGGGCATACAGTGTTTAAAGGTCTTGGGAGATTCTGAGCTAGTGGTCAGACAGGTCAGAAATCAATGTCAAACCAAGCACCCTCGGTTGAGGGCATACAGGAACGAAGAGTGGGACATGGTGGAGAATTTCTTCTCAGCATTCAATATCCAGTTCATGCCCCAGGAGAAAAATAGAATGGCAGATTCACTTGCTGTAGCTGCCAGTACATTTCGTCCTCCTCAGAACCCTCTCTTGAGGTATGAAATTGAGGTGCGTTATAGACCATCGATCCCAGATAATGTTAAACACTGACAGGTATTTGAAGATGATGAACAGATGAAGAAATTCCTAGAGACAGTGGGAGAATTCTCCAATATGGAGATTGATGATTATGAAGAGGATGAAGCTGAGAATGCTTCAGAAAATAAATGGGAAGATAAAATGGCAGGTAGTGAAGTGTTGCAGCTGAAAGGGAATGTCATACCTAGAGGGATGGTGCCTCTAGAAAGATTATTTGACAAAAATGATGTTCCATTGTAGCATAATAAAGTAGCAGAAGAAAATCAAATGGAAGATCTGAATCTGGGTACCTATGCTGATCCTAAAATTGTAAAACTATCCAAGAAGGTCCCAGAGGAGTATAAAGAAAAATACTTGAAATTATTTCAGTCTTATAAAGATGTATTTGCATGGTCCTATCAGGACTTAAAAACTTTTAATGTCAACATAATGCAGCATAAAATTCCTTTGAGGGAAGATGCAAAACCTTATAAGCAGAAGCTCGGACAGATAAATCCTCTGCTGCTTCCCTCTATTGAAAAAGAAATCAAGAAGCTGCTAAAGGCCAAGATAATTGTGCCATTGAGGTACTCAGAATGGGTTACTAATTTGGTCCCTATTCGAAAGAAGAATGGATAAATAAGGTTATGTGTGGATTTCAGGAATTTAAACAGAGCATCTTTGAAAGACAATTATCCACTGCCTAAAATGGACCACATCCTGCAGAAAGTGGTGGGAGCCTCAAGAATGTCAATGATGGATGGTTTTTCTGGTTATAATCAGGTAGCTGTGTTTCCAGAAGATCAAAAGAAGACTACTTTCACCACACCATGGGGAACATTTATGTATGCCAGGATGCCCCTTGGGTTAATCAACGCAGGAGCTACCTTTCAGAGGGCAATGGAAATTTCTTTTGTGGGTGAGCAGGATAAATTCTTGGTGGTGTACCTTGATGATATTATAGTGTTTTCAAAAAATGATGATGAACACATTGAGCATCTACGCAGAAATTTTGAAAAATGTAGAAGGTATGGTATTTCTCTCAATCCACAAAAGTCTTTATCTGCATTAGAGGAAGGAAAACTTTTGGGGCATATTGTAACTAAGGATGGGGTAAGGATAGATCCCAAAAGAGTAGAGGTCATAAATATCATCTCTTTCCCCAGAAATAAGAAAGAAGTGCAAGTGTTTTTGGGGCGTATCAATTTTCTAAGGAGATTCATCCCTAACTATTCTGAGATAGTTAGGCACATAACTGATATGCTGAAAAAGAATAATGAAGTAAAATGGTCTCAGGAATCTAGAGAGCCATTCTCCAAAATAAAATAGGCATTTGCTGAAGCTCCTGTGCTAGCTGGACCTGATTATGCAAAACCATTTATGATCTTTTCATTTTCTTCACCTCATATAGTAGCTGGAGTGTTATTGCAGAAAAATGAAGATGGATATGAGCAGCCTATTGCCTTTTTCAGCCAAGTGCTTCATGATGCAGAATTGAAATACAATATATTAGAAAAGCAAGCATATGCCCTAGTAAAGTCCCTCAAAGCCTTCAGGATGTATGTTTTGCAGTCTCATATTACTGCATATGTCCCTACAGCAGCTGTCAAAGACATTCTCGTTCAGGGAGACAGTGAAGGGAAAAGAGGGAGATGGATTGCAAAGATACAGGAATATGATTTGGACATAAAGCCCACTAAGCTGATTAAAGGAAAGGGGCTAGCAAAGATCTTATCAGAATCAAACTACTAGGCTCTGGGCATAAATTTGTCTATGATAGAAAATGGAGAGTTTGAAGAAGAAAAAGAACAGCAAGGACTGGAGGTAACCACTCAAAAAGCACATATAAAATATCTCACCAGTCCATGGTACAAAGAAATAGTTGAATATCTTTTTACACTCAGTTGTCCACCCAGCTGTGATAAAGCAAAATACAGGGCTTTTAAGATTAAAATCACAAAAGTACATAATTGCTACTGGCCAATTATATTGGAGAGACCCTTCAGGCGTTCTACTCCTGTGCCTCACTGAGGATGAAGTAGAAAGTATAATGGTGGAATTTCATGAGGGAATTTGTGGAGGCCATTAAAGCTAGAGAGCCATAGCTCATAAAATACTGAAAGATGGTTTCTACTGGCCAAAATTATTTGGAGATGTTTTTACTTGGGTCAGAGCATGTGATAAGTGTCAAAAATTTGCTGAGAGAAAGAAGTTGGCAGCTCTACCCTTGATTCTAGTTCATGTGAATGAACCATTTCAACAATGGGGAATAGATTTTATTGGAGAAATACATCCCCCATCAAGTGGACAACACAAATGGATACTGACAGCCACAGATTACTTTACAAAATGGGTGGAAGCCATACCTGCAAGGAATGCTACTAACACTGTCATCATCAAATTCATGGAAGAGAACATCATATCCAGGTTTGGCTGTCCTGCTAGAATAGTGACTGACAATGCCCAGGCCTTCAAATCTGCCAAATTTGTGAATTTTTGTCAACAGTATAATATTTCACTTAGGCAATCCACTGCTTACTATCCACAGGGAAATGGTTTGGCAGAATCTTCTAACAAAACTCTGGTGAGGGCCTTGAAGAAAACAATCAATGAGAATCAGAAGAATTGGGATTCCCAATTGAAGTTTGCTCTATGGGAAAATAGAATAACTAGCAAAAAAGCAACTGGGAAATCCCCTTATGAGCTGGTGTTTGGACGAGCAACAGTGTTTCTTGTGCAGCTGGCTTTACTAGTGGCACGTTTCATGTAGGAAAGTCAGGAAGAACCAGATGGTATGATTAGGAGAATTAATCAGTTGGTGGAGTTAAAGGAAACACGAGATCAAGTAAATCAAAGGTTAGAAAGAATGAAAAGCATATTTGATCAGCATGCAAAAGACAGGAATTTGTAGGTTGGCGATCTGGTTCTCAGATGGGACGTCCGGAGGGCCGAAAAAGGAAAGCACGGCAAATTCGACCCCCTCTGGTTTGGTCCATTTAAAATTGTGGAACAGGGAGGCAATAACACGTTTATATTGGAGAATTTACAGGGCGACTCACTTGATGCCCCTGTAAACGGAAATTTCTAAAGCCCTATTTCCAGTTCTAATTCAGGTAGAGCAAGCCTGATGTACCATACTGTATATTAGTTTTTGCTGCAATTTTGTTTAAACAGGGTGAGCGTGTTGATGATTCATAAAGTGAAAAGTAAGAGGGGCTGAAGAATACAGTCTACACAGAAAGATGATCAAAAGGTCTGCAGGTTCTCGACACATCCAAGGATGAACATGCCGTCCCCAGGTGGAGCCAATGTTGACCATGATCATCTCCCTAATTAAATTTCCATGCACCATCTGGTTAAATCACCGATTCCCCTCACCCATGTCTTGAAAAGTTCATTAGCAGTCTATCATTGCCCTCTCTTCACTCCAAAATTGCGTTTAAAATGACCAAAACCCATATTTGAAGATATATCAGGTCTCGCCCTTTCTGCTAAGCCTCTGTGCTTTTCCTCCATGGGACTGAACGCCATAACCGAGAGCAAAAGCGTTAGGCGCTTATCAAAGAATTTCGGGCACACTCTAAGCCGCCCAATCAAGCGTTGATCAACGGTTCGTGGCACGCCCGCCCTGTTGGTCCCCACCGTGCCTTCCCTCAAAAATCGGCCTGTTTATTTCGCACAACCTTTCAGCAGCAGGCGGTATTCTCAAAATCCCAGCGATTCCACTGAGCGCCCGCCACGCGTCCCTGAGTATGGTGTCAAAACTGCTCCCCATCGTGCATTATCGTCCGACTCAAGACGTGCAGCGAAATTTATGTGTACCGTCCGATCTTGGGCGCTCAATCCAACGGCGATTATTCTCCGAAGTTGTGCAGCTTTTAACTCACGTCTATATCACCCGTGGCCCACCATTTCACCACCGCCCGACATAATATCAACCGTCGATCCCGTTTTTGATCGTATGGCCCAGGATTGTTCGCGCACCCCGTCGGTTGACTGAGTCCACCTCCATGTCACCCCTTCCGTATAGTCTCTCGTGCACCCACGTGTCATTCACATTCACCTCCACCATTTCCATGCATCGTTTACGTGTCTATGTTGTATGTCTCCGCCTCTTCCACACAGCGTCGTCCCACCGTGTTTCTCGTTGCCACCCTTCATTGCTCTGTCAACCTGCTTCTCCTCATCATTTCACTCAGCCCATGTCACCACTCTGTGGTCACTTCCTCATCCATTACCCTGGCGCCTGTTTCTCTTTAACCATTTTGTGGGTTTTGCAGGTTTATGGCGATGGAGAACCATCAGAATTTATGTCCATCACCACAGAAGTTGAGTACGCTCCAGAGGACCAATTATCAAATGCAGAATTATGGAGCAAGGATCTGGGAAGATATGCTGACATGACATCCATTAAAAATCCAGGGTTTAAATCTATCAAACCCTCCAAGGTCATTTAAATGTATAGGTTGAGCAGATGAAGAATTAATGGTGCAGATAGAAAATATCAGTGAAAAGCAGGGGATTCAAGAAACGTATTTAAGGACTTTGGGGGCTCTTACATAACCTTTTGGAGGAAAATTACCAGATCGAAGACCATGCAGATTACTAGAAATATCTTTTCATAGAAAACAATGTCCTTAGGGTTTATTTCAGCCAAATTCTCTTCAAAAAAGTACAGAATGTGATATATTTTATTCTTCATACCTTACCCCTGAAGAGATTTGCACCTACTGCATTTATTTTATGGAGCAATCACAGAGTACATACAGCTTTCTTGCGTCGTCAAACACTTTGGGCGGGCATTTTCTCACCATTTTGTTTCAACGAAATAGTTAATTGCTTCACCTACCTCTTTTATTAGTTTCTCTCCTCCTCCCTCTATAAAAGGGAAGAAGAAAAACATTGTGAGGGTTCCAGACTTTTATCAGAAAATTGTGCTGTGAAAGGCATTTTTGTATACATTTTGTAAAGCTTTTGTATCGAGGCTCAGAGCCCATAGGGTCTCAGTGAGGAGGAGTTCTATCTGTAATGAGGATTCTGGTCTTTGGTATTTCACAGTATGTAAACTTCTCTTATGTGTTTAATACAATATTTAATTTCACACATCTTCTTGTATCATGTCACTGGAATGCGAGTGGCTCACTAGTTTTAGGTAAGGATTCATCCTAGTTGATGCCCATACTTGGATCAGTCAAGCGCTTTAAATATGGCTTAGGCATGATATACTGTTTCATATTCATTTCATCCACTTTTCTGCTATATTAGTTGCTTTGAGAGGGTGCTTTTAAAATGCCATTGTCATGTATGGATTCTTAGAATGATAAGCCCGTATGTGGTTCTCTTGTGTATCTGGGTATCAGACCAAAGTTAACTAATATCCTCTTTTGTTTCTTTCCTCCATGCACTTTCTGATATTTGATCTCTATGACATATTATTTGAACCGGCCCTCTTTGCAGTAAATTGTCTCTTAACTATTTGACACTTTTATATTAGAGCTTTGCATCGTGCCTCTGCAACATTACTTTCCCTGTGACAATTTCTGTGATTGCTGGTCCCATTTTAAATCAATTTCCTTGTTTAACAAGAGATAGTAGTAGAGCCTTTGGATTGACAACCCAGCTTCATTATATGCCTCCTGCTATGCTAAGATGTCCTAGGCACTGGTCTATGGCAGCTCTAGACTGTCTCTAGGGTAGACAACAATTTTCGACAACATGATGGATGGTGGATGATATCCATAAAGTGCCATAAATGGGGTCATTTTTGCTGCAGTATGGAAGGAAGTTGTTAGTGTCGGTATCTTCATCCC